>WBMV01008571.1:750099-760629 GCA_013396655.1 Campylorhamphus procurvoides
CTCCCCTCCCTTCCCATCCCGCCTCGCCGGGCCGCCCGGGATCGGGCTGTGACACTGCCCGGTACTCCAGGGTCCCCACGGGTGACACCCCCGCACACCCCGGGAGGCAGGGGCACACACAGGGGTCCCCACGGGTGACACTCCAGCACACCCCGGGAGGCAGGGGCACACACCGGGGTCCCCACGGGTGACACCCACCCCGCACACATCTCTGCCCAAGTCACGTTTTATTTTATTGCTGCTTTGGTTGGACCTGGCAGTCAAGCCACGGCTGAGATGCTAAAACAGCCTTAGAGACCCATATTAAGGTTGGGCTGTCCGAAAAACACCCCCAAAAATCTTTTACACCCACTTAAGCGGGAGGAAAAGAGTTTTCCCTTCCCTGGGCCAGTGTGCAGGACACCCATTTCAAACCCGTTTTCCCTTCCTTGGGCCAGTGTGCAGGACACCCATTTCAAACCAGGCGCTTCGCTACACCACGTTAAAAGCCCAGGGAAGGCTTGGAAGAATAGTATGTTCAATCAGAGCCGTCACGGGGCTCTCCCGGCAGGAAAACCATCTCCTTCTGTTTGTCCTATTCGTATTAGAACCTTCGCAGCAACCAGAAAGGGTAAAAGCGGAGAGGACTGGAACTATCCCAGGTGAAGGAAGAACAAAACTCGCACCTGATTTGTGCAGTTAAAAAGTAAAAAAAACCCCAAACTTACTAAAGCAGTAAAAAACCCAAACTTTGCGAGCAGCGACCAGCCCCGCGGTAACCCGTGGGAGGTAACCAAGCCCTGTTGGGGAGGTGNAGGGGTCCCCACGGGTGACACTCCAGCACACCCCGGGAGGCAGGGGCACACACCGGGGTCCCCACGGGTGACACCCACCCCGCACACATCTCTGCCCAAGTCACGTTTTATTTTATTGCTGCTTTGGTTGGACCTGGCAGTCAAGCCACGGCTGAGATGCTAAAACAGCCTTAGAGACCCATATTAAGGTTGGGCTGTCCGAAAAACACCCCCAAAAATCTTTTACACCCACTTAAGCGGGAGGAAAAGAGTTTTCCCTTCCCTGGGCCAGTGTGCAGGACACCCATTTCAAACCAGGCGCTTCGCTACACCACGTTAAAAGCCCAGGGAAGGCTTGGAAGAATAGTATGTTCAATCAGAGCCGTCACGGGGCTCTCCCGGCAGGAAAACCATCTCCTTCTGTTTGTCCTATTCGTATTAGAACCTTCGCAGCAACCAGAAAGGGTAAAAGCGGAGAGGACTGGAACTATCCCAGGTGAAGGAAGAACAAAACTCGCACCTGATTTGTGCAGTTAAAAAGTAAAAAAAACCCCAAACTTACTAAAGCAGTAAAAAACCCAAACTTTGCGAGCAGCGACCAGCCCCGCGGTAACCCGTGGGAGGTAACCAAGCCCTGTTGGGGAGGTGGGAATGGGGTGACAGTCCCTGTCCCTGTCCCTGTCCCTGTCCCTGTCCCGGCACGGCATCCCTCCCGCGCACCGCCGGCCAATCAGGAGCCGCCGCTGCGCCATGACGTCACCTCCCCGCACGCCCATTGGTCGAACGCAGCGCGGTGTCTCCTGGCAACGCCGTGACGTCACGGTGTCCCCCCCTTCCCGCCCCGTCCCGGGTGGCGGATCCCGGTTTTCCATGGAAATCCCTGCCCTGCCGTGTCCCCTCAGCGTGGGGCCAGGGCTGTGTTCACCCAGCCCCTCCACTGCCCGCACACGTGGGCCAGCGTACCCACAGAAGAGCTGCAAACCCAGCTTTCATTTGCGATAGTTGTATTGTTTTGTTTTGGTTTTTAAAAAATAAAAGAAAATGCACACTTCTAATTTTTTTTACAAGATAAAAATGTTAGAGGCCAAAGTACATGGCAATAGAGAAGCGACATTGTTAGACTCGTAGAAAGAATCCTTAAGGTTGGAAAAGACACCTAAGGTCATTGAGTTCAACCATTAACCCAACGCTGCCAAATCTGCCACCAAACAACGTCCCCAAGCACCACATCTACACATTTTCTGAACGCCTCCAAGGACAGTGACTCCATCAGTTCCATGGGCAGCCTGTTCCAATGCTTGACCACTCTGTCAGTGAAGAAACTTTCCCTAATGTCCAAGCTAAACCTCCCCTGGTGCAATTTGAGGCTGTTCATCCTTGCCCTATCATTTGTTACCTGGGAGAAAAGACCAGTCCCCATCTCGATACAACCTCCTTTCAGTAGCTGTGGAGAGTGATGAAGTCCCTCTAATCATCCTTTTCTCGAGGCTAAACACCCCCATCTCCTTCTGCTGTTCCTCATAAGTCTTGTGCTCCAGACCCTTCACCAGCTCCATTGCCTTTCTTTGGGCACATTCCAGCCAACCACTCTGCAAATCTCTGCTGAATTTTTAGAAGCATCTAGCTGGTAAGGGATAAAACAAGGAATATGATCTTTTAATGTACTCCTTAAATACAGACACGAATAATTTCTAACAATAGTTAGAATATTAAAATATTGATTTCTAAGCCTGTAAAATAAAACTGGAAATGGTTAAGCAAAATCAGCTAGAAAAGATGTTTCAGATGCGTGTATGTGTGTGGTAGCTACATCTTGCCTGCACATGCCTCTTGTGGCTCAATCCACAGAAGTTTCTTTTGGCTCAAGCTCTAATTCTGACATCTTCCACACAAAACTACAACCCCATCCCTGCTAAGGAAATGAAGCTCCGAGGGGTGCACCTATTTATTTCCAGTTTTTGTCCAGGCTCTGTGACTCATACACTGTGATGAAGGCTCACAGTGCCATCTGGTCTTGCAATTTCAATCCCAGCTCCTCTCGAGCAGAGGGGACAGTGCTGGCCAGGTCTGCAGGTAAAGTGGAGTCAAAACCACCTGCATTTCCCTCCATCTCAGCAGCAGTGCTCACCTTCCCTACAGCAGGTCATATCTTACAACAGTTCAGGCATGATTTCATTAGATAAGTATGACATGAATTTCCCACAATGGGTTATTAATTACAGGAAAAATTTTTGAGTTTACAGGCTGGGAGTCAATAGTTCCCCCACACTGGGCAGAAATATGTGAGGGTTTCTGACCGTGGGTTCAATCTCTAACATGTCAACAGTTTGAGATAACTAGGTCACGCATGGGAGAATTGGCAAGGGGCAGCTGTTTCCAATCCTGCCTATATGGAGCTATCACAAAAAGGAAGAAAAGAGGAGATCCATAGGATCTGGAGCCAAAGGCACAGCTGAAGCTCTGCTCCTCTTCCCTGGTTCCCACTACTTTTGGCGGCCTGAACAGAGCATGCTGCAGTTGACTAAGACCACATGCAGTTCCCTAGAAGCACTCACAGCAAGGGTTTGGGGGAAGTTAATACTTCACGGAATGGCTTGAAAAGTATCCAAGAAACGGAAAAGAAATGCCATCAAACCACTAAACAAAAATATAGCAGAATCATTCTTCTTTCCACAAGAGATGTACTTCGTCTGAACCACAGAAACTTGCAGTAGCAGAAAGACATTACAGGCAGTAGTGGTAATGATAATCACTAGGAATCAATAGAATCATCTTTTCTTGCCATTAGTCTTGTCACACAATGAGATCAGTGGGAGTGGGCTGGGAAGACATTGCTGTATTTCATGCCCTCAGCCCCACTGCTTAACCCAAACCCTCCAGTTAATTCCTTCAGTGCTGTATCTAAGCAGTTGTGAAAGTTACTTCTCATTCTCTGCTCTACCAGACTGCCTGAAACTGCCTCCAGTCCCATTTTACATTCCCGACACAATTAGAAGGATTATCAGGTTAACACCTCTTTTGCAATAATTTGTAACAATTAAAAAAAAAAAAAGTACCTGCCCATTGTTTTTAATAAACCCTTTAATTCTTTAGGGAAAAGAAGGTGAATATGATTTTTAGAGTGTTTCTAAGACAGTAATTTCGGAGGGAGTTTATCAGAAATCAACAGAACAGCTTCACTCTAGGAGGAGCAGGAGGGCAGCTGGTTTAGAATTTGCTGTCCACTGCCACCTACTGTTAAAACTCCACCAAATCAGACTTCTGAGCTCTAACTCACAAGGCATATAATTTAAGAGGCCAGAAAGAAGGGAAAGCCTTGGAACTGAGATTGCTGTGGAGAGAGGAAAAAAAAGTAAAAAGAAACATGCCAAGAGAATTGCTCACCTACACTCTTCGGGCTAGGAGCACAGCAGCTTCACAAGTTTGGATTCTTTCCAGCAATGTTGAACTTCTAGCACCTAATTTATACAGCTAGTCTCCAACTCCAGATAAGGCTTTTCCAGACAGTGGTTCAAAGAAAAGGCCTTGATTAGCCTGTGTTGTCAAACTTCCTCACAAAAAGAAAAAGTATCTGTAGGAAGGCAAATTGATGGTTTTACTCCTTCAGTGCCTTCACCCCATTCTGCTAATCCACCAGCTGCCCTGGAGTTGTTGTTATAGATTCATTTTCACTATTTAGTGTTGTATTTTTACTATTTAATTTGTTTTAAAACAATCAGATAAGATACCTTACAGCATAAACAGTTTTGGAGAAAATATATGGAAAAAAAAATTAAAAAAAAAGGGAAGAAAAAAAATCACTCATTCATTAAGGCTGGAAAAACGCTCTGATACCATCAAGTCCAGGCATTAACCCAACACTGCCAAGTCCACCACTAAATCATTCCCCTAAGCACCATATCTGTATGTTTTTGAACACTTCCGGGGATGATGATTCCACCACTTCCCTGGGCAACCTGTTCCATGCTCAACCAAGTTCCAAAGAATGCAGATGAGATTTCACTTTAAAGAAATTTCCTACCAGTATCAGCTAGCACATCCTATATTATCCCAGTGGCTGCTTCCAAAGCAAAACCCTTTCATCTATGTCACATTCAAAGCACTACATCAAGAAGCGTTCAGCAGGTGTAAATTTTAAATTAATACACAGTGGCTTTCCACAACTTGCATCAGCCCAATTCTCTAAGTGTAAAGGTTTCCTTGGGCATTGAGGAGTGATACAGTAGACACACTTTCCTCCTGGTGATAAGCTACTTCTTTCTAAAACATCAGTGCCTGGAAATTGAAATGAGCCTCTTCAGCTGTAATCCCCTTTAGGGAGTTTATCACATCAGTGCATACTTAATGCAGTACATCATCAGGCCCCTACTTGGATGGTTTGTGTTTTGTTGAAAAGCATATTTTGTTGTCAGACAAAGTCCATTTTGGTTGTGCCATATACTTCCTTATTCACACAGAAATTATACTGATTCAAAATCTAAACAAATAGCTGTATTCTGTCACATTCCTACGGCACAGTTCAAAAAAACCCTAGACTTTCCCAACACAAGGAACAGCTGAGTTACATTTACCTCACTCAAAGGCATGAGAGCCAGTCTCTTGCCTTGTGAAAGCACTTACTACTACACAAAGTGAATATAAACTTCATGGATCACTTTATATGTGAACTGGTCTCATGTAGTTGCTTAGATGTGTTACAACAGAGATTCAGACTCTGTAACTTTCAAGTTAGTTAAAAATTATTTCTTGCTTAACTTGCATTCTCCCTGCAAACTTGTCCCATTATCTTAGTGGTGAGAGTCTCAAATGCACCCACTGCACAAAGTACACACCCAATCATGTCACTCAGTAAACTAATAATTGTATGGAGCCAGAAGCACCTGGAAACCAGCAGCACTCAGAAAATGCTTTAGAAATTTGAATCAATTTTGCTGCAACCAATTCAGCTCTTAAGCAGATCATTTAAAAATAGTTTCAAAGGATGATTACATAAAAGTGGGAAGTGTCACTAATATCACTGTACACAAACATCACTCACAGTAAACAAGTCTTCTGTTTATTCCAGCTCAGCCAGGAATTATTTAACTTCAGTAAACTAAAGCTTCTCCAACTTCTTAAGTTACTTGCTGAAAGAAAATTCTACTTTCATCACTCAAAATTCTTTTCTATGTAATTTAAATTCAGTGTAGGCTTTTTTCCCCTCACAGGTAATTTAACAACCAGCCAGCTAAAGCAAGTCTGCACGGTGTCTTAAAAAGAGGAGAAATAAACTTCCTCTTCCATTAGTCCCCAGCATCTTTGAACAGACTGTAGGCTGGCACAAATTAGTGTTTTATATGCATCACACACAGCTGCCATTCTTCTCAATAACTAAATTATATTCACTAGACACACTCTGGATTCCTGTCAATTTATCTCAGGACAGATCCTGACAGAAGACCCTCTGTAACAAAATGTCTGTTTAAGGCAATTAAGCAATGGGAGAAAGCTTATGGTCACTCATCCAGCCCCATTAGGGAGCTGATCAGTGAGGAAGAACAGGGAAGGAACTGAAAAACATACTCATTAAGCACAAATATCTTCAGCTGTTGCAAAAAGGAATACTGTGATCAAAATCCCATTCCTTGTCAGAAACTTCAGGGCACTGACTGGCCCCAGAGTGACACTGAACCATCATCCCAGCTGGATGTTTAGAGAATGTGGAGACTTAAATTACTGCCATTTAATTGTTGCCTTGTCTCTATAGCTCAGCTGCCAAGAAGCCAGACTTAGCTTATGCTAGCAGTCCTGCAATCAAGAGAGAAAGAAACCAGAAGAATTTCAGAAAAAAACCCCAACATTATTTCAATATCAGGCCGCCCCACATTTTTTTTTAAAGGGACAGCAGGACTGAGCACACCACATCTTTGTAAACATGTTCTCCTGGTTAATTTATCTATTTTCTTTTATAGTCCTGGGCCTCAAGAAATCATACTCTGGTTTAGATAACCCTGGCAGACATGGGACATGGTCAATAAGCAACGATGGACATTTTGGGAGCTGTCTCTGTTTTGTGCATCAACAATACTGGTGCAGTTTGTCATGTCAGTGATGTTTCACTGAGATGAACTGATGAGACACAGAGACATTATGGATGTCTTCACTGAATTATCTTTATTGTAGAGTAAATACATGGTAATACATGAAAATCAAGGGAATTCCTTGTAACTTACATCAAAACCCAAGCCCTTCTTAGTGTTGGAAAGTGATTCTCTATCCTAGGACTTGTAAATGTCCTACAAGAGAATAATATAGAAAATTAGCAAAAGTAATGTAATTAAATTTTAATTAATTAAAATTTAAAAACCCCAAATATCCATAAAGTTAGCAAACTGCTGCTGCCACTGAGAAGCAGCCTTTTCTATTTTTCTATTGATTACACTAACTTAATAAAACAAATCTGTTCTCCTCCCACCCAACTTCTGCTCTTACCCTCAGTCTTTGAGCACATTACTCCTCTTTGCTCCAATATTCCTCATTAACATGACAGTTCTTGACCTAGTTACACACTTTCCCTCACATCCAACCCCCACTGCTGTATTTCCTCTCCCATCCCTATCCTCCCAGATGTCTGCTTGTTAGCTCCTGCTTCTCACTCTCTCTTTCTCTCCTTTCCTGACTTTTTTCTCCTCTCTCAGACATGATAGTTACAACTTTACTTGGTTTTGAGCCAGGCTCCTTCCTCTTCATCATGGTTCTTGGCACTGCTGACTTTCACACAAAGCTCAAACAAAATATTCTACATGTAGTAAAATTTCACAGTCCCTGCTGACCTCAACAGTCCAGACTTGAATCAGTTTGGAGCACGAAATACATATGGTCTTGTAAGCTTGTAGCAAGCTGAGAGGTTGAATCTTTCAGTATAGATACATCTAAGAATTTCACTAACAAATTTTAAGCCAAATATGGAAATCTTACAAAGACTTGTGACATAATTTTTTTTTTGCATATTACTACAAAGAATGCAAACCGGATATTTTTGTCCCACATGGCCTTCCTTTTAAACCTCATATATGCAGTCCAAAGTAGAGAGACATCCAAATTTAAAATGAGATTTTTTTTTCATAAAAGGGGCAAACCAATACATTTCCCTTAACATCCTTCTTGTGAGTCATTAAGACTTTTAAAAAAAAATTCAGCTTAACTATAGTTATAATTCTAACATGGTGAATTCAAAACTTAGTTCAAAACTAAGGCTATTTGAAGATTTTTAAGGTCTTACAAGCATTGCGGAAATCTAAATTAATGGTAACCCGAGTGAGGCATGTATCCTGCATGACCTATAAAATGTTGACAAAATGTTTGCATGTTACATTACATGCAATAGACTAAATAACTTGATTTCACCCCTTTCAGGAAGTATTATCAAGTTGTCTGGCTTCACACTAACCCAAAATAACTGAAAGTTATTGGATGAAAAGTTCATCAACTGGAGAGCCTGTGATGGGATTTTCTAAAAGTGCGTGTGGACGGTGCTTTGCAAATTAATGCAAAGTGATGCATGCTCAGAAAAATGACACAGGATACACTGGGGAACAGCACGAATCAGAATCTGGGAGGCAGCAGAATTAGCCTACTTACTGAAGCAGGCTTATTAAGCTATGTGTATAGTTGTAGTTAGTATAAAATATATCCTGCTCATTGCATCAATTTATTCTGCTTGCTGATATAATAAACATACAGAACATACAACCTATATTTATTAAATATAAAGCTGCGTCTTAAAAACTTGAATGGTTCAGATGATATGACAAAACAAAAAAGCATTCTTGAAACAATCTTAAATTATATATGCTTAGGTAGGATGAAAAAACCACTTGCTTTTAAAGCATTAATCAACTGCCAGACCAAACTTCATGTGCCAAGTCACAAGTTCATAAAGAATTCTCCTGAGTGTGTTTTAAATCGCTGACTGTGCGTGTAAAAGGAGATCAGGTCTGAAAACCATGCACAAGAATAAAATCCTTGTTGCAAGAGAGCCAGATCATTTTACAGTGGCATTGATGAGCTCAGGGGCAGGGTTGGGGAGCAAAACACTTCCAGATCCATACAAGGCACACAGTGTTCTTCTCCCAAAAAGGAAATATTAATTTCAGTGCACATTTTTGGAGTGCCATTCGGATGACACACATAAAGGCTTACACTTGCATTTGCCTTGCTCCCAAGTTAATTCTTTTCCCGTTGCCTTTTTTTTTTTTTTTAAAGAAAGAGGTTGCAGATGGGTTTCCGAGAAGATGGGGGAGTTGCACATGAAAGAAATGGGTTAAGATAAAACGTCAAAGAGGAGTGCCGCTGGGAAAAACGATGTACAAGGATGCAGTAGGCAGATAATTCTTTAGTCCTGTATTATTTTAAGCTGTGCTACCTTGGTGCAGGTACTACAAGTGGGCTTGTTCTCCCCATACATTTTATGGCTTTTTTTTCATACACTTTGCTATAGTCACTTCTGGCATTTGCCTAGTGATTTTCTTTGGCAAGTCAGCCTTCAGCAGCACCAGTTCCCCCGTCAAGCACACACGCCCAACACTGCTGATGGGGAACAAAGCAGGAGCTGAGGGCAGGGAGGAGGCTGGCACCATACCTTTCAATGACTGTCTCAAGTTCTGTCAGGCTAAAATGGCTGTGAAACTACGCTGTGTCTGTGCTCAGAAGCACCAGGGAATGCTCTAGAAACAGCCCTTCGTCCCATCCCTTTGCTGCCCCAGCAATTTGATGCAAGAAACCTAATATACAGGATAGATGTTAAAGAGAGGAGCAGAGCTTGCCTTATTCCGTGTGTTCTGCCTGCCCAATGTCTGATTCCAAGCAGTGTTTTTCGGGCAGCTGAGGTTTCTGCCAGCTGGCTCTGACCCCCAAAAGCTGCCAGCAGACCTGCCTCCCCTTTGCCCACCCCGGCTCCTGAAAGCGTGGCGAGGGCCAGCCTGGACCCTAAACACGAATGGAGGTGCTCACCCACCTGCAGGTAAAATAGAAGGGCCTGACTTACACTTGTAGTGAAGTTGCACCCTACTTAGGTGCTACAGAGGTGTTTCCCCACCCTGTAGCTGCCCCGCTGTAATTCACCCACGTTCCCCCTGTGCCTGTGCCGCCAATGCTGCTCCAGAGTGGATGAAAGGAGGGAGCCCTGTGGCACTCCTGGGGGGCAGCAGCAGCAGCGGAGTTTTGGGAGGCCCTTCTCAGTTTCCTCGGGAGGGAGCACGGAGAGGGAGGCGCTGACCTCCCCGTTCTCCAGCCACAGGGATACATGGGATGGCGTAAAGCCACCCCAGGGGATGTTCAAATTGGGGATTAGGGAAAACCTCCTCATGGAGATGACGGTCCAGGATGGCAATAACAAAATAATTAGGGCTGGAAGGGACCTCTGTAGATCACCCAGTCCAACCCCTCTGCCAAGGCAGGGCCACCTGGAGCAGGTGACACAGGAACACATCCAGGTGGGGTCTGAATGTCTCCAGAGAGAGAGACTCCACGGCCTTTGGGGCAGCCGCGCCACCCTCAGTGGAGAGCAGTTCTTCCTCACGCTGAGGTGGAACTCCTCGTGTTTTAGCTCACGGCCCCTGCTCCCCGCCCCGCCGCCGAGCGCCCTGAGCCGACCCCGGTGCTCCGGGGCGATCCGCGCACTCCCGAGAGCTCCGAGGTGATTGGGGCACTCCTAAACGATCCCGGCCCCCCGAGCCGATCCCACTGCCCCGAGGCTCTCCCGGCCCCCCGATGCGAT
>WBMV01008571.1:760665-778519 GCA_013396655.1 Campylorhamphus procurvoides
CGCTCATGGGGCTGCCCATCGTGGCCATCGAGAGCATCCTCAGCTTCCTGTCCTACGATGAGACGAGCCAGCTGCGCCTGGTAGGGGCGGCAGGCGCGCCCCGCGGGGCCGGGGCCGGGGCCGGGATGGGATCGGGCGGGGATCGGCCCCCGGGGCACGGGCACGGGCCGAGGGGTTGGCGGCCCGGCCGACCCCCGCCGGGGAAGGGGCTGGATGAGGTGGGGTGGGGTGCGGTGGGATGGGGCTTCATCCCTGCTCCAGGCTCGCTATGCACCTCCATACACGCATTCCTAAAGGGCTTTTCCCCTCTCTTACGCCTTCCATTCCTGTCAGCCTCTGGGGGAAAGCGCTGGGCTGCTGGAGGCTTATTTCTCCTGGCGAGTGCTTGGGGTGGGTAGTCTATTGTGTCTGATGGGTGTGTTTATTTTTACCTATGGAGCTTAAGCCAGGAAGTGTGGGAGATGATGAGCCTGCTTCTCCAAGAAACCTACCCTATCTAGAAATAAATGTAGGGCAGAAAAGATATAAAAAATCTTCAGCCCTTGTCTGCTTGAAAAGCTGCCTGCTTCTTGCAGTCATAGTGGTAGATCTATTGAAATGTATTAGCTCTACGTCTGATAATGATAAAAAGAAGTGCAGCCGTCAGCGATGAGATCAATGTTATCAATATTAAACTGCCTGCATAAGGGGCCTGATGTAAACTATGTCACGTTATGATAATCTGAATCTCTTGTGAGGTTGTAAATGGAATAATAGTGAGGGAATTAATGCACAGCTTATGTAACCATCAGTAAATGTGCATTTACTGTTTCTATTTTAAGAACTCGATTAGCCTCCACTGGCTAATATTTCAAGCATATTTCTGCAGAAAATTAGACTCTGTGTGTCCTGGGTCAGCAACCTGAAGTGTTGCATCCTGACTGTAACTTTAACCTGAAAGCTCATCAAGCAGAAAATCTGTTCTTATTCATCCTCCACCAAGTACACTAGTTCCTAAATATTTCTAGAGCATGCTGTCAGTCCACTGAAGACTTCTGCTTCTTCTTCTGTGAGAGTAGGTAGTGGGTCTGTAAAAATGATGTAGTACTTGGAGAACCATAGAATATCCTGAGTTGGAAGGGACCCACGAGGATCATGGAAGTCCAACTCCTGGCCCTGCACAAGACAGTTCCGAGAATCTTGGGTGGTGCTTACAGTTTCAATGAAGGGAAGTACAACATATACCTTTTGGGTATATTGAGTGTTTCAACCCTTGGCTGCACCTTTCCCGTTCATTTTATAAATGGTAGTACCCGTGGGAGCTCTCACCAGTCAACAGAAGGCTCTTTCTTTCTCTAGCACTAAGTCAGTGTTTGTAAGCAATGCTGTGCTGGCAGTGACCCTGAGAATAGGAAAGGTGGTGGTATAAGGACTAAACCAGGTGTTTAACTCTCAGCAGTGCTTGGGAAGTAAAATGCAACACTTTTATGCTTTCTTATGTAGCACCTCCAAGCTTGCTTTTCCACAAGATGGCTGTTCCTTTCAGAAGTTTCAGGAATACAGAAGATCAGACTGGATAAATACTGATTTTGAAACATACACAGAACAATACTGGGAGTAAAATTAAGGAAACTATTCAGTTGGTCTTTCCCTATTTTTAGTTTTTGAGTCAGTGACAGCCATGAAAATTAATCTCTATTGAATTACTGACTGTTCTCTTAAGCACATCAGAGGGCATTCATTATGAGCATTCTTGGGAGAAGAAAGTATCCTTGTCTTTGTTAACCAGCAGTAATGTAAACAGTCAAAGCCCTTCTGCTTTGACCCCCTAAGCTTGATCAGGTGGGTCTTTCAGGTGGCCTTTCAGAACTGAAGGTTGTCTTTTGGCAGTTCACCAAGAGGCAGACACTGAATGTTTTACACAACTCCAGGTGCTGTTGGACAGAGAATTAAGGTAGCCTTTAAAAATAACAATACCCAGGCATAAATTCATAATGAAATGTCATCACTTTCTGATTTTTAAAGGTGATGAGTAACCTTGGAAAAGACTTGTATATTCCTGTTCTAAGATCTGTCATGCACAAACAGTAGATTTTTCTTTTCTCTGAGAATTGACTTGAGTTGCATATTATGTATCTTATAATGTAGTACTGTGTTAAAGATACATTGCAAGACCACATTAATTGAATGACAGGAATTAAATTGCAAAAGGTCTCATGCATATCAAAAATGTGCCTGAAAGCAGCTTCATTAACCCCTTAGAATGTGGCATTCCATGGGATAAAACAGCTTGAGGAAGGCAGGAAGATATGGTCCAGGACATCAGTTGACCTAAGCAAAGTTTAATCATACGTGTGCAGACACAACATGTGGATTCCCTAAACCAGTCATTCTCATGCATTCTCTGGATTGCAGCACTGGAGCAAATGGATGTCCTAATCTTTTTCTTACTGATGCCTTAAAGAGTGAGGAAAAAAAAACTCCAGGCAACTTTTAGTAGGAAATAAGTGAGCAGGAGCTTTAATGAGCCTCCAGGCTCCAGGAATATATTTGCACAGGATCCCCCCCTTAGACTTGAGTTTCAAGATTTTATAATAATATCCATCCAATCCCATTCCATAATTTGCCCCAGTCCTGCCCCGTTCCGCCCCTGGCACACCCTTGTCAGGAATTGGGTCTGGGGGCTCGGGACCCTTCCTGCATCGCTGTTGTCTTCTTCACAGCACGTCGGGTCCTTGGAGGCCTTCCAAAGCTTTAGATTTGGAGGTCCTTCTGTCTATGTCTTTATCTTGTGGTACAGGCTTCATGGCGCTTCTCTGCAATTCTACCTTGAAACAGACTAAAATGCTACTGGAATTTTAAGGGGTTGATATAAGATGGGGTTGGTATCTATAAACATTCAGCTACTGAAGTTATTTTACTAGTACATAGATCTACAATAACTTCTAACATCTATAAAATTGAAAAATCAAAAATCAAAAAAACCCTGGGGCATCATTACTTTGGATTACCTTAGCTCAATGATCCATAAAAAAAAAAATAATTCTTTGATTTGGACTGATGTTGGATCTAGGGTGTGTGTGCAGGACGACAGACTGAGGAGTTGGCTGGGTGGAACACCAGTACGTTTTCAGATTAAAATGGAGATAGGAACATGCATTGTTTATAAAGAGCATAATCTCAGGCTTAAGATCCAGGAGTCTTTTTCTGTCACCAAAGGATGAGGTAAAGAACGTTTCCTGCTTGTAACGATTGCCATTAGGCAAGGCAAGACCCTGGGCCCCTCATTGTGCAGAGAACCATTTGCTTTCCTGAGCATAATGCTTTCTGCTATTCCTGGTGTTAGTGCATTTGAAAGCATAAATGAAACACCTACTGGTTAAGCAGTGAAGTAGATCTAAAGTAACAGACTAAACAATAGGTATTCAGAATGCAGTCTTGTCTGAAATTACCTAAATCTTGAGTTCTCAAACTTTTGTTCATTTAAAGTGAATGAGAGGAAAAGCAGCAGCATTTTGCTTTCAGCCCTTTTCAGTAGTTACTTCATCTACTTCCTCAGATAGTCATCATGAGAGAAATAGAGAAAACTCAAAAGATCTTTATGTCTGAAGCTATAATGTTCTGGACAAGCTGCAGCCTGGTGTGCATACCAATATGGAAACTAGCTATCTTCCAGCTTTTGAAGGCTCCTTTAACTGGGATACTTATAGTGACTTGCAGAAGCTTTGAAATTTTTACCCCAGTGGGATAATAATGAAATTATTATATTCCCATTTCTTTTTTCAGCCATAGGTCTGAGCTTGGAATGCGCTTCCACTCAGGTTGTGACTACATAGAAAGCGTGATTAAAACCAAACAGTCCACAGCTCCTTCCACAAACACCCTTAGGAGACGGGTGTCTTGGATTCTGACACATGTCAAAAGTGACTTAGATTCTGCAGCAAACCTGTGTTTGTTTTCTGCACAGCACAAATATGGACTGATAGCCTTTGGACAGTATGGCTTTAGTATTACCAGTTTCAGCCGGTCTGTATTTACAGACATTTCTATTTTAAAGATTTTTGCTGAAGTCATCAACATTTTGCCACTTACTTTACCCTAGAAATGTGTAGTCTGTGTAGTTTCTAAGAATAGAACACATAGTGAATCTAAATACTTTAGGATATTTTATGTCTGTTTTGGAATTGGTTATCTGGTAGTCAAGCTTGAAGACATAAGTCATGCTTGAGGAAACTGAAGCTAGTAGACTGTGTTATTTTGTGTACAAATGAAGTGGAAAATTAGTTCATAAGATCATAGAAGCTGTTAGTGCATATAAGTCAGCATGTGATGAAGCAACTTCTCATTCTGCTTTTCACATGGACTTGGGATAACTTTCTAACCCTGAAATTTGAACACAGGAGCTGGTTGGACTGGACATTTGAGGAAACTCAGGCTTTTTCAACTTTATGACTTGAATAAGAAAATATTCACCAAAATTTGCAAAAACAAGTATGAAGAAATTTTAACTTTTTACTTTCCTATGGTCCATTGAATAACAAGTATCAAACTGTCTTGAACTAATGTCAACATTTAAAAGTGTAATGATGCTACTTTGCATGTGACTGCTGACTGTGCAGTCTCGAAGAGATATATTGTTCCTACAAATACAGGTGCCATATGATTCACATGGAGAGCCAGCTGAAAATTAAGAGATGATTGCTAAAACAAATTGCAAACAAACAATATTTGTTTCTGGTAGTACCTGTTACCTGTTCGGTATTTGGGTTCTAGACTGGTTATTGGCATAAACACCGGTAATGTCGAGAAATTGGAGCAAATAGATCTTCATACTGTGTAGCATAAGCAAATGAGGAAGATTTAAAAATTGCAGCGCGGTTCATGTTACCGATTGTGACTGCCTCGGCTGCGGGAGGGCGTCAGCACACTGGAAGGTCCTTTCTGCCACCAGATGTCAGTGTGCACATAGTTGAAGTCGCTCTCTGCTCCCTCCGAATCTGTAGCTGGTCGTGTCTCCAGGCTTCTCTTCTGCCAAATAACTTAAGAGCTGGCATAGCCCTAGTGCAGGTACTAGTTCCCAGTTCAGGGGTTTGGTAGCATTGCAACTACGAGAAAGCTGTAAAGCTTTGTGCTCAAAAACAGTGTCAGATCTATGCACTCTCAATACAGCTACTAGCCCAGAAAAAAACCTGACAGATTTCTCCTTCCCAGAGTTGAAGGGCCAGCTTTATTCCTTATACACAGGAGATGATTTAACTGGATCAGTGAATGTGGGGCAGAGTGTGCTGAGACTGTACCTCTGTCGTTTGCGTCTGATCCTTCTCCTCTTAACAAGGAAGATCTAATACCAAGGAGCACAGATCCACAATATTTGCTTAATAGTCTGTTAATACAGATCTGGTTGAAAATGCTCAGTTCTCACAGAACTTAAACTAACTGTGACTAGAGGAAGACTCTCGGAAAGCAGAACTTCTCTGTGTAGTGCCTCCTATATAAACAAAGTAACTGCAGGTTTTTCTGGGAGAAGTGAGAATCTTCTTCCTCAGGGTATAAACTTACATAGACTGAACAGTTAAGAAATGAGTAGTGTTTGGAGGAGTGTTTATTTAAAAAAAAAAAAAAAAGAGGCTAATTCATTGGAATGTGGGGTCAAAGTGGGAATTGTGCACTCAGTACCTAAAAAGCCCTAAAACCAAAGCAGTTTTCAGAAGAGCTGGTTCACTAAGCTCTTGTGTCTGTAGAACTGAATTGCAATCAATTTAAACTTTTGTGCAAGTTGGCTTTGCCCTGTAACTGGTAACTTTGTGAAGGTTTATCTTCAGGAGTTTATTATACGTACTATAGCTGTTAATGTTCTTTCTTGCTTAATTTGTAGGGGGAAAAACCCCTGAGATTATTGGCTGTATCCAACACAGAAAATAAAGGAATCCGTTAAACAGAGCAAAAAAGACATTGTTATACAAAAAGGAATGTTATTTCATGTGCACTGTATTGTGTACACTTTTAAAGTTAATTGTGTGGCTTCAAAAACATAAGCCTTAAACACTGGAAGGAAACCATCATGATTTCTTGGCTTTAAAGGCTTCTTTTTTTGAAACTACAAAATATTAACTTGGTCTATCAGAATCACTCTGGAGGTGAAGCGTAAAGCCAGACATAGGCATTTTCAACGTTCATTAAAGTCAGAGGAAATTGTATCTGCTTGTATATGCATGGCATTCAGCCTACTGTCTATTGTTAGGCAATATCAGGAGATTAATTTGTGAGCTATGTGGAACATAGCAGCTCCTTTTTGAAGTATCGCGATCAGTGTCGGAGGTGGTGTGGACTTAATCTCATTTGCAGTTTATAATTGTTGAAATGGAGCAATAAACAATAGGAGAGTCTTTTATTACCTGGCAAGTCTGGATAAGATAATAGTGAAAGTGCCTCGTGGCCTTAAGGTTTCTCTTTACTTAAATACAGGTTTGTAAGCGAATGGACTTGGTTTGCCAGAGAATGTTAAATCAGGGATTTCTGAAAGTGGAAAGATATCACAACTTGTGTCAAAAGCAAGTTAAAGCTCAACTTCCAAGGTATGTACCAGTTAAAACTGTAATTCAATTTGATTATTCTTTTAAGTAGGTTATTGAAAAGGAATTTCTTGCTGGCTAATTCTGCTTATTTGTCTTGAAAATTTGAGCCACATGTGTTATTTAATTTTTTTCCAAAAGCACCTTGTACCTAAGATTTAGTTACAGAATAATGGTGTAGAAAGTATCTCTGACATTTCAAACAGAGAAGAGTGGGTTCTGTATTACTCAACTCTTCTGGCAAATCCAGCAAGGACTCCTAGGAATGAATAAATTCCATTCCTTTTCATGGCCAATTGGCTTCACTGATGATTTATCAAAGACTGCTTAAAAAAAGGAGAAAGGTTTTTCAGTAACAAGGATTAAACAGGGACAAGGAAGAGGAATTTGATATGTGAGCATTACCAGGAGCTAGTTTCTCAGTAAAGCAATGAATTTCTTCGTCTTTCCAGTGAACAAATGCAGCTGCTGCTGTGCCCTATCAGATTTTCCAGTCAGAGTTAAGAAACTAAGTACTAGGTATCATAGAGATACTTTGTCAAAAGCACTTATATCTCAACCTGAACTTTGTAGCAAGCACTGCTAATATATTACATTTACTATGTCAGTTGCATTGAAGTACTGACTATAGGAATAAGGGGCAGGGGATAAAAATTTTCACTCTGACTCAGTGTCTGCTGCCAGTTAGTACTGAAGACTTGTTCTTAAATAGTCCTAAATTACATATAGGTGTTATGGATCACATAAGATGTAGTAATTATTTAGAAAACAAATTTTGTCTAAGAATGTGAAGTATGCTGTTACTAGCTGGTTCTCAGTCTGTATCTTATTTCCATGAAGACAAATCTTAATGTTTACAATTTCAAACCTCAGAGGGTTTTAAGGGTGAAATTAACTTGAGCAATGTTACAGTTTGATTTTTGTTGATTTTTTGTTAAATGAGTGTCACCCGATGTTCTGTCTTCTAGGCGGGAATCAGAAAGAAGAAATCATTCATTAGCTCGCCATGCAGACATCCTTGCTGCTGTGGAAACAAGACTGTCTCTGTTAAATATGACTTTCATGAAGTATGTGGATTCCAATCTCTGTTGCTTCATACCTGGAAAGGTAAGATGTAGACTGTATTATGTGGATATGTATCTGTGTTTTAAAAAATAGGATTGTATAACTTAACCCAGCACAGCTGGGGCAAATTGATATATATTGTGTGTATATCTATACGTACTTGAAAACAAACCTACAAGCCAATACGCTATTTTACCAGGCAATCTGAAATGAACGAACCAAATTATATTTAAATATTAATTATTTTAAATTTGATCTCTGTTTGCCCTTATATTTTCTCTTAATTCTGATGTTTGACTCATGGCATATACATCATCTACAACCTTTTAGAAAAAACGCATGATCCAGGATATCAGAAGATGTAGCAATTTAGACTACGAGTAACACTAAACACTCAATCAGAAAGATTTTAAGCACCTTTCTCAAGAGTCTGACTACCTCAGATTAATTGAATAAAGATACTTAGTATGTGGAAACACCATTCAGTATTACAGTGGATGGTGTATTTTTGTACAGTAGGTGGAATTAGTTTCAAGTGTGAAGTGTGTTAAATGTGAATATTACTGAACAATTCTGGTGTTAAGTACCCCAGCATTAAATATACATCATCTGGTGTACACTACCCCAGCATTAAATACAAATTATGCAAATCAGATGTACTTTGGAGATCTCACTTCTTATAAGCTGTGAAAACAACTGTGCACAGGAGTCTTCCAGAGGAAGACTGGTACAGCTCAGGGATGAAACAAGATCAGTGAACATTAGCCTGGTTCATTGATCTCTCCATGCAAGGTTTGGATATGTTGGTACTGCTTTTTCATGGGGAGATAACTGAATTGCACTGGGATGAATGGAAAAGTTACCTGTTGGATTCAGGGGCAGCATGTAGGCATTTGTGCATTCTGTGTTGGTAGGATAGATAGGCTGTGGGCATGGAATGTATTTTTTACCTCAAAGAGGTAGCTATTTCTGTACACTGTTCTTGACTTGATAATAAATTAATTTTAAATTAAATAACTGTGGTGTAATATATTTTTATTTGACTTTACATTGTATTTTCATATATTCCATGTATTTAAAAAAAATTAATATGAGACAGTCAAGTGAACTTAAGCCCTTGATACTCACCTAGTAAATTATATACTTAAAAGAAATGTTGCCATACTGTTTTGAAGAGTAGATATGGAAAGGTGTTACTCAGTCTAGACCTGGGGTGTGCAGGACTTGAGCAAGTGAGCTTACCAGCCATTTTCCTTGTGGGCACTGATTTGTAAGGACCTTGATTGTATTTTGATATAACTGCTAAAAAGTTTGCATTTTTTAATAATTATTTACTTGGTGTTTGAGTTTGCTAGCTGCTGCTCTCTAGACACAGTTATCAGTTCATCAGAGAATAATGTTTTGGTCAATCAGATTCAAGACTTAGTGTTCACTTACAGTCTGTGGTTTCCCTCAAGAAATTTTGCCATGGAACTGCCAGGAAGTGAATTTGTGTTAGAATAGGTGAACCCTGATTTGAGGCTGTCATTCTGTGAATGTTCCTGGTGATAGTGGAGCACTGCTGCAAGGTTTTGTATTGAGGATGTTGTTGCTAACAGGATATAATGTGGGTGAAATTAGAGAAGTCTTTTATAAGTTTGTTGCTTGATGAGAAACTTTAGTCTTGTCTAGCTTTTGCAAGTTTTTAGCTAAGCTTCCTTTATCAAAACACAGGTCTTTATGATCTGTGATCTTCAGGCAACTCTCCCGTTGATCTTAATCCTGTGAGAAATACCTGTGTAGTTTTGGCAGAGAGACCAGCACTCTCATTTTGAGGTGCCTCAGACTATAATTCATGGATTAGTGACGCACCTTTCGTCTCTCTGTATCTTTCCTAACCAAAGGGCTTGTTTGCCAGACTTAATAAGAGAATTATGTTCTCAGTCAGTAGTGGATTGATGTTTTATAAATTAATATCTTTTTGACTTAATCTGAATTTGCACTATTTTGGGTGTATACAAGTGGACTCAAGTAAATATTTACAGCTCCTCAGACTGACTGCTAATTTTTGCTACTTCAATTACATGTTTCATAACTGACTGGGGTAATGGCTGCTCTGCATTGGGGCTTTAGAGTGTCTTGCTTCAGATTCTCTAAAATGAAATTATGACACTCTGCTGAGTATAGATTATGTAACTCAGAAGTCAAGTACAGCTGTAGTAAAACAAAATTTTGCATAATTAGCATTATTTCATGAGTTTGAAGAGAGCTGTTGTGATAGATCAAGTGGATAGCTTCTCTGATATACCGTGAACAGCACTTCATTTCAGAAAGCTGATCTAGAACTAAGGCACACAGTGGTATGTAACTGTTACCTGGTAAAAACCCCTGAATATACCAGAATTTTTAGAATAAACAGAAATAATTTTGCCTTTATCAGAAAATCCTAATTCTTCTTAAATGTTTTAGGTAATAGATGAAATTTATCGAGTGCTAAGATATGTAAACTCTACAAGAGCTCCTCAGAGAGCTCATGAAGTTCTTCAAGAACTAAGGGACATTTCCTCCATGGCTATGGAATATTTTGATGAGAAGATTGTTCCAATACTGAAAAGAAAGATGCCTGGGTCAGATGTATCGGGACGTCTGATAGGAACTGCCCCAGGTATTAATTCTGATGTATAGTTAAGTTTTATTTAGCTTTTCTGTAAAAATTCACAGCACTGTATGTTTTTAAAGCTACCTCCCTGAAATGTGCGCTTTATTACATAAATATTGATGATACTTGTTTCTTGAGAATGCTAACTGAAATTCATTTGCTTTGAAATTTAAGGAGCCTTTGTACTACCAAAAGAACAGTCACTTGAATGTATGTTAGAATTATGCATAGTGTGTATTCGTTAAACAAACGCTTTTGTGCCACCAATGAATGAGACTTTATCATTGCATTTGGTTGAAATTTGGCACATAATATGATGACTCGATGCCTTTTATTTTTAGGGCAATCGGCAAATGAATTTGCCTAAGCTGTTTTAGTAGATAGAGAGCTAGAGCATACTTGTGTGCACTTTTTTACTTTCCTGGGACAGTATTGTATACGCTAACATGTGAAATAATTACAGGTAATAGTGAAAAGGTAATTAAAATAAGTCTATAACTGGTCCTTCATATACTCTTGCCAGACTTTCCAGAACTTTTGTGAACCAAGGTCTAAGGTAGTTGCCTTAATGGCCAAAGGCAAAAGGCTGTAAAAATGTAGCATCTTCCATGTGCAGGACATCTTCACACTCTAGGAACTGTGAGTTATCCCTAAAACTGTGTGTTTATCCCTAAAAAGATGACTTAATAAAAATTTAAGAAAAAAAAATTGCATCTTAAGCAAAAATGATAGGCCTAAATGCAGGAGATGCTTGTTGTTTCTTGTACGTCCCGTCCATCCTTTTAGCCTTAAGTGTGTATACCAGCTGTTAATTATATCCTGTTAATTATACTTGCATTTTTTAATTATAAATGGTTTTTATTTTTTAAAATTACATATGTTAACTATGTATGTTAATATATACTGAGACTCTTGGTTGAGGAAGCATTGCCCAAAAACATAGTTTATGTCAATTGGCTTTTGAAGGCCAAGGCTTTATGATGCATAAAAATGCCTGTCTCATGTTGAGGGAGGAGCATCACCTCTCCAATGGCAACCCCTCAGTGCCATGTAATGGTAGCTGTGCTGGCATCCTAACAGAGAAAAAAGAGGAGGAAAAAGAAAATGACTGTTCTAGGCTGTTCCAGACTGTTCTGTCTGTATAGTACTTAAATGTTGCGTCTTACTCGCACAGCATTGCTAGAAGAGTAAAATGACAAAAAAAGTGATAGATATCTTTTATGGCAGAAAAAGTGAAAGAAATTATACAGTAGCTGTTAGTCTCCTTGATTTGCAGGAACTTAATTAGAATCAACAGTTCCAAGCTCAGATTCCAGTATGGGTTTAGTACTTAGGAAGAGTGATTCTAAAGAAGCATGGAAAGTAAATTGCTTTCTTCTAAAATATAAGTTAAACTGAAATACCTTGTTAAGCCCCAAACCACAAAATTTTAGAACTTTAGCTGTCTGCAACTAAGACAGCAAATTTTTGCTACTCTAATGAAAGATACTTATTTACTCTAACTATTCTGTATTAAGTAGATATGTTGTGGGGTTTTGACTTAGCATCTCTGACATTGTCTACATGACAATATCTCTGCAATTTTTGATACAGCAGGAGGGGGGCTTACATACAGGAAATGAATGATGAGCTGTTTTCCAGGCTACTGAAAAGCTATAAGTATTTTAAATTAAGTTGTGCTCTGAGATTACCACATGTTCTTTTTAGATGCTTAGATGACTGTAAATCTGTTTACATGTTCATATAACTTGAAACTGGTGTTCAGATTCACGTTTGGGGAGTAGGGGTGAGCAAACTGTGAAAACTGGGACACAATTTTGACCTTTAAGTTTTAGAGGATTAATCATACTTCTCTCTGAAGTTCCAGGGCCTTCTGCAGCACTGACAACAATGCAGCTGTTCTCCAAGCAGAGTCCTTCCAGGCAGGAAGTCACCAAACTCCAGCAGCAAGTGAAAGCGAATGGCACAGGCTTGACAGCACTAAAGCGGGAGATCTCAGAGCTCCGCATCAAAGTGCAGGAGCAACAGAAACAGCTCCAGGATCAAGACCAGAAACTGCTTGAGCAAACCCAAATCATAGGTGAACAGAATGCCCGGTTGGCTGAGCTTGAACGCAAGCTGCGAGAGGTGATGGAGAGCACAGTAGGAAATTCTTCAGGTTCTGGCTCAAATGAACAGTCTCCTAGAAAACGGAGGAAGGCGGTGGATACCACAGACTGTCCTAGGAAATCTAAACGCCTTCGAAACAGAAAATAACTTGGGAGTAAATGACACCTTCAGGAGGATACACTGCTCTAGTAGCCCAAGCAGGCCTGCTTGTTTGGATACTGACCAGCTTCATGGTGTCACTTAGGCTGCTGGCTCTTCAAAACACCTCTTAGACTTGAACAGTAATTTTCTTTCATTGACTTTTCCCCTGCTTTCTGTATGGGTGGGCCTAATGCACAGAATCTTTAATATTTGCAATAGTTACATACTAACCAGACCTGCTCTGTTATGTTTTGAAGGGTTAACCTTTTTTTTTCTGTGCAAATGTGTTTAAAGTTATTTGTGTTTATGCATATGTTCACAAAAAAAATCTTAAATAAATTGTCTTAACTGACTAAAAAGTTAAGTATTAAAACAGATGTCCTGTTCACTTGAAGGAAAGATCCACTTTTAAAATCTTGTTTTTGAGAACTTGACCTTTTTTGTTACAAGTGACCTTGTCTGGAATGTCTGAAAAGTAGTTAATACTTTTTGGGGTTCTCTGTAATGAGTAAAACTGACTTCTTAAGCTACAGTATTGGCTATATATTTTTGTAAACTTACAAGGAAGGGCCTTCTATCCAGTCTTCACATGCACACACCCTGGTTCTAGGTCTTGGGAGCCATATTCTACATTTGCATGGATAGATGCATGTACAGCTTAGTCAGCCTGCCAAAAGCACTTGCCTGAAATTGTTCCAAACTCTGGGAGAGAGCACAGAGATCTGTAAAGCAATTTCTTTGTTCCTCAGCCATAACTTAGCATCTGCTTCAGCACAGCTTCTGTCTTACAGTGGGGTGTTGTTGTGAGGTGAGTGGCAGGAGCGTTTCAGCCCTGCCTGCAAGGCGTGTGTTCGCCAGAGCTGGAGAGTTGGGGAGCTGCGAATGCAGCACTTGGTTCATAGGCCAACATCTAACACGTGTCAGACAAATTGTCCCTGCACTCGCCAGGCTTCGGGGACATCATGTGAATGAAATGCTGTATTATGGGAAAACTGAAACTATTTTGTGTGTCTGTGTTGGGGCTGAGGTGGAAATTTCTCTGTAACACTGATGACAATATTCTAAGCTTTCCTTATCCTGAAAGGTAAATCACTTCAGACAAAGCTTTACTTTCTTTTGCACTTCTGTTTTGAGCTTGTAACTGGAAAAGCATGTCTTGCACTTTTCAGTCTCTCTGGTCACTTTAACCACCTCAGAGTTATGTACAGTGATTATTCCCCCTCCCATCTGTATATTTTTGGAACCTTTTACAAATACCATTGTCCTTGGTTTTGTTTTAATGTACTAAACTATGTAGCTTTATCATTTGACTTATGTTTTCTTTTTTTAACCAGCTGCTGCTTTAGGTTTAGGTGGTTCTGAAGTCAACTTGGGATGGCACTGAAAATGCAAATGCTGCATTTGTAGCTGTTCACAATCTTGATACTGTGGGTTAAAGTGCAAGTTTCTCTTTCATTTTGGATGGCTGTCAGTGTAACATAGTGGCTGTATTTAAAGCACCAAACAAATCAGAAATTGTCTGGTCAAATGTTACATAATCATAGAAAATGGATGTTTTTCCTGAATTTGCAGTTACAATTTTTACTTCTAAAACATATTGGCTCATACCATGAGTAACATTGCAAATGGTACTGGTTTTCTACAGCTCAGAATATTTTTTTTACCATGAAGAATCTCTTAAAGATAGATACCTGCTATTCAGATTAAAAATACTGGCATATACTTTAAAAAATAATTTTGAATCCAAGGGTCAGTGTGATAGCTATAATTACTGTGTGATACGAATTTATTTAATGGTTATTT
The DNA here is from genome assembly GCA_013396655.1 of Campylorhamphus procurvoides. Taxonomy (NCBI): domain Eukaryota; kingdom Metazoa; phylum Chordata; class Aves; order Passeriformes; family Dendrocolaptidae; genus Campylorhamphus; species Campylorhamphus procurvoides. The sequence goes on from WBMV01008571.1 coordinate 774,973, forward strand.
CATGATGAAAAATTTCTGTAATGGGTTAATTACCAACTATTTGTGGTGGAACACTTCCAGACGAGTATAAATCTGCTAATTTCATTTACTGAAAAGGTTTATTTATACATCTCTGAATATCTTTTACCTTAGTTTCTTTATTAATTTCTAGAATACGCAAACAGTTTCCCCCTCTCCCCCTTCACAATATACAAATAGTTTCAGGTTACTCAAGAGTACCATTTATTTATGTGATGGGGAATCTCTAGCTGTGTGTAAACTGAGCTGGAAAGAACAACAGCCTATTGTTACATGAAACGTTCTCTGTGAATATGCCAAGTGCCAGCTTGGAACCTTCAACTCAAGGAAGTGTCACATGTTCCAAGTTTACAGGTGCTTCCTGATTATCTTCATGCTAATGAGTAAGTAAAATGGAACAAGGCCCATGAAATGTCATGGGTAGAGGGGATGGTTACAAGGCAGCTCGGAGAAATGCCTTGGCAAAGGCACACCAGTATTTTGTGTTTCACTTCCCAAGGAGGGAGACATCAGATGGCTCTCCTCCTGGAATATGCACCACTGGCTCACAGAGTGGAGAAAACAGCTGGAGCATTAATTTCTGATGCCATATTGTCCCGTATTAAATAGAAATTGCATTTGCATTATATGAACAAGCTGATAAATTGTCTGAAGTAAAATTAAATCACTTTGCATTCTGAATGCAGCTTTACATGAGTTGGTGCATTGGTCTTGAGAAGTACAGTGTTGGTAGTGATTAGTGATTGTATAATATGTTCAAGGGAGAGCCACGAACTTGTGAGACTGAGATGTAGTTTACAAAGTTACATGAAAAATTGTTTTATTCGCAGCCACTGTTGAGTTTTAGTACTTGTATCAAGGGCTGAAACTGAACAGCTCAGGGTTGACAGGACAATAGTAAGTGTCTTTTATAGTTAGTTTCTTAAAATAACTCAAAACTACCAAGGCCAGTTTTCCTGCGTTTCTAAAAATAGCAGCTTGCCTTGGAAACTTTTTTCATAGCAGGGTGGGGGATTTTTTTTACAAATTTGTGTATTTAGTGAACATGGTGAAAATGGGATCAGAAGATACTACAGTGATGCTTTCTTGAGGGAAAAGCTGTTTGTAACCAGGTCTTGCTTCCCAAATACAAGCAAGCACCCTCCAAACAAGGGCTAATGGATGTCATAGGTGGAAGCACTGAAGGAGGAAAGACTACTTGCTTAACAATATAAATTTCACAGATTAAAGAACAGATAGAAACAAATGAAACTTCTTCTGTTCCTGATACTTGCTCCGCATTGCATGTTAATCACTGAAGTTCATTAATGTTACACAGGTGCCTGCACCTAACTTTTTAATGTAAAAGGTAAGACAGAATTGAACAGAAGTTTAGTTGCTCTTGCTGAGATCTGTGGGAGCACTAAGATTGCCTAAGGAATTTTCAAAATCAAGAACTTCTTGGAAACAGGATGCCATAGGATATGGTTGCATGAGTCTTGAGACAGGAGAGGGCTACCTGATTTCTTGGTGTTCCTGATGGTTTTAAGGTAAGTGGCAAATTACAGTGGTAGATTGTTTCTTCATTCCTCAGTAAATTCAGTTTGGACTATTTTACCACAACATGTCTGCTAGTTGTGAACTGTTCTGATACTCTCCAGTTGCATTCCTGTGCTGCTTTGCACCATACCTGGACTAGCTCACTTGTCAGTGTGCCCTCTGCTCTTGCAGTTGCAGTTCTTGAATCTCACCTTCCCTGTCAGACAGGAGTACATTGCTGGCTTTGGTTTATATGTAACTGAACATTCTAGGGGTTTTGTTCTACTCTGTGCCAGCTGAAGACACACTAGGTACTGGATCTCTTTATCTTTGGATAGCGAAAGGTCAGATAAAAAAGCCTGTTAGCTTGCTGAATACCTAATAAATCTGGATTTGTTACAGACTGCTTAAACCAGAAGGACTCTGACTAAATAGGAAAGACACTCTACTCTCCAGTACATTTGGGCAATTAAAATACGTGAAACTTTAGTGTTTTTCTTAGTTGCTTAAGCCTTGTTTAGCTGCTCTGTAATGTTTAGTTTATAAACCTGAGCCCATGTGTTTAATTGCCCTACTGAAATTTGGGACTGTTTACGAACCTACATACATTTGCAATGTTGTCCACCTGCCTCTCTGTAACTCTTGACACTCTGCCTCTCCCCCAGTGCTCCTGTTGGCTGAGCTGCAACCTCTCTCACCCGCTGACACGTTCCTCCTTTTGCCAGGATCCTTGCCAAGGGTGAGAAGGTCCTTAGTGCAACGATGGAGAGCAGTGCTAAGGAGGAGGGAAGGTTTTGAGAAATGTTGCAGTGTTTAGAGTGCAGCTGAGTGCCACTCTTGTGACCCCAGCCCTTTTGCGTTCAGCGGCTGCACTGGCAGCTCAAAGGCACTTCTTGGTTTATTGTGAAACGCTCACTGACTGAAAAGTAAACCTTGCAAGGTCACGGTGCCTTGATGAAATCTAAACATTTGGTCTGCCTCCTGTGCTGCTCCAGTCCTCAGAGAGTGCAAAATTCAGATCATGTGGCTAAGCTGTGCATAAACTTTTCCGTGTCTTGTCTACCTGCTCTGTTTTCCCCTTCTAATTCCCATCCTAATATGCACAGATTAAAAATGCATGCAAACAGAACTGTTCACAAAGGAGTTATGTTTTATGGATCCTGTGCCTTGTACATTATTTAGGTTGCAAACATTTTCAAGTAGCTATTTATTGCCCCTCCATGAGCCCTGTTGCACATGGGCCTTTTAGCAAATAGTATTCATTAGCCTTTTTTACTAATTAATACTAATAAACTAAGCATAATGAACCTTGAGATACTAATATTACAATAACAGGTAAGGTATAATTTATAGTAACTTCCTCTGCTGTTTTTATTGCTATTAGTGATTTAGATTATTTTGAGTGGGCCAGTAAAATCCCAAGCAAGAAGTCATTCAACTTCTATAGTAAATAATCTTTGTAACTGAACTGCCCAAAGCCAATGTTCTACGAGAAATGCATGCAGGGTTCAAATGGAGGTTCATTCTTACAGAGGAGTTTGTCAAAGAAATTCTTAAAATATCTTACCGCGAAACGGGGAGAAAGAGACCTCGGCACAGGCGCTGTGAGTTGTAGTTGAATACCTTTAGGCAGGGGCTAAAACACTACAGCAGTGCTGCATTTGGGCAGGAGGTGGCTGGTCCTTAAGGCCCCATCAGCACGGGTACTGCCGGTGTGAGACCCTGCCCTGGGGGTCCCTGCCCTGGGGGACCCTGCCCTGTGAGACCCTGCCCTGTGGGTCCAGGCCGCTGTGGGTCCCTGCCCTGTGAGGCCCTGCAAGATCCTGCCCTGTGGGTCCCTCCCCTGTGAGACACTGCCCTGTGGGTCCCCGCCGTGTGTGGGTCCCTCCTCTGTGTGTCTCTGTCGTGTCAGGGTCCCTGCCCTCTGTGTGTCCCTCCCCCCGTGGGTCCCCCCGCCGTGTGGGGCGCTGAGGGCGCGGCGCCGGCAGGGGGCGCGTGCGGGCGGCAGCCA
>WBMV01008571.1:778727-871734 GCA_013396655.1 Campylorhamphus procurvoides
GGGGAGGGGAAGGGAAGGAGCGGGGGAAGGAGGGAGGGAAGGAAGGACGGGGAGGGCGGGCGGCAGGAGCCGAGCTCCGCTCCGAGGGGCCGGCCTGCGGGCCGTGAGGGGCCGTAAGGAGCCGGCAGCGCCGGGGACACCGCCGCAGCCCGGGCGGGATAACGGAGCGGCGCCGGGCTGGGCTCGGCCCTCCGGAGCCGCGGCGGGGGGTGCGGCTCGGAGAGGTTTCCGCCCTCACGGGGGGCTGGAGGCGGCTCTGGTGCTTGCCGTGGACGTGTCTAGTTGCTGAGCAACGTAGGAGTGCTAAAATGACTCGATTCCGAAAGACTCATTATAGCCGCAGATATCACAAGTGGAAAGGTCATGCGTTTTCATTGCCTTTGCAGACAGATCCTAATTGGGAGGAAGGGAAGGAAACGCTCTATCTGCTGCTGTAATCTAATTAGGGTAGGCTGTGAGGAGAGCTTCGAAGTAACTCCTTTTTCATTTAATTTTTTCTCATCCAGCTAAACATCCAGAGATAAAAGCACTGATGAAGCCAGACTACAACCTGATCTGGGTGGTTGTGCTGATGGTTCTGGCGCAGTTGACTGCATTCTATCTAGTTAAGGACTTGGATTGGAAATGGGTAGTCTTCTGGTCATACGTTTTTGGAAGCTGCATCAGCCACTCCATGACTCTGGCCATTCATGAGATCTCTCACAACAGTGCCTTTGGCAACAGCAAAGCCATGTGGAATCGATGGTTTGGAATATTTGCCAATCTCCCTCTTGGTCTCCCATACTCGATATCCTTCAAGAGATACCACATGGATCATCATCGTTACTTAGGAGGAGATGGAATTGATGTGGACATTCCTACCAACTTTGAAGGATGGTTTTTCTGCACCCCTTTTAGGAAGTTCATGTGGATTGTTCTTCAACCTTTTTTCTATGCCATTAGACCTCTCTGCATCAATCCCAAACCCATTACTCGACTTGAAATAATCAATTTGTTGGCTCAGCTTTCCTTTGATGTTGTGATATATTATTTATGGGGTGTCAAATCTATTTTTTACATGCTTGCTGGTTCAGTACTTGGACTTGGGTTGCACCCAATTTCAGGACATTTCATAGCTGAACATTACATGTTTTTGAAAGGACATGAGACCTATTCGTATTATGGGCCACTTAATTTGCTCACTTTCAATGTTGGCTATCACAACGAACATCATGACTTCCCCAATATTCCTGGCAAGAGCCTTCCATTGGTAAGTTTACTTCCAAGGTTATTACTTTTTCTTAAATTAAGTCCTACTTTAACTTGAGAATTAGGTAGAACACTTGACAGAAGAATGGAAGTTGGGACATGAGAAAAAAAAAAGAAATAAACCCCACGAGTGATAATGGAGGTAATTACTTATCATTTTAGTGATATCCTGAACAATCTTCCAATGTACTGACTGCCTCTTTCATAAAAGGAGAGGGGAAGAAATGCATGTCTTGTGCTTTGCACTAAATTTAGCTTCCTGTAATTACAACCTGTCTTTTGATTTCTCCGGTTTATATGTGTGCAGAAAACTAGTTAAGAAGTTGCAAATAACGTTGAAGATTTGTTGTCTCTATCTTTGCAGTTTTAAGGACAGTATTGTAATGTGTGCTTATGCTTCAGTTTCTCCTATCAGTGACATTCTCTGCTGGGGAAAAGAGGGTTTGATTGTTGTACTGTTGACAAATTTTTAATAACTATATTTTGGAGCACCTCAGTTTCTTCAAGCAAGAGCCTTTGAACCCTCAATAAGTATCAGCTGTACACTGACAGAATTAAGGCTTCTAAGCTAGGATTTAGACCTGTTGCAGAAGTGAAGTTTCTCCTCACTTCAATCTTTTCTTCTTAAAGACATGAATTTCATTCTCATTTTGTTTCCCAATTGGAGCAAAGGCTTCAGGGGACACTAAATTTGACAGCAACTATGGTGTTGCTCTTGTAGCTTTGTTATTGCACTTGGCAATAGTAAGACCTTATAAACTTGTCTCTTTGGTGGAGTCTAAACTTGTCATTTTTATTGTCAGTGGTGGAACTGTAGGTGAAAGAACTATGCCAGCACTTTTACCAGGGTAAATCGTGTAATGGGTTTGTTTGTGGTTTTCTTCTTTTTTTTGTTTTAAAGGCAGATGATTGCTCTTATTCATAGACTTAATCTTCCAAATACAGCAGAAGTTGCTCTAACTCACCTTTGATGTCTAGGTCTGTGCTGGTGAACCAGCATTCCACCTCTTGCAAAGGTACTTCAGCTATAAATAGGCATGAATCTTTTTCAAGTATTTAATTTTGGGGTAAATACCCAGTTCTGCTGCAGGACTTGTAGTCCAAAGGTCTGATTAGAAAACAAAGCCTTCTTTTAGAACAGTGTAGTTAATTTGATTGGACTGGACTCTGCTATGCTGTGTGCTAAGATCCCTGAAGTACTGAACACTTGATTCCTCAGCAATGCTGAGCTGAGCATTATTACTGTTTAATAAAAGTACAGATGCACTAATCTATAGGTGTGATGATGGATCAAAAAGATCTTCAGCTTCAAACTAGGCATGTAAATATCTTGGGCTTGTTTGTTGCTTACACAGATTATTATCCTTCTGACTAAAAGTGTGGAATTTTGTGAAAAATCCTTTTTGTTCTTTTCAGGTTTTTAACACTTCAGGTGGTTGGCTTTAAATATCATTAAGGACACCTAACTGAACCTGCTGCTCTCAGTTTAAAATAGTGGTCTGGTCAGCGTGTACAACTGAAAAGAGTCTTTGGAAGCAGTTTATATTCATTCTTTAAAGTCTGTCTTCATAAGGGTGTCCTTCTGAAATAAAATAATTTTTTCTCTTCTGAGTGCTGAGGTTTGAAACTACTTGTAAAAATAGCTGTATTAAACACCTTTTCCTAGAATCTGTAACATCCTTTTTACTGCTACTGGTATAGCTATGAGTCAACACTGAACTGAGTCATCCACTTTCAATAGCAACTAAACCACTTGCTTTTGTGAGCTACATCATCCTGTGGGTAGCACAGTGAGCGGACTTTGGAGTGTGAGCAGAGGTTGTTCTGGTTAGCTTCAGAAGTTTCACATGAAGTTTATGTAACAACTAGGGAATTGGTTTTGCTTCCATAAATGTTCACATTGTGGCACTAGTGGCCCTTCCTGTGGAATCTAACCTCTGAAATTAAAATGCTGTTCATTAAGTTACACATTGAGGTTACAAATTATAAAGTTCCTGGCAATTTGTGCTGACATAACTAGTAAATAAACCTCCTATCTCTTCTTCAGGTGAAGAAAATAGCAGCTGAATACTATGACAACCTGCCACAATATAACTCTTGGATAAAAGTACTATATGACTTCGTGATGGATGACACAATCAGCCCATATTCACGTATGAAAAGGCAATTAAAGGGTGAAGTGAAGCAAGATTAAACTTCTGGCAACCAAAAAACTTTGAAATGTCTGCTTGCTTTAGAGTGGCTGGTGTAAAGGTCTCTTGCTAAAGTTGTTCACCTGTGTCCTGAATTAAGATGTATAGCAACATAGCAATGCATCCTTAAGGATTTTGTAGCAGACTCCAACCAGCTATAACATTCCTCACAGTCCTCAGATTTATTGGTTTAATGTGTCTCTGTTTGCCTAAGGATCAGTGTTATATGCATAATGCAAAATCCCTTTGTTACAGAATTTACTTTGGTAGGTGTTAAATCTATATAAAATGTCTGACTCATAATATTTTAAAAGTTCTCAATGTAGTATATACTGCCCTCAACATGCTATTTAGATGTCTGTAGTTTTAAAATGCTGTACTTACCTGTTGATTCTAAACTAACATGATTTGTTAACTTAAACCTTCTGTTGAAAATGTTTCCAAACTTATGGTTGGAAAAGCTAAATTTGCACAGAAATGTTAAGTCTGCTTTTGTTTAAATATGTAATTTGAAGCATTGCTTTAAAGTTCTACTTTTTCTAGTGGAAGTACCTTAAAGGAGCAATCTGCCAGAATGAAACCAGTGTCTTTGAAATGGCTTCTGTGACTTCTTTGTAAAAAATAGTGGGGAATTCAAGGGTATTGCCAACTCTGTGGTCCCACCTACTGCCTGAGCTGCTTCTGTTGGCCTGTAGTGTGAGCAGGTGGCATTTAAGAAACTTAAAATATCTGATCTGAATTTTCATGTTGGAAAAATCATTACAGCTTGAGGTTTTTCTGATCTTCAAAGAAAAATTACCATGTTACTATGGTTTTAAATGCTATAAATATTTACAGTCATTTGGCAATTTGGCTTGTATGGAAAACTGAATGGATGGAAACAGATGCTGTTCTGGCAACCAAGGCTAGCTACAACCGCTGGCAATTCTACCTGTTAAGCACATTAGTCATTTGTGTACACAGAAAGGTGTTGTTAAATAATCGTTTGTTTTTTTTTTCCCCTAAGCCTACAGTGCCCTCCATAAATACTTATCTTTCTTACATATTAAAATGTGGTGAGAGGTGGTGATATCAAATTTCCTGCTTAAGAAGTTTTTAATTAGGAACCAAGAAGGGATAGATGTACTGAACTCTGAAGAATCTCTCCATACCTCAGCACAGTAGATTTGCCTTCTATTGTCTAATGCACTGATGATGGCTTTGAGCAGTCCAAGGCAGATACAAATCACCCTTAAATCTCAAATGGTGGTTCTATGACTTCACTAACCTGAAAGATGGAATCTGAAGAAGATGGAATTTTTAGCTGCTCTCTGTGCTGGCCTGATGCAAGTAACTTCAGATGCCATCAACTTCTGCATTTTTTGGTGTGGGTTTTTTAGGGTAGTTTTTGTTTGGGTTATTTGTTTTTGGAAGAAGGTGAGTGCCTGAAAAGAGTGCGTTGGTACATCTTAGCCCCTGCTCATGGTGGTCACATTCTTAATGTGTTTTAAGTATGGGCCCTTACCTGTGGCTAAGCAATAGATGTGGTATGAGAGTATGCCAACCACTTACAAAGTGACTTCATTATGCCAGGTATGTGAGAGCTACCTGGCATATTGCTCAGGGTGGAGTGTAATGTCAAAATATACTTTGTCCAGTATTTTTACATGTAATTAAAAAGCAAAGATTAAAGTAATATTGGGTGAATTTTTGATTGGCCCCCTTATGCTGAAGGACTTGAGCTTTAGAGAAATCTGGTATTTTTAAAGCAGATTTGAGACCTGTCCTATTGAGTAGTGGTACAGGTGAACTGTAAAGATTCACTATCTTTCCTTTCTACTCAGGAAAACTGGCTTTGGTTGAAATACTTGTACAAGCTTAACAGATTGCAAACCAGCTTTTTTTTTTTTTAAGTGATTCAGTTAATTTCACCCTTTGCTTCTTATCTTTGATGTTGATGACTCACTGTAAGTGGATGAAGGATGGAAAGCGTCTCCAAAAACTTTTATGACTAAGAGCTAAAGTTAAGAAATTCAGCTATCTTATATGAATACTTAAGATAATCAGAATTCAGAGTCAACATTTTATAGTTAGACTTAGTTACCTATTTCATGACATCACTGATGCTCCTTACTGTCCCCCCAATAGGTAGTGCAAGTGTAAATTCATGGTTTTAATCAGGACTGAAGTTGCCATCTCTTGTTTAAAATTGCAAGTGTTGCTTTAAAGTGTTCTGACTGTGATCTTCCCTTCTAACTCCAGTTATAAATATACTATTTTCACTTTAAGAGGTTTATGATAGTGGGGAATTCTTAGGGATATATTTCTGCTTGCCATAATCTTTTTGAAATATCTGTTAATGGCTACCTATTGGAGAACACTTACTGAATTAAGTTAATCTGAGCCAGTGAGGCTTAAATTTGGATTTAAATAATGGTCTGATTCTTGCAAACTTTGGTAAATACCATTCTTAGGCATATAATTCCTGTGTAATGTGCAAGAGGCCTTGGCGTCTAACTTCAATAGTAAGAATTTTGCCAAAAGCAGATCATCTAAAGGTTAACCTATACTGCAGCATAGTTTCATCTATAAAAAACAAGAGTTAGAAGCATTTCTGAACCACTGGTTGTAATTAAGAACAGATGAGCTACTTAAGATTTGTTTGATATACTCTAAATGTACAACTAGATTTATCCAGTCAAATGTGGTGTTTACTCTGAAGGCATGGCACTGAACTAAGAAACACTATCACTTTTTAAAAATACATGTGAACCATTAGCTATTGTTCTTAAGGAATTAAATAGTTTTCACTAATACAATAAAACTCTATCTGACAGAAACAGGTTTGTACAGTTTTTGAAACATTTTATCTGAAAGTTGAAGGGAGCCTTAACTAACCGTTGAGGAACAAATTAAACCTAAAGAGCAGTAAGGACCCTGACAGTTAACCGTTATAATTTTTTTCTAAATCTATTCAGATAGAATGAGTTAACTTTGATGTTTCTATTTGTTTGTTAGGGTTTGTTCCTTTCTGTGTAACTAAAGCATCCCAGTTTGGCAAACAGCTCCTTTATGTGAAATCAAGCCAGGAGTTCAACTATCATCCAAGTATTTTAGCTGCAGTTAAATTGTGCAGAGCCCTGAATCCCCTTCAGGGGTTTTGGAGTAACTTGCAATTTTCAGAATAAACTTCCTTGCTTGGCTTTTAACGCTCCCTGCCCCCAATTATTTGAAGTTGCTTAAGTGGAATAAGTTATGCATCCTGGAATCTGATTGTACTAGGTATTAGTTTTCCCACAGGACAGGCGTGGGTATATTCTTCCTTCAAAACAACTCTTGCCTCTGGCATTCTTGTTTTGCTGTTGAACCTGTTTGTTCCCCAGCAGTGACCAATTAACATGTCTTAAATGAATGCATCTTTCTGGTTACAGATCTCTGTGCTTTCAGAACCAGGGCAAGACATACCACCAGGCACCAGAGGTCAGCTGAAAACTAGTTAAGACTTTCAGTTGTGTGCCTCAGAATTCTTCTGGTGCAGTCCTTAAGTATTTTAAGTATAGCTAGTGAGCAATAACATACTTGAAGGTCTACAGGTGTAGAGAAATATATCTGTTCTAGGTAAGTGGCCACTGTTAGATGATGTCAGTGGTTCACCTCTGCCTCCCCGACTTCTATTCCTTGTATCAGATGGAATGGGGCATGTCAGAGTAGAGCTTAAAGCTGTTCATTCCTCATTTAATGATGAGGTTGAACAACTAACATTCTTCATTTAATGATGAGGTTGAACAACTGATAACATCAGCAGTGTAGACTGCAGGCTGCCATACTAATCCTGTTGGACAAGCAGGAGAAAAGTCACTTTAAAACAGCAATCTTGTCTAAGTAGTTTGACACAACTTTTGAAAAGTGTACTCCTCTGTAATTTGAAAGTCTCAGAAGAATTATGGCCAAGCAAGTTCTGCTGTTTTAGCTCACACTGCAAGGCATAGGAGCCACTTCTGGGTCTACCAATGGGGTTTTTCTGCAAGATCCTAGGAAAACCCTGACAAATTGGTTTGCCTAAATCATGGATCTGCCTTTACCACAGTAGTGTGCAACTCAGTATAAAATTATCTCTAGCAAATCCTCCATTTCATAATCAAGCGTGCAGTGGTATACAGTGTTATGAGTTTAGTCATAACAACGATGTGGAAGAAGCTTTCTATTGAGCCAAGAATGAACACAGAGGTTTTTGGTTTGGTGGTTTGGTTTTTCTTTTTTTTTTGTTTCCTGCCCCTGTTGACAGTTCCCTGCAGTGCCTCTGCCCCTTATCCATGCTTAAATTAGCACCTAGTAGGCTCTGGGACAGCATCATTATTGTGGTTTAGATATGTTGATAGCCTCAGGAAAAGAGAGGCTAGAATGGCATGATGAACAGTTTCTTGATCTTGTCACAACAGAAACAAGATAGCTAGAGGCAAAACCTCTAGGCACGTCTGCTGGGAGGGGCGGTAGCTGCATATGCAGAACAAAGTATTTGTCTCTATTGCATGAAAAGGCTCGTTCCTTAAAGCAGGTCCCATTTTCTGTGTACAAAGGATCTCTTCTGTACAAAGGATCGTTGTTTTTTTAGTGATACATACTACAGCCTAAGCAGAATTTCCCACAAGAAAAAGTAGCAGTATGGGTGCACCACTCCTGTGTGACGTCAAACCCTTGTCTGCTCCTTGATGCACATGTCGCCCAGGCAAGGTAAGCAAACAGGATATGGATGCTTGACTGAGCTGGCTTTTTCTGCCTTGCAACTTAACTTCATATTTTCTTGTAACTTCAAACCCTCCTGCATCCCACTTCCTTTTCTGTCATCACTTAAGAATGAAGAATGATCATGGGACACCTTGAATATTAAACATGTTTTCTGTTGGAATTTTTGACAAGGCTATGTTGTTATTATGATTACTTGAATATTATCTCCTTCTCTGTCTTGCCTTGCAAGTCCTGTTTTGCTTTCTTGCTCCATATATACACAGGAATAATACCATCATGAGAAGAAAGGAAAATTCTTAAGTGAATATGCCAGGGCTTGAGGACTTCATTCCTTCCTAAGCTCATCAGCTGCAATTATCCTGAGGTGTGGTAGCAGGAATCTTCTCTATATACCCATAAAAGAGAAATCATGGGTTATCTTCTTTGGTCCACTCAAACAGTCAAATGAATTGACTCAGAACTGTGTGTGTTCAGCCTTGAGAGAAGAAAGCTTAGGGGAGACCTTATTGCTGTGTTCCAGGGGTGGCTACAAAGAAGATGGAGATTCCCTTTTTACAAGGAGTCAAAGAAAAGAGATGGGGTAATGCATGCAAGTTACTCCTGGGGGAGATTCTGACTAGACATGAGGAAAACGATTCCAATGGCTGATTGTTTTCACTGTGAAAAATACCCCCAGGGAAGTGGTGGATTCACCAATGTCAGACTTGTAAGATGCAGCTGGACAGGGTGCTGGGCCATCTTGTGTAGACTCTGCTTTTGCCAAGAAAGGTTGGACCAGATGACCCTTGAGATGCCCTTCCAACCTGCTATTGATTGAAAATGATGATTCTTCATCTTGGATTTCTGGGAATCATAGCAATTTCTGAAGCTCTAAGCCTGATTTACAATTAAAAGCAGACACATCATCTGCTTAATTTGTTAGTCATAGGACTCAGATTTTGAGGCTCTGGCTTCCCTAGAAGGGGGAGGGAATGTTGAGCAAAAATCACAGTGGAAAGTACAAGCTGCCATAAGTGTCAGTACTTTTAAAATGCAAGTTCTGTGTAATAGCCTTTCACATTTAACTGTGGGGAACAATGTGCAGCAAGATCTGTTGTTAGATGGCAATTCCGAGAAGAATTTAAGATGTAAGGCATTAGGTTGTTCAGAGTATTTGTTTAAAGGAATTGTGATTTGTATAAGACATTAAATGATTTTCTCCCACTTAAATGTTTAAGTAAGTAGGGGGGATGCTGACAGATCAGATGTTGCTTACAGAAATTATTTCACTGGCTTTTTTACATGTAAATGTCATGACTATAAGTAATTTTTAAAGTTTAGTGTTACCAAATGTAAGACTTTCTAAGAAGTGTACTAGCAGAAATCATCCGTTTCCTTTTCTAATCCTTGACTGGTTGTAGTGCTTTTAGGAAGAGTAAGGCTGACCAAAGGAACTGAGATTAATCATTAAAGAACTTTTTAAAATTATCACAGTAAAAAAAATCTTGTAGGTAGGCTTGTAGGTTTCAGAAGTTGGTTGCTCAGTATGCCTCATTTTTCAGTTTTCTGTTTTAACTTGGATACTTCCCAGTTTGCTGATGCTGGAAGTTAAGAGCCTCCTTCCAAGATGGAATTTCTTGTATTAAAAAAAAAACAAAACTTGAGGCTCTTGACCTGGTTTTTAAACCAGTAACGTTTTCCTTCCTCTAGCGGATACCAAAACACTTAAGAAATACAAATCTGTAACAGAGGTTTTTTTTGTTGTTGCACATTTGTCTGTTTAAGAAGAATAACTAAGAACCAGCCTGTCAAACAACCTTTAACTGTTTCAAATGTTTCTTAGGTTAAATCATAGCATCTCTGATTTCTAAAGTCTACTCTGAGGTAATTCTGAGACAGCTTGCCATCTGTGGATGGTTTCTTTCAATAGGGCAGAGGGAAGCCATGAGAAGCTCTCAGAACCTGTGCTGGCACAATCATGTGTCACTGTAGTTGGAAAAGGCAGGATTAATGGTGTGATAACGCCAACTGCAGCACCTTCCCAGTCCTTCCAGTGATTACTTCAGAATCCTTGTTCTGGAAAACAGCAATTTTCATTGATGGTGGAAAACAGCTCTTTGAACAGTGTAGACACTTGGACAGGTTAGCCTCTGCCTTAAGAGATTTCTGATTCAGGGCACCAAATATATCAGAATGGTATTAGCTTTTTGGCACTAAAAGCATTCATTTAAAAACTGTAAATGGTTATAAGCGGCAGGTTTGTATTATATCTTTTATTTTGGAGGCAGTGAAATTAAGGATGGTTTAGAGCAGTAGGTTATATGATCTTTTCTTCAGGTGCAGTATAAAAGTTGAGACATTTGGTACAGCTTCTTTCCAAAGTGTCTCTTGAAATCAGGCACAGGTATTGCAAAACTGTCCACCACTGTAGAATAGGTCTCTTGGGAATTGTCCAAATGTATCACCTGCACAGTGACTGATGCAGTTCTTCATACATTATTTGATCCTAACAGCACAAAGATAAGAGGAAAAAATACTTCAGACAATGGTAAAAAGTTATACAATATCTTAGTGATTTTATTATTTAACCAAGTGATGTATTAAGTGTAACAAGCCAGCTAAATGAGCCACTAGCTGTATTTTAAAACATTTACAAACAAAAACCTCAGTAAGTCAAAACCCTACTCTCGTGTATCATAAATTAGGTTCTCCAGTGACAGTCACCAATGGTGTGTGATTCACAGAACCCTTTGGTTCCATATTGCCATGGTAGGTTAGATGGCAGCTTCACTGAGAAGGTACTGCCCTCTTTACCACGGGAGCTGCTGAATTGACACTTTCCTCCCCCATCTAGTTCTGCCAAAATGAACAGACAAGATCATCTTTTGCTAGTCTGACTTAACTGTAATTGTTCCTTAACCCTTCTTGCTTGTTCCTCAAAATGACAGTTTTGAGGAACAGAATACTTCCACTGAAATAACTGCCTTCAGAAGGTAATGTCTGTCCATAAAACAGACTTACTTTGGTTTGGCTTCAGTCAGCCAACTGAACCATGCAAGTTAGCTGAATGCAGAAATGTGTATGGGATGGAAGAAGCAAATACCCTAAATCAGTGAAATGCAGCTTTTTTAGCTTTTTCATTTTCCAGTATTCACAGAAGGTGTGTATAGAGTTTTTGCCAGACTGCATTTGTCAGGCAGATAGGAAGTAGCATCTGGAAATGGGAGATAAAAGTATCTTGTATTGTAAAAGATATTTCAAAATACTCAACTAACAAGTCTTCAGATGGATTTAACTTCTCTCTGGCTAGTGTTAAAAGTTAATATATTAATGTATTTTGGCTGTAGAACACTCCTGGAAACATAGAGGCCTATACACAAGCTCTGCAGCAGTAATAATTCCTATAGATTTATAATAACTTCTCAGTTATAATAATTAAGATGATTGAACAACTTTTCTTTCGGTTGTTAAAAAGAACAAGTCATGAGGATATATTTATAAGCAACTTCCTTGACAAATGCAAATCATGAAAAGACTGATACAAAATAACTAAGATGATAAAATGTATTTTATGTCCTATCTCCAAATTATGTCTCTTGAACATCAACAGAAAAGGCTGAGCATCTCTGAGTGTCACATTCATCTGAAGGAAAAAAGGTGTTGGCAGGGTGTGATGCAGTCTAAAGCCCTTGACTTGTAACTGAAAATTCAGGAGATATGAAGAGCTAAGGGCCAGGTCAATAACCAATCTGGGAATGTCAGTGACAAGCCCAAGGCAGGATACTTAAAGATAACCTTGATAGCTTGGTAATCTATCTACATGCAATGCATCATCTGCAGCTGGAAAGAAAGGCTTTAATTTCTGACCTTAACACAGATATCAGGTTTGTTTAGTGCAGAAACAGGTAGTGTCAGTTTGAAATACATCCAAGTATGCTGCAACCTTAACTACTCCCACCAGGCTCCAGCATAGGAGTATCCTTTCCAGGGGGGTAATGAGTTTTACATTTTTGAATCTTACCTTTTTGGATACTGAAGATTTCACTTTCCTAAAAGCTTCTTCAAAGTGTTTACAGGAAATCTTGATTTCCCCTTAAAGAACAAACCATAATAAATTACTAAAATTGCAAGCAAGTGACAATGCAGGTATTTTTTTTTTTTATTTTGCAGGTATATTCTAAAGCAGCAATCATGAATCTTAACTAGCTGCATGTGCTACTCAATTGGATGAGATCTAATTCAATAGTGCTTTGAACACTCGAACTCTTGTGTGTAGACTCCAGTCTCTGATCTTAGGCAAGATCTTAATCCCTCTATCCCTTGCACCTTAAGCCAAAGAATATTCACTTGTTTCAGAAAGTTATTTTAAGTATTGGTGTTTCTACCTGCAGACTGAGAATTTCATTCTCAAAAATGCTGAGTTAGTCACAGCTTACATCAAATCCAGAGAGGTTAAGGGATGTGAATTATTTCTGGAAGTGAATGCCTCAAATCCTGATGCTTCCAGTTCTGGACTTTATTTTCTACATGTATTTAGGATTCCCTCTTATTAGAAAGTATATAGGAAACATTTTGTTATCATTCCAATTCTACTCAATTTCTAAATAATTGACTTCACATCATTGCCTTCTCTGGTATTACCCAGAAGTGATGAAAGATTTCACTTCTAGAACATCCTGTATTTAAGTTTATGCAAATTGCCCTTTTGACCTTAATGTAGCCATCCACAGTAATTATTCTTAATAATAACCTTTTGAACAGGTTTTTCTAGTATGTTAAAACATAGGCATACCTCAAATAAGTTATGGATTCTTCTGCTCTTAGAAGCAAATGCCTTAATCTAGAACTAAGCATCCCAAGATGCCACTACCATAAAGATTCATTACAATGCTAACACTATGCACGGGTATCAGATATGACACAAATGTAAATTATATTCTTCAGAATCAGATTGGTGCATTTTTTTCATTATTTCATTGAGATACTTCTTGCTTTTGCTGCCACTACCTTTGCAATGTCAAATGGCATGTGCCAACATGAAGAAACCCTTAAGATTAATATCTTTTGAATCCAAGTCTGCTGACATGGTAAAAGACTGTTAAGCAAATGGAAGACACTAAATTAAAAATAAGAACTTGTCTAAGGTATGAAGCAGAACAGCAAATAGCCTACAGTTATTATTACCTGCTTTAAAAGTAAAGGTGAAGGTTGAAGTTCATTGAACTAAATATACAACCTTGCTGCTATTTCTCATCTCACTTCTCTGAAGTTTCATATTCAATATTTCTATTCCCATATAAAGTTACACCTGTATAAATGAAGATGTGAATTTTAAATATCAACATTTTAACCTGTTTGCCCAGGGAGACACTCCTTTACAGTAAGAACAACGTTCAATTTGGGTCTTTCACAGAAGACAAATTAAGATTGAGTCATCAAAGCTCCATAAAATAATAAAATGAAGCAACGGGAATTTACTTTTGCTTTCACTTGTTTTCAAGAATGTAACTTCCTAATCGAACTGTGACAAAACTACAGGGAGGGTGAAAAATCTACTGCTAGGTAAACAAGTTCACCTCTCCTTGCCAGGAGGTTGGGCTGCTTCACGCTTACTGTGCAATAAAAGCAGGCACAAAGCTTGATCCTGTAGAGAACTGAGCTGTCAGTAGTCTATACCTTGGCTACTTTTAAAGGCATTAACATAGTTTGCCTTTAGCCTGAGTAAGTAGGTACAAATATTTTATTGTTTAAAACCATTTATATTGATAAAATAATGAAGTATATCAACAGGTACAATATTTTAGAAATAAGACCAAATACTTAAAACATTTAATGTGAAATTGTTTTTTTCCTATTTACACAGATGAATGAAGGACAGGTGGTCCCCTTTCCTCTTAATTTGCAAGTATCAAACAAGGACCAGATCTTGCTTTTCAAATTCAACCGCAAAGATGCAAAACTTTAATCTCACTTGTTAAACCACACTTGCTCTTCACTGCTGTAATAAGAAGTCTCGCAGATTCTCTCCTTAAGATCAGCTTTACAGTCTATGAAGGTGATGTGGGGCCACTGCTGGCTTTTATAAAACTATACAAAAAGGGTTACAGTTTAGAAGATCATTCAGTTCCCTGTATTTATTGCTGCAGCTGAAATATGAGTGTAAGAATCTCTCATAATATTTCTCATACCCTATACATTCTCTGGAACTAGATCTACTTGAAATAGATATACAAAATTAAGCTAAATAGGTGAGTTAAGCTGTTATGGTAAGTCATTTGCACCACATGGTGTTCACCCAAAGTTTCTGAAGGAACTTGTCTATGAAGCTGCAGGACTGCTCAGTAGGGTGGGTCTCACTCACTGGTGCTGGCATCAGTTTCATGCACCATCTTCTGTGGTTTGGAAGAGGGAGGCAGAAGTGAAACTCCAAGCTTGCAAATAATAGTGAACTTTCCTGGGCAGTCAAAAATTATGAAGAACTCCAGGGGGAGCTCATAAAAATGAAAACCTGCTCAGTTTTTGTTAGGAATTTCCCCTGGACCAACTGCCATATCTTACACCTCTCACACTGCAGACATGATTAGCTCACCTAGGCCTGTTCAAGTTGGAAGTAGAATTTATGAATTCTTCCAAGAAATACCACAGAAAGGATCCCTTTCCATTTCACCTTTTACAAGTACCTTCAAGCAAACCACTGCCAAGTGTTAGAAGAACCACACCACTGCCAAGTGTTAGAAGAACCACACCCCTGAATTTATTCCAGAGGGAAAATATCAGGTATAACAAGAAGTTGCAAAAGAGTTTCTCCAGAATAGAAAGGAGTAGCCATAATTCCAAAGCACTGGCTGATGAGGACACCCAGCACCCACCCACAGTCAAGCACAGTGTGGGAGGGAAGTCAGTTATGCGTGTCCTGTCCTAACAATGAAGGAAGAAATTCTCCAGTCTGTGTACACTCTTTTGAAGATATAAATGATCAAGGTCTCAAATCAGAAACCACCTTACACATTTCCATACCAGTCAGGGCTGACATCTTGGAAATCCAGGGTCATTCCAAACAAGCAGCTGCTATAAACATGAAGATCAAGCTATGCATATATTCTGGACTTGTGGGCTGCCTACACATCCATACAGTAAGTGCTCAGGTTGCAATCCTTACTGTGAAGGCTGAATTCTAGTGATGAACATCACTGAATGAAGACTGCTGTATTCTGAATAATTATAAAAATCAACAGGATAAACTCAGGAATTCCCATCTCAAATCAAGAGCTCTGTCCATCTACAGCAAGCAAAACGGGTAACCAAGTCATACAATAGTGAAGATTTTTATAGTTTGTTTTTTTCTCCCTCTAAGTGAACATGCATTGCCTCAAAACAAGTAGCAAAAACATTATGCTCTGTTAACCTACTGTTAAAAACCAGATGAGACTGGTTATGTACTAGATCAAAAAGAATGATTCAAAGCCATTAAAATTCCAGCATGGTTCTTAGAAATCAGGGGCATAATGAAAGCCTAATATATTTTCCAAGGACACAATCTGAAAAGTCTTAAGTTCTATCTTGGCTTTGCATTTTGACTTAAACAAAATTACTAAAACAAATCTAGACAGACAGACATTTTATATAAAAAATTCAATCTATAATTTTAAAAACCCCTGGAAAATACAACTTAAAACAGAAAGCACAGAGAGATAATGAAAAGGCACACACTGTACTTGAAACAATTTATAACTCCCTGTTAAAGTCCTGGCAAAAACCACTGATGAGCTAAATATCAAAGATCAAAAGTGGCACTCAGATTTTTCTCCTAATTTTATCCCGTTACACAATGCAGTTGTGTGCCAAAGGTAGGGAATCAGTATATGTGCAGTTTACAACCACCTTAAAATCTGCAAATATGTCGGTATAATTAGTCTTTGATAACAACGTGGAAATTTAGATAAGAGGTATTCAGTCTAGTAAATAAACTGTCAATTTTTAATAGAAATGTTTCTTTAAGGTTACAAGGTTCAATTCTTTTAGAAAAAAAATTAATGCTGAACCTCCAGCATAACCATTTTTCCTGTACTCTCCCCTAACTTTACTTCCAAGATCATGTTCTTGAAACAAGTCTGACTTAATTCTCATTTGGCTCAGGAGTCATCAGTTATGTACAGCATGCACATCTTTATGCTTGTCTTGAACTACTTTACATTCCATTTATCTTGTTACTGTTAAGATTTTTAAAGGCTTTCTTACCTTTCTTGCTTTGAGTATTCTGCAGGGCCATTTCCTGTCTCAAGGCACAAATTGAAGCCTCACGCACGAGAGCAGAAAGGTCTGCCCCTCTACAGATACAAACAGAAGAGGTTGTTTTATGATAAATTGCTCTGTCTTTTGCTGATGGCATATAGAAAGGCAAGACACTAAAAATGACAGTAAAAAACTTTGCTTTCACAAAATTTCATCTTAAGAACATTGGAAAGAGGCCTGATAACTACCCAGTCTGCAACCTCCATTACTGACTGACATCTTCCAGATTTTAATCACAGATTAAGATCAAACAAATGAGAAGCAAGGCAAGAGGCAAAAAGCTCATTCAGCATCTTTAAAAATGCCAAGGGATTTATTAATTAATACTGTGCCAGTTGGTGAGAACATTATTTTTTTTATAAACCTTATCAAAGATTCAAATGAAATCACTCACTATTACAAAAGCGAGTTGTATTGCTCAAAGCTGCAGCAACAGCTAACATGCTCTTAAGATAATAGTATCGACAAAACATGCTCAGATCAGTCATTTTAGGTATTTATTTCCAGTTTCCTGTAACTGGAACAACTGGAAAGCTGCTGAACTTTTCACGAGTCTTTAAACTGGTGAAAGTCATTGAACCAAAGAAAATTTCACAATTAACTCCCCATGCTTAATTTGAGGTGCTAGGAATACAGCTGCATTAAAAAAATAAACAAAACCAAAACCCAACCAGACAAAAAAAATCCAAACCAAACCAAAAAGTCCACAAAAACCCAAACCAAACCCGAGGAAATCAAATCCCACAGCAAAAACCCCATCCACCAAAAAAAACCCCAAACCACACCTCAAAATGCAAATAAACACAAACATTGAAAAAGAAAAAGAGAAAACCCCCCAAAAACCCACAACAAAAATCCAAACCAAAACCCACACACGCTGGACCAAAAAAATAGAAAATCCAGTCAGAAAGAGAAAAAAAAGAGAATGAAAAAGTACTCAGCTTTCCCAAGTAATATTGTGGCAAACAGCATGTAATAAACTTTATATTTTGCAAATGCCAGAAAATGTATTTTATTATTAACAAATTATTGAATAATTAAAGCTTTTTGAAGTTCTACAGACTGTAATTACAAAATGCTCTGACAGATGCAGCCATCAAGCTTTCCCTAACTCCACACCTTGGTGTTCCAAAGCACAAGTTGAAATGGGTGCTCATTACTCTGTCAAACAGATTGCCTTCAGCTGTGTGACAGAACAAGCTGGCTGTTTGACCAATTTGCTTTCATCATCATTGTCTAGAGATCCTCAACTCAGAGAGCTCTTTTATCCTCAGATTATGCAAGGATTATAAAACAAAAGCAAGAAAAATTGAGGGGTTTCCACTTATCTGTTTTTACAACATGAAGAGAACTATTCCAGATGAAAAAGACTTTAGCATCCATATATCCCTACCAAATCCTTGGAAAAGAGAACAAGTGAAAGCAAGAAAAATAAAGGAAAAGGTTTATAAATCCTGCAAGTTAAGAGATCCACTTAACAACACAACACGCTTTAAAATGTATCAGAAGACCGTTGGCACTGCATATTAAAGTCAAAACTAGAAGGAACTCACGTGTAACAATCACAATGTTGACTGTAAGCAATTTCTTCAAGGCTTACATCACTATCTAGTGGAGGCCGGGTGCCATCCTGAAGGAGTTGAGGTAAGAAAAAGAGGAAGATAAGGAAATATTATTTTTATACCTGTCATCCCTGAAGTGATTAAATTTCATTAATCAGGAATCATATGGGGGTCTGACAAATTTCCTGAAATATCCACAAATACTAATAAATTTAATCTCAAACTGACAAGAAGGATAACCAGCTTTAAAACCATGTAACTATGAAATAATAAGCAATGCTAAATTCCATCTTCCCACCAACAGTTGAGATTTTCTCTAAGGAAATGATGGCCGGCCTGTCACAGAACACTGTAACACTGACACTGTTCCATAGGGGAAGGTGCCTTTAATATCAGCTGGTTCCATCAGTGGTGGTGTTGAGCTGAACTTCCTCTGGTTATACTATCTGTGGAAATCAAACAGCTAAGAAATAGGCACGTCAATTGAGTCTTACCACCTTTAAGATTGAATTCATTGTATGTTTTTTATATTCTAGAAATAAATTTTTAGACTTAGGAGTTTTCCATTCTGGATTTCATAAAAGTTTACATATACTGTTCTGAGATCTCAGAAGTGAGGGGTTTGGTTATTATTTTTGCATCTCCAACAGCAGAAAGTATTGAACAACATTATAAATTATATTTGAAACTAGCCAACAAAATTTCCCAACACTGTAAGCTTGGAGATCTCCCTATTGCCCTTAGACAACAGTAAGGTAGTATCACAATAGTACAGAGATTCAAGATGTCTCTCTTACTGAACAATATTTGAGTTTTTACAGGTGAGAACACTTTTTTATACAATTGATAAATTTGTGCCAGAAATTCATTTGACAGAAATGCACATTCATAGAATTATTTTCTGACTTCTTCAGAGGAACTAATATATTACATACCTACAATACCTTTAAGAGAAAAAATAAAATGTATAGTAAGTGGCAAGTTAAAACCCTCAAATACTTAACAGACAGTAGAATAGTCAAGGACTAGGCAGAGTAAGGAAGCAATCTTGAATGAATCTCTGGGTTAAAAAAAACAACCCTGAACATCCTGAAAGGAGAGACTTTAACCTGGAAACAAGGAGGTATCATACAATTTCATATGGTATACTTTAGTAATTGTGGTATGAAACTGCAGGCCAGAGGCACCTTCTCTGCTAAAAAGAAATGTTTTACCTAGTAGTTTGAGCAGCAACATACATTGTGCAGTTTTTGCTCTGGCTACTCTAGCGACAAGCTCAGCAGTCTGTGCACCAGAGAAGCCTGATGCAGCTTGCAGGAATGTTACACTGGCAACAAAAACATGTGAAGACAGGCTTCTCTTTCATAACTAACATACAATTTGAAATGACTGATTTGTACAGGTTAACTCAAATAAAACTCTTTCACAACAAAGCTCCAACCTACACTTATGCTGTCTGTCTTCCCAACAAACTATTCCTCCCCCTAACTCTCTTTCCTGCTCCTCATGCTGACCTCATAAGCATCTCTCTTTTCATTCAGCAACAACTCCCAGTTTCCACATCCTGTGCATGTATTCCTTGGAGACTTCTGGGAACGCATAACTCACGTCTGCACCAAACATTTTCTTTTCTCTAGCTTTGAGCAAGTGTGTACTCAAATTTTTTCAAATTTCCTTACTCAGAATGCATGGATGAAATCTCACAAAAATTAAGGTATTTAACACATTTCCCCCTCTCCCTGTTCTGTGTTCTTCTTTCAGATAACTCCTATACATTTTTAAAGATTTAACACCTCACTCACTACAAAGACTTGTAACCAAAACAGTCAGGCTAGTATGCATGAAAGCATCTTGCACTCCAAAAATAACAAGCCTTGATAACCAGTGATGAGATCCACAGAAACGACGTTGGTAAACACTATGCAATGCATTGCTTGTATCATAAAAAGACCCATAAACAGACAGGGCCACATGAAAATGACTTGTCAGCAGAAGACAAAAAATACTCTGGCAATGGGATAATAACAAGGTTACCCCATCCCATGTGCCACTCCTCTTGGTGTTATCCCAACAGGAAGATAAGACTGTAGTCACAAAGATTCCCAGGAGGAGGGAGCAAAGACCTCTTTCAGCAACCTTGCCCAATATTTCTGGCAGCTGAAGTAAGCACAATTCTGAACTGTTTGATTCTTAAAGGGAAACTGAAAACAGTTCTCTCTAATCACAGTTTGTCATCACCAGCCAAGAGGAAGCCAAAAAACCAAGTGAGGGCTCAGCAGAGTTCCTTATCCTCCATGTTGCCCACAAGTGATCCTGGCCCTACCAGGTGGACATAAGTATCCACCATATGTGGCTGTGAGTGTGTGAGCAGATGAAATCCATGAGAGTGAGAGAAATCGGTTCTGCTTAATACCACCTTTCCTTCCTGTGAAGTCTCCCACCAAGCTTTGCTGCACTATCTCCCCACACCCCTAATTACCTTTAACAATAAATTTGGTAAAACAAAAATAATAATAATTCCTTTAGGATTCAGGTTGTTCCACTCAATTCCTCTCAACATTAATGTTATAAAGAGTAATCATCTTTTAGAACAGGGTTTTAAAAAGTATTAACTGATAATTTTAGAAAACTTAGAAACAACTGATCTACTGCAAATAGCAAATGGGGGAATACTTAATGTGTTTTCATCCCTGAAGCAATGCACAGAACAAATGAAGGGAAGTCTAACATCCTGAATTTATAATGGGAATTCATCTTTTGAACAACCATTTTGACATGTATGAACATGCTTGAACGAGTTCTCACTTTCTGAATTCTAAATCAGCTATTGCCCACACCACAACTTTCAGCTTACATGAATGAATTATCTTTTATTACAAATCTATTATATAATTTTTGCCACACTTTTCATACTACAGCGTTATCTTTTCCCTCTAGTGAAGACTTTGTCTCCCTTGCAGCTCAAAAAAATATCTGATAGAACACCTGCTCTTAACAATCAATATTGAGCTACTGGAAAGGTAAAAAATACCCATATAATTCATAATGCTTTGTGTGTTCTTTTTTAAAGCCTTGATTACTGCTGTGCCATACTTGGAGAAATACTCACACAGAATTATATAATCCAAATCTCTGAAGTGGCAGACTGTGCTGCTACCCACAGGGAGGACGCACAAAGGCACGTACTTTACATTTTCACATTTACTTTAACCTACAACCTCTATCACCCCAAGGTGCCTTTAATCTTAAAAGCAATTAAATGTCACAACTACTGTTAAGCAAATACAGCTGGAGCTTGTGAATCATTCTGGTGAATGTCTGGAACCCCCCAAAGAGAGCTTGCAAAACACTTCTAGGCCTATTACTCACACAGATTGAAATCTTCTAATTAAATCTGTCCAGACTGTGACTATAAAGGCAGCAGCTTCTATGTTTAACAGGTTTACTTTACTCAAGATTCATCAACTCCTTGCAGTTTCAGAGCAAATTGAACAGCAGATGGGCTGATGGTTTATTTTTATGACCTCATGCAATACCTGAAAGTGTTTCGTGAGACATGATCCCGCAATTCTTTGTAAAACTTAATTTGACTTAAATCATTCCACCAAGCTTCAAGATAAGGATTTATTTCCAAATACTCACTTTGGTGATAGTCTTTAAAATAGCAAGTCGATCTTCAGGTGGTGGCAAACCCACATAGAGTGTTTTATCCAGTCTACCAGGACGCAGGATAGCTGGGTCAATTATATCTTAGGGAGGGGGAAAAAAGAAAAAATAATCCAGAAATGAGACACACCCTTAGGAAAGCCTGCACATGAGTAGGAACACACGCATATTTGTACCAAGCTTCAAAGAAGCATTTTGCCATGACATG
Source organism: Campylorhamphus procurvoides (assembly GCA_013396655.1). Classification (NCBI taxonomy): domain Eukaryota; kingdom Metazoa; phylum Chordata; class Aves; order Passeriformes; family Dendrocolaptidae; genus Campylorhamphus; species Campylorhamphus procurvoides. Next base: position 800,600 of record WBMV01008571.1, read on the forward strand.
AAACTCTGAGCATTAAAGTAGCTGATTGAAAATAGTTTCATCTTTGTCAAGTACAAGTCTCTACCACCCCATACAATTAAGCTGCCTCTGGCTCCACAATGGCTCATAAATACCAGTTTCATCTCTTCACATATGAAGACAACTCTATATTTAGCAATACAGAACTAGAGCAGTTTTTCAGGGGAATTCCACATTAATTCATAGCAGTTTGTTCTATTGGAAGCAACTCTATTTTAAATCTGCTTAAAAGGGACAGTGACAAATCAAGAATAACAAGTACAGGAGGCCAATCATAACCATCCATATGTAAACATAATTTTAGTGGTCATTTGCATTTCAACTACACACAAATTTTCTGAATGGTAAAATAGGAGATCCATGAAAACACAAAGTATAGCTGCAAAGTACTGGATTTGTTTCCCAGGAAGAACTACAAATGCCAGATTTATTACATATGGAGAAGTAAGAAACACTATTTTTTTAATTTATATTCATTTTGTGATAAAATTATCACAAATGTTTCTAGAAAACCATTCAAAGCTTAAATATAATAGAAATATATAGCAGCCTTAGCACCACAGGCTGTGGACTGAATAGCCACAAACAGCAAGTCAGGATATACTGACAATTGGTATAACAAACAGGGCACAGAACCTAGGAAAGGCCTCAGTCCTGTATTTCAGCACAAACTGCCTGCACAATGTGTCTAAATGTTTCTTGATGCCCTATTTCCTCATCTACCAAACACCAATAATGATATTAATTGCTCTGTTTCACTAAGGAATTCTACTGAGTCCTCATTCCTGGAGGCACTTAAAAGATATGCAGACATGGCCCCTGGTGGCATGGTTTGGTGGTGGGTTTGTCAGTGCTGGGTGAACGATTGGACTCCATGATCTTAGAGGTCTTTTCCCACCTAAATGATTCTATGACTCTAACATCCTGCATGCTACAGTAATGTGAGCAGCAAAGTCACAAAAGCACCCCCAGAAGATGTAAAAAACCCTGTACTTTAACAGGCTATTTAAGTATGTAAATTATATGGATGTGTGAGGGACCTCTTGCAAGAACCTTTCCCAAAAGTAACAGCTGATAGTTACACCTACATCTTCAGCTGGAAATTATCAAGGCCTCCAAATGAAGCTGTCAACACTCTTACATTCGTTACACCCTCTTGACAAAACGTGGCTCGCAGATAAACTATATGCAGTTGTGTCTATCAACAGTGAAGAACTGGCAAAAGTGAAGCTGTTAGTCCTTACTGTGCAGATGTTTTACAGAACAAAACTACCACCCATGCCCTAAAACAGCAGCATGGAAGCACAGCTATCCCTTTTTTGCAAATTAAAAAAAAGCTTACTTAACTTTGTCAAGACTTGAATTACCTGATCCTACCACAATATAGTCTTGATTCACTTTCTAGAGATGCCCATAGTTTTGTTCAAGTTACTCTCTCACTTATGCTTAAAGGACAACCGCATTATACTTTTCTTGGATAAAAGCATATTTTTTCCCCTTAATAGCAGTTGTGTGCAGAAACACCTAGAGAGGTAAAAATTAGCTATTGCAAATGTGACGAGAAAGGAAAAAAAAAAAAAAGGGAATGACAATGTATTAATTTAATCCAGACCAGGTGAAACAAAGGTTAAACAGAATCCCTGCCAGGGCAGGCCAGACAAAAGCATGTTACTTATACATCTGTGCATAGTTCTATGTGACATTTCATCTTGCTTTTGGCACAAGTGCACTTTCCTGTTTTTATGTTTGTGTGGACAGAAGTCTTGTCACATTGTTGATATAAGTTCACTTAACGGATCAATTACAAACACCAAAACAAATACTCTCAATAGGGATTGCATTACAACACCACACACTCAGTAATTTTCCCATTCTGAAGTTCCAAAAGCTCTTTAAAAGTATTAAGATTGATACAGAAAATACTGTTTCCAATTTGCATGCTGAGGACGTGGTACTTGCCATGCTATTTGTCCAACAATAGGAAGTCAGTGATATGGTCTAAAGATGTATTCATTTTTTTGTATGGAAATGATTACACTGCCCACATTCAAAGTGTTACCACAATTCACACTAACTAGATAAGCTACAGCAATGGTGGTTTACAACAAGGGCACACCAAAGTTTAAAACACAGATCTACACTCCCCATCTCCTTAGGAATCAATTCACTTCACTCTTCTGGTTCAAACCTGGGCCTGAAGTTTTAGAAAATTCATGTAACGTAACTCAGAAAATTAATATTTACTTATTGGACAAACTCACTCATTAGATGCACTTCGTATCCATTTTAAAAGAACTGAATAATGTTTCCCTTTTAGGAATTTCAAAGCATTTCATCCTAATAAATCATGATGCTCTCTCCATATCTATTATCTCAAAACTTATCTAAACAGAAGAGAGTAAAGTAATTTTAGATACATTTAACTACCTTTATTTCATTAAAATGTTATCACAGATACCTCTTTCAAAGCCTATTATTATCTCTCAAGTTGGCAGGAAACTGAAGCATGGAAATGTGATAAAACATGACATTCTTTTTTCCAAGCAGTTATCTCACAGAGAGAATATGCTTCTGTTAAGAGAAAGACCCAGCTAATAATTTTCTGCCTTCCTGATGTAGTCAATGGTGTTGACTGTCATTAGAAGACAGTAGTATCATTTTCCAAATAATGTGACAAAATCACATAAGAATATATTTGAAGTACATCTCTTCCTTGCTTTGTTTTTCAAGATTAAAACAGGTACTTATCATTAGAGAATTATGTAACATTTCAGTTTGCTACACTGCTCTTCAAACTACTGCAAAATTTTATAGAATCATTAAATTCTATTGAAAGTATCTTTGCATTAATTTGTGACTTTCTAGTGTTCTATAATAGAACCTGTTAGTCTCACATTCACTTCCAGTTGATTATTCATGTCTTATCTCATCATTACAGGAGACAACAACGTTTACAGAAGTTCAGTGCGTATCAGCAACAACTGTTGTGCTGAACCCATCAAACTTCTCCTATACTCACTACAGCTTTTAAAATTATATTTTAAGGATACAAGATCTAGGCCCTCACATTTGTGATTTTCTGAAATGCAAGCTTAGAAGTCCTAAAAGGTTTTCTGAGACTCCAGATGAACACTGTAGTTAACAACTCAAGTTACTGTGAAAGACACATAACATTCAAGGACTGCTGAAAACCAGAAATATAAATTTGTGTGAATTAGAACTATTATGAAAGAAATTGTTCCATGTCTCGCATATTAAGTGCTTTTCTTAGATCTTATCTTGCCTTTAATTCAGCAACATGTATAAACAGGTGAAAAAATAACAAACAATGCCCAAAACAAAACTATAACTATTGTCAAAGACTGAAGATTTTTTAATTGTGTTTCAAAACATGTGGTTCAGGTGAATAATTCTAGAAAACTAATGTAAACTTGCTAGAGACAGGTAGAACTCACTGAAACCAGGACTGTGCTTAAAGGTAACAGGAATAAAGGAATTTTGCATGAATTAATTTAAAAAAGCTAGAGAAAGAGGCCATGAATAAAAGCAAAAACATCATCACAATTTATGTCAAGTTTAAAAACACTGTCAGTTTGTGCTGTTTCACTTATTTCTTGTCTGTTTCCTCATGTTACATACAGTTCCTTACATCTCAGATAAATGCTGCTGATGCCCTGGTCAGTACTTTCTAAAGAGTTTATAAATGTTCAAAGACTGGGTAAGTAAGAGAAGAGCAGAAAGCAGCAGTATCTGCTGAAACTCACACTGACAACTGAAATATGTGGGATATTATAGATATTATTTAGCAGTAGCTCTTGGTGGTTTTGTAGTATTTAGTCTCGGATTTGAGGAAGGAAGTAGACTGAAAAAGAACACAATTATTTGGACCTATAAAGGTTGTAACAGGACAAGATTTCTGCCTTTTTTTTTTCCCCTCTCTCTCCAATGACATTAGAGAGACAACATCTTTAAAAGTTTAATCCTGTTCAGACTAAATTTGACATTGGTTCTGCATTTAGGTGGAAAGAGATTGTGTTGGGAATACTGCATCCCTGCTAATTTAGAAGTAGTCAAGAAATATCTACAGAGGACTCTCAAAGTTATTAAGTGCAAAAAAAAATTCAAATATCGTAGTTTTTAGGGCACATCAAAGGCTTATTTCAGCACTGCCAGAATAAGAATCACCACTTGCAGATTGTAAATGATAAACAAAGGAACCAATCTGCTGTGCCTGCCCTTTTGGCAAAATGGGAGTTAGATCCTTCCAAGTCCAGTGGTTGAGCCACTGCTATCCTATTATTATTATTGTTTAATAATAGTCTCTGACACTACAACACTGACAACATACATTAAGAGTCATGAACAGTACTAACAACCAATTATCAAAGCCACCATGCCTGCAACCACTCTAAAAAAGAAGCGTCTTGAAAAGCCATTTTCTCTCGCAATAAATTATACTAACATGGATTAAAAACCACAAGATCTCACTCTTCACAGTAGTAGCCCATTGAAAGGTTTCAGGAAGTTCTGCTGGGACGCATATATTTTTTAGATTTATGTAACACAATTCCCCCAGCAGCACCTCTGTTCACCATAACTATGGCAGAAACATCTTCCATACACATCAGACCTAAAAGACCTCAGGCACCACAACTTTCATTGTTTGTGGGAATCATTTAAATATAATCTATGTTTCTCCTACAGGTTTCTGCTGAGACATTTCATTCCCAGGGCAGTAAGAGTGCTTTACAGACACTACCTGCAGTGTGGTCCTATGAACTAACCAGACCATACTAGCAAAATTTAATTTGGAGAACATTGCCTCTTCCTAGGCCTCATAAACAGTGAATAAATTGAGAAAAATCAGTTTCCCCAATTTAACCACAATTTGACTAAAAGTTGTTCTGATAAAAGCTGCATCTATTAGAAACTGTATTTCCTCACATTGACAAATGCAGGTATCACAGGAAAAACTTATGGTCTAAATCTATCCAAAATGTTAGACACAGCTGATGCCCTTCTGAAGCAAGAGATCCATCCTACCCAAACTGCATGAATAAATGCCTCCTCTAGCAGAAGCTGGATGTGCCAAGCTTGGTCATTCAGAAAAAGAAAATTATTATGTTGGCAAAACAACTTTCTGTATCTTTATAAAGATACGATTCATTTCCATTTACAGAAACATTTATACCCTTCAATTTGATGATTATATTGGTTGTCCCTGCCTTTGCATTATCTTTACATTTGGCGTTTTTACCTCAAATTCAGTTTTTTCCACCAACGTCACTGACTAGCAATACACCACTGATTTCATGCCTCATGAGTTTCCCAGCTGCCCTCAAATATCAGCACAAACCTCATTACTCAGAAGTTTTGTAATTTTAACTATCCCTGTATGGTAAAAAACTACATCTGCCACTGCAGCTGAAAAAGGTAACAGAGACCTAAAAAAAGAGATCCTCAAATCATTCCAGAGGTACTTTATAACAACAGAATGATAAAAATGAATCCAGTATAAGGCTTATAGAGGAAGGGATTAACAATTGTAAAGATTTCACATACGCATGAAAGTGAGACCCATAAGTACTGAATGAGTGTAAATCTAAATCAGGGAATTAGGACACACCTGTCACACCCAAGTATTAATACCTTGAAATTAATATCTGAGCAACATTTATTCTAAAGTGGCCCTTATAAAGCTACTGCAGTGCTGGCACTCAGCTGCCTCCAGGACAGCAATCATGAGCTCAGAACATTGCCACGTACACACACCAGCCCGAAAAGTGCTGGCCCCATGTATAACCTGCTGAGGAGGCACTGCAGGAAGTAAAGCTGGATGCTTCCTCAACTTCAAAAGTGCTGAAATTCCCAAGCTATCAGTCAGGGATAATGACAAGTCAGTAATTAGATATGAAGCCCTTGAGAAACAGTAACAAATAAGGCTGCTTGATATAAATGTCTGCACAAGCATAACTAATTTAGGGAGAGATCTCTTTCCTAAGGCAACCTGGTGACACTGCTACTAACACCCCTGGTAGATCCAACTGCATCTATATATAGATGGGCTACACTGTATAACCTTATTCTCTATTCTATGATGGAATAGATAGGTCAGGATTATCAAATTCATGCCAGGAAAATTTACCACTTTAAATCAAAGAATTTGTACAAGCAGATATAGATTTAAGCATCTACTGCTCATACTTAATCATGTAGAAGGCTTGAGAGTCTGTCATGGTGCAAAGAATTCAAGAGATAGGAAAATTTTTCTCAAAATCTTTGAAGCATTTGACCATGGAAAAAACCCCAAAAATGCCTCACAGTTGCTTATTTTCACTGATTTCAGATCAAATTTCCTTAATTTATAGGACCCAAGTAATCTGACATGTATTTTAATTTTCTCATCTTAACAAATTCCTTCACTTACAACTTTCAGCATCTAAATGGAATTCAAATTCAGGAAGAGACAAGTTTCTTGCTACATATGAAACAAAAGACTTCTCTAGAACATTGAAAAAAAAGGCTAAAAGTTGTCTGTAGAACACATGACATTTGTAAAGCAGATGTCAGTGTTTAACTTATCAATAAGGAAAATGTTGCTAGAATTGCAAGAGCTACCAAAAATTAAAGAGACAGCAAAGGAGCACAGACAGCTGTCAATATTGAAGCTTGACAGAACACAAGGAAAGAGAAGAATAACGTCAGCCTACTTCAGAATGTGAAGCTCAGGAAGCAAAAGATAAGCAAATGGAGAAATGATTTAACTTGAGACAAATGTCTCACAGAATAAAAATAACACAAAACTATAAGGTTGCATTGGATAGAAAATCCATTTAAGCAGCAAAAAATATCTAATTCCTCTTTAGTTCTCTTTTGTTCTTTTATGTTCCAAGAAGATAATCCATAGTCCAAAGCAGTCAAGTGTCTTTCAAAGCATTTTAACAGCAATGGTATCAGGTGTAGTTAAGACATCTTAAAAGGTTCTTTTATCTAACAGTGCTACATGAACATGGAACAGATGCATTGATCAGAAAAAGTTTGGATTTGCAGAGACACTCTAATTTTACATACAAAACAAGGTTAGTTATAGCACAAGTGATTTCATTAGAAGAGAACCAAGGACATCTGATTTCTCCTTACCTGGCCTGTTTGTGGCAGCCATAATGAAAACCTGCTGACGATTCTCCAGACCATCCATCTCTGTGAGCAGCTGGTTAACTACTCGGACACTGGCCCCTGACTTTGAAAGAAGAAATTTGTCAACAAAATCGAGGCAACTGTGGGAATGTGATTATTTCAAAATAAAAGAAACAAAGTATCTACTATCTCCTTGCACTGAAATATTACTCAAAGTTTCTTTTTCACATTTTCAACATACCTGCATTCTGGATTCCTTCTATCATATTCTTAGCATGTTTCTATCCCAAATTCATGCTATATATACACCTGACACACATTTGTAATATGTGGCAAACCTTTTCTTTCCAATTAAAACTAAAGCGCTTACTTCAAGTAACATACACTTTATATACTCAAAGTATATATATATATATATATACACACTTAAAGTACATATAAATATTTACACTAATTGTTCTGACATTGACCTTGAGAAAAACACACAAAATTTGTCCATGTTCAGTTTTTGAGGAAAAAAAAAGTTCTCAAATATTTAAACCTCTGAAACAACAGTTTTGGCAAGTGAGCTACTGAGAGTTAGATGTTAACTCCATAGTAATGACATCTTATAACAAAATTCAAAAGCTTAACCTGAATTTCTCTGGATATTTTTTCGCTTTACGTATAGTTAAAACAGTATTAAGCTTTATAAAACTTGGCAACTTATTTTTCCTCAAAAGACAGAAAGTCTAATGGATTGTTTTTCTTAGGAGATACTGATACCTTCTGGGTACTTCTGTGAGAAGCACAATGTCACAAAGGCTGCAACTGAGATTATTTATTTATGGAGATATTTTAAGACAGACTCACTTCACGGTCAGACCTCCGAGGGCACAAAGCATCAACTTCATCAAAAAATATAACACAAGGGGCTGAATTCCTGGCACGCTGGAATACCTGGCGTACAGCACGTTCACTTTCACCAACATACTAAAAAAAAAAGACAAAATTACATTGAAACAATGTAAGACATGAAGATTTTGCTTGGGAAAAAAAATCATTGCTTTAAACACTACTTGAAGTACTTTGCAAGGGAGAAGTACAACCTACTAACCCGTTTACTTCTGATAAGCCTGTTATCTCCGTCTCCTTAGTGAGTAAGATTTACAAGGGAACTAATTATCACTAGTCCACTTTTTACAGTCTGCAGTACATTCAGAGTAGAAGAATAGAAAAACAGAATTCCTACTTTCAGGGGAATAAATGTAACTTGCCACCATTCTGGTGATGAGAATTAACAAATACAGTCTTAATTAAGAACCCTGTTGTTCAGCTGTTCACAAACAAGCCCAGTGAGCAATGTAAACATAATGAACATCTGAAGTTCATAGAGTAGTTGCCTGAAGACAGAGGCTTGGCAGTAGGGAACTGAAAAGTCAGCCAGAATGTCACTTTGAATGGTGAATTGTAGGGGCAGGGGCTGCAAAGTTGTAAATGCAAACACTTGATTTTTTCCAAACAAACATATTTTGATTCAATTTATGTGTTAACAAAGCCTCTGAACCACAGCCAACCATTTTCTCTATATTCCACAAGGAAGTAGGGCTCCTCATTAACTTGAATGTTGTATTTCCTGCCTATATCAGTACTTGAAATACACATAAAAAAGTGTTTGGGAAGCAATGAATCAAATCCAGTGTGTTGGTTTCAGTTTCCACATTGCTGATAAACAGATAACTACCATGGTCTTTTGAGACGTGGGCTGTAGATGTCTTCTCAGTTCAACACATCTCTCGACTCTAAGAGGGACTGCAGTTATATTACAACAATTCTAAGTCCAGTGTTTCAAAAATTTGAACTACAGCACTTTTTTCTGTTAACATTTAAAATCTACATGCTACATAAAAGCAGTGATGCACGTAGTTGGTCATTTAGATATCCTACTTCAGTCAAGAAGGCTGCATCTGCCAGGTAATTTAAACCAAGAAATATACTTAAACCACACAAATGGCTTTTTCCCTTTCCCATGAACAACTTCACTGCTAAAAACTTAAGGCAGAGGTTAGATAAAGCAACTTCAGCTGCACCAGTATCAGTTGTGCAATTACCAGGAATTTTACTTGCCCCACTTGGGACAAGAATTCTGTAAATAACAAAAGCACAGTAATTAGCACATACCATATTTAGCAGCTCAGGACCTTTCACAGATATGAAGTTCAGTCCAGACTCATTTGCCACAGCCTATCAAAAAGGCAAAGACAGATGCATGTATACAAAAGAGACATTTATCATGTCTTCTTTGGTTCTGTCCATGGAGTGATAAACAAATATAAGGGAAGGAACATAGTTAACAACTATTTGTAAAATATAGAAAACAGTTATGAAATATAATTATATGCAATTAAGAGTGGGAGGGGAGCAGGGAATTTGACAAGGTGTTCTCTCTCTTTGAGGAGGCAGTGTTCCAGATTCACACCCCATCCCCCCATATCAGCTGAAGAATTCTCAGTAATTAGTGGGAGTTAAAGAGATATGAAACTAGATAAGGGCATCTGAAGACAAAGGTGAGTGACAATCTGAAACTTGAACAATTATCTGCATTTACATGGAGAGGCTGTAAGAAATGAAATGCTAAACAAAAGTATTTTCATTAGGTTAAATATAATAAATAAATATACATAAATATAGTAGTGTAGAGTACTTCCAAATACATAATCTAGTTACAGTGAGATATTTCACGAAAGTGGTTATTCAATAGAGTTTCTTCTCGTCTTTGCTACTTTCTTCTTGATCAACTTCATTCCTTCAAGTTTTGCAGTAATTCCCTCTCATTTCAAGCAAAACTGTAACTTTATGACAAGAAAATCAAATAACTTCAACATAGAGGCCTAAACTTAATTTTCTGATGAGAAGTGTTGTGAAAGCCCAACTTCTGGCACTCCCATCCAGACCCAGTCCCTCCTACAAAAACATGCACTTTAAGAAGATTCTTCAGTATTTTTAACCACATTTAGAAAATGTATTACCTTAGCCAACAGTGTTTTGCCACACCCTGGAGGCCCTGCAAGCAGGACACCAGCTGGAGTAGTCAGGCCCAGAGCTTTAAACTGCTCTGGGTTTCGCACAGGTGCCTGCAAAGAAATTATCATAGTTACCTGTGACATAAAGCCAACATGAAACTTTTAATTTCAGGTACAGTTGGATGACAAATCATGCATGAGCAAGTCCTTTCTTCCGGTTTTTCATAGGCTAAAAGAATAAGGAGTTGACCAGCATCTTACCATCTTTACAACCCAAAAAGGCTGAAGTATCGTTACTGAGAGGCAAAGATTTTATTTACCTAAGTTCTAATCTTTAGGTATTAGCATTAAGAAACGCCTTGATTGGCAGCAAGACTGCTAAGCTTTCAGCTAAGCAATCTCCAGTTCGTGTGGCAGTTGCATAACCAAGGTTGTTGGTACAAAACTTTTAGAATACTTAAAGATTGAACAATATGAACACACTGTAAACATGAATACAGAAAGCAAAATGTTCAATACATGCACTTGTAACAAATTTAAAAGCAAATTATATGTCTGACTGTTCTAAATAAGCATGTTGAAAAATTTCTAGCTTGTATCATGTTAGAACTCCTGGGCAGAATGTTCTGCTGGAAATAAATATTAAAAGCAAACATAGTTTTATTTTCTACATAAGGGGAAGTGCAAAAAATCTTTGAAAGTAAGGTTAAGACATACCAATATTGCCATAGTCAGCTCCCCCCGAACATCCTCCAGGGCTCCGATATCTGCCCATGTCACATCAGGGATTGTGACAAAGCCCTCTCTCTTGGCAGAGGGCTGCACTGATGACAGTGCAACAATAAAATCATTCATCTCAATGCACAGCTTCTGCAGCTGCTCCTCAGGCAAGGGGTCTTGCTTCTTCAGCAAATCCAAAAGTCTCTGCAGTTCATCCTTAGGGTACATGGAAAGGAAAACTATGCACTAGACTGGACTTTAAGAACAATTTTTAAGGGCTTTTTCAAAACAATACTTCAAGTATCAACCACACTATTATGCACAATACACATAAAATATGTAAATTGCTCTTAATGATAAAACTGTTCCAGGAAAGCTCTGTGTACATTTAAGATGTGTGAAAACACTGAGCTGAGGATAAAATCTTGACTTACAATATACAGAAACTGAGCTACTATGTGTATTTTGCCTTCCAATTCTCCCTACTGCTTCTCCCACACTGATTAGGAGAAAGTTATTTCATGCTGAAATTTCCAAAATATGTATTATTTATATGAATTAATTCTGTTTTTAATGATAAACTGCTTCCAAGAGAAAGTGAAAAACTCTGCTGAACAGCACAGTTTCAACAATTTGCAGAATATTCAGTTACGTGTAAACCTTTAAAATTCTTAATACACTTTTATTTAACACAATCTGATTTCAAGTCATCAACTCATTTCCTCAGCCTGATTAGAGCTGGTTTTGTAATCAAGCCCTGATAAAGTTTGGGAAAACTGAAGAGAGATGCAGGATGATGTTTTTCTACACTGTTCTACACTGCAGACCACAGTGCCCCAGGGAGGTACATTACAACTTTCCCAGTCAGTTCCTTATTGGGAAAATTACCCTAGAAATACTTGATCAAAGAACTTTATACCTTCACAACATAAATACATCCCTGTCCTAATACAGAAAGGTAGGTACAGCAAACTAGTACTGCGCCACAAATAAAACTCTATCAGGATTTTCATCATAAGATACAGGGAGAAAAAAAAATTGTAAAAACCCTGCTGGGTTTCAACATTTTTCCTATAGCTGTATACAGGAAAAGTATCACTTTCTAACAATTTCAACTAGGACAGCTCTACAACTGACCACAAAGAAACAGAAGTGTTTATAGTGCCTGATACTTCTTTTAAGCCCTCCCTCGTCTTCTTAACAGAACCATTAAGAGAAATTCTGAAACAGCCAAGACCAGTGGGTTTGTTTACTTGAATTGTGTGAATGATTTTTAAAGGTTTTGTATGTTTATTTTTCCATTATAAACATAATACAAGGGGTTTAATGACAATACCCTGTATTAGACTGTGTCAACCTCCTGCCAGCTATCAAAATATGGCTTTGTTAGGATTAAACTTCCTCATTCTCAATGACCCTTTTGATCATGGTGATGTTGATAAAAGCTGCAACTACCTGCCCCTCCCCGCTTTCTTTTGGCTGCATCAGGCCCCAGGAAACACTGGGAGGTTTGCAGTATGGTTATGTTACACTAATACAAAGGCTTACTACAGCTTTTTACACTGATTTTTGTATTTACAGTAACAGCTATCTTTGTCAGTCCCTCTAAAAACAGAATCTGAGTACAATGTGGATTTAAGCCCACTTTGTTTTGCTTCTCCAGACAAATCTTTAGGAAGCCTGCACATAATGAAGGCACATACAGACTCTATATTTTGAGAAGTTGCACCATTTTATATAAAGTTGTTCCGCTTCATTAACCACATCATGCTACTTGGGCCACGGAATAATTCAAGCACTAGAAATGCTATTTTCTGCAACAGAGTTCCAGTTGTGCTGCACGTTAACAGCTCATCTCTTCCTCAAACTTGCTACAGGCACTAGACACTACATGTGATTTAGCTCAAGTAATCACATAGCTGGAGGGAAAACAGACTATTACATACTTCTACACTTTGGCTTACTGTAACTCTACCAGGTCAGGGAAGAACCCCAGACATCATAATAGATATTTCACTGAGGCCACAGCAAACAGCTTATGCAAAAAACTCAATCAAAGTCTGGTATTTTTAAAATTCTGTTACAGTCAATACACTTGTGAAGAGAGATAGAGACACTCCTTTAGCCTCTGCTCTGCTAGAAGACAAAACAACACAGCACAAACAACAACCAAAAAAATCCAGTGGAAAAACACAACTTGCATAAAACGTGAACATGACTTTAAGGAGGACTGGGTTTTGGGAGCCACTTACTGAGACTCATTATATGGGTCATTAGGAGTTAAGCTCCTGGCTTAACAGCTGACATTTCTAACCCCAAATTTAATATTACGTTGGCCATAGATGTTTGAGAATTTATGAGCAATTGCTTTTATAGCTTCAAAATGTCTCAACTCTTAAGATACTAGAAACACATGCTTCAAGGAACAAATACCTTGGGAGGAAATTCTAGTTGTTTGGTGTCCTCTTCCACCACGGTATCTGTTCCTGTTCCCAGGCTTTCTTCAGCTGTGTTTCCTCCAGCATGTACGTGTTTCCTTCTCTGCTCCTCAGATTTTATCAGGACCCTGTTCACTGTGCACATAGCTGCCTCACGACAAAGTGCCATCAGATCAGCTCCCACATAACCCGGAGTCAGCCGTGCCAAATGACGAAATTCAAAGGACTCGGGGAGCTTAAGCTTCCGACACAAAGTCTGAAGAATTCTAATTGAGCAGGAGGAAAAAAAAAAAAGAAAAGATGAAGCTGTAGCTGTAGCTTTTTGTTTAATATATATGAAAACAAACAGCATTGATTTAAGGACTTTCACTCCACATTGACTGAAAAAGTACAGTGGGAAGTTTTCAGTCAACTAGGAAGTAACCAACACTGAAACCCACAAAACTGTGCTACATAATTCCTTTTAGTTCTTCAACAAAAACTAGCAGCGTCAGCCAGGCAATGCCAATCAGTGGGTAAAAGCCAGTTTTGGTGAACTTAAGTATTACAGATACTTCAAACTGTAGTTTATGATTCCAAACTGACAGACTAGGTCTCAGAGTGTACCACAGAGATGTACACAAGTTATCCATTAAGATATGGATAAATCTCCAGTTGTACCTCCTCATCTTACTCCACCCCACTAAGGCTGCAGAACTACAAGGAAGCAGTTTAAAGCCCGGCTTCAGCAAGACTCATTTTGTATTCCTAACTACCTTGGTCTGCATTGTCTGTTCCATCCCACTTGTAGTTATTTTTTGAAGAACATCCGTGACAAACTATACTGCAAGAAGCAAATGAAATCAGACAGTGTGGAGCTCTATCTTTTAATCTTTAGTATCTTTCCCTGACCATTGCAGGTGGAATTTGTCAGCAGGTATTTCCCACATTCCAGTAAAACTTCCAATAGGCAGTACACAGCTTATGCGTGCACTTCATGTGTTACCTTACCCTCATTCAAAGCTGAAGTTACACCTACTTATGTAGTTTAATACAAACCAGCTACACATAACTGCCACTAAAGTGCTACACTTTGCACCTTCTTTTTAATGGGAACTTTTTCACTCTGTATCAATGCTGAAGCTTTAAAAATTCCCTTTAAGATTCATCAAGACTTCTAGCTGCTCTTCCAGGACAACTGAAAACTACATGACTAGTCAGGAAAAAAAAAGGCAAAAGCCAGTATCACTGCACAAACACAGGCAGTGAAGAACTCTGAGCAAAGGGATCAAATCAACTTGTTTAAAACGGGAAAACATCACTTGATTGGGAAAATATTTTAAAAAGGCAACACAAACGAAAGGAGTGAAGATCAGTAACATAATTTCTAGTTCCAATAAACTAGTTTAAATTATTTCCAGACCAAGTAATGTAACTACAGAAAAGTTACGAAAAAACCCAAATGATTAAGCTATTCAAAGCATTGAAATTATAACATGTTTCATCTGTTTGCCTCCCCTTACTAACAAGTTCCATCCTCTCTCCTTTAAATCTTCATTAGTGATATTAGCTTGGTTCTCAAGAATTTTTCAACCCGTCTGACAGCAGCTGTAGCTAATCAATGGAGTCAAAGTGCAAAAAGGTAGGAACTATAAATGGCTCATTCTGCATTGGTGTCCTACAGATATTATTTTTCCTTCATGTGCTTCATATATGTACAAGAAAATGCTGTAAGTAAAGCAAAATCTCCAGGTGCACCTTCTCATCCTACTCCACCCTGCTAAGGCTCTGGAACCAGAATGAAGCAGTTCAAAGCCTGCCTTCAGCAAGACTCATCCTGTGGTAAATCAGCACACTGTAAGGACTTTTGTTTCTATATGACCCTTTCATTTTAAAATAGAGGAACAACACCCACCCCCATCCTCCAGCAAAACAAAAGAGAAAAGCAGGGGGAGGGAATAATTTAAAAAAGAAAACAAAATCAACAGTTCCTGTAAGCCTACACCTCCAGGAACACAAATACAAACAACTGCACAAAACAATAATATGAACGAATGTGACTACACTCCAGCCTGTGAGGAATCTCTACACATTACAACGGCTTTGCCATTCACAACTCCTGTTCTTCAAAACAGTGGTATTGCTGGTATTATCATAACTTTAACAGGATCCTAGGAACTATTATAGAATCAGAACTCTCATCAATCAACTCTTTAGTTCTGCCTCTAACCATTTGAGTGTTTTCCCACAACGAAGAGGAACATATTCCTATAGGGCTATAAATCTGGAGGAAGAAGGGAGGGAGGGGGAAAAAGGTATGGCTAAAAGGGAGAAAAAACCTCCCAGGGTGGAATATTGGCCAGAGTGAGCAATACTGCAAGCAGAAGAGTTTGCTTTCTCAGCCTAGAAATATGATTAGTTGAGGTCGAAGAAACTTATCTTTTAACCTTCCTTTCCATAACAAGATAAGCCATAACTGTTTTCAAACTTCCTGTGTTTTCTGCTGCTGTGGAAATGAGTAGCAGTTCCTTTTTAATTGAGAAAGCAAAAATGGATTTATTTCTTTTAACCTAGTCTGACAGCCGCAGATCTCTGGAGCCAAAACAGCCAGTAACACAACAAAGGATGACTGCAGCTCAGCTTAATGACTGAACTGGTGCACTTCCATGAGGAACAGAATGAAGAATCTAGGCCTGTTGCCTGGGGTATGTGCTTGACAGGACTAACAAATGGGCTACAGTTAATTTATATTTCTAATTTAATAGTTACATAAGGAACACCAAAGACAGAATGTTACCTTCCTGAAAAACAGAAAAGATATATTTGACTCCATCTTCTATACTGCTAAGACATTTGAAAACCCAATTCCATAATGCTAAAAGCAGAGTTGCAGAAAGGAAAACACTCCAAATGTAGACACAGGTATCAAGACAGAGAGTAGGTGCACACTTAAATATCTTCTGCACTTTTCAGTGTGTGCTGATCCAGAGGTGTGTACAGGCACAAACAGGACTAAACACAATAAAGGTCTTTTTCTTAATTTGTACCTTAACTTATGCATTATTTCTTTAATTACTAATTAATCAAAAAGAAATCTAAACTTTGTAACACATACTTTTCTCTTGCCCCTTCATCTGGGATCCCTAAACAAATTTCTCGATCAAATCTCCCAGCTCTCCTCAGTGCAGGGTCCAGTGAGTCAGGTCTGTTTGTTGCTCCAATAACAAGGACCTGGGTAGTGGCAGCCACATTATTCAGGTCTAAAGGAAGGAAGGAAGGAAGGAAGGAAGTTAGTACTCATACTCACTGTCCAACTTTGTTTCACCATCTGTGGGACTCTGTTTCTGCAGCACACGATAATGCTCAGCACAGATAAGCTAACCAACGGTCAGACTACACTGCTATTCATCTTTATTTCTACTACCTAGAACTTGCATTTTGCACAGTCAAGCAAAAATAAGCATTTCAAACTAAATTCAACAGATTTTCCCATTATTTCTGTTTATACAACAGACAGGCTTATATAATGCTATACAGACTACTGTGAAAATAACACAGTAACACTCCTAAAATTTACTAGACTCTTACCACCACCCCCCACTGTGCCAAAATACAAAAAACTATTACCACTAGCTCCTCTAAAGTAACCACATGTCTCCACTGAAGAAAAGCAGACAGTGAGCCTGAAAAATAGAAATCTGAACTTAGCAAAAATGTTCCTGAAACTGACCATCCATACAAGTCAGGAACTGAGCAACAATCCTCCGCTCCATGTCCTTCGATGCAACTTCTCTTTTTGGGGTGATTGCATCAATCTCATCAATGAAAAGGACACATGGTGCACTGGACTAGGAACAAGAAATATTAGTAATTACAAAATGACACCAGCAGAGGATAGATATTACAAGAAAGACATTTTTCCTGTTTTCTGATTTGTAATTGTTACCGTAAATCTGCTGCACAATTAACTGGTCCTGGAACAATTCTATTGTTCTTGCTGACTGGAAAGTCACCAAACTATGAAACTGTGTTGAGCTGAGGCTATGGAATAACTAAAGGCATGAGACTAAAAATGTCTCTATACACTGTTTAAAATTTAAATATGCCTCTATGTTTGCTTCATGTATTCCATAAATATTCTGTTGTGACTGCCTGTTTGCTTAAATCTATAAACAAAATCACACAAGAAAGGTTTGGGTTTTTTTGTTTGTTTTGTTAGTGACATTAATGCTGTGGAATTTCAAGAGCTAATATTACTGACACACATAATGAAACAAAAGGAGCAGTAGGTGGTCATGAACTTCAAGACTTCTACAGAACCTGCCCATGTTCAAAGAGTAAAAATGAGCAGTGAGAAACTCTTACAAGTGTTCTGAAATTCCAGGTACATCATAAAAACCCAACACTAATTTGGAATAATAATTAGTGTAGCTAATAGAACGGTGTTTAACTGATATAAGATTATTAATATTCACAAAAAGCACGAGTAGTACACACGAATACTTAAGGAAAACACTGGAATCATCTTCCAAAGAGGTCTCATATAAAAATAATCGTGTAGCACGCCCCAAGCACGGGGTGTTATCAGCACCAGCTGCGCCATCTACTGGTCATTCCCTTTCCCACTGTCTGACAAAGGGGAAAAGCCATCAAGATTCCACAGCACATGTGTAATGTGGAATCATGTCCTTTTACCGACACAGAAACGGGTACAAAAATTAAGCAGAAGAGCTACTGAAGTGAATGCAAGAGACTATAAGAAAGGCAACAAATGTGATTTTTAAATATATTATATGCAATAGATGTAATTTCTGCAACAATAACTTTTAGAGCAAACTCCCCTCAATCACTCTACATATAAAAGATCAGTAATTTCTAAAAACTCTTTGCCATAACCTATTTAATTTTATTCTAAACAACATCTTAACAAGGCTCTCTAAAAATGAAAATGCTGTATGAAGCAGAAACATAATAAATTAACAGCTTCACAAAGAATCTTTTTGCCCTGTTTATCATTCTTTACAGGAACATACTCTAAATACCTACCTATAGTTGTAGGGTAAAGTAGAAAAATGGAATAAAGTTGGAAAACCAGAACATTCTCAGAGGTCAGGAACAGAAGACTGTCCTCATGAAGTAAAACATTACCCACACCCTAAAAAATTTGCTTAAATTAAAATTATCTCAACCTGTCTCATTTTCTTTGCTTCTTACTAGGTCTGAAAGTCACACCAAAGCAAGACTTCAACTGTAACTTGTCTCCTGTTCTATCATATTTGTTCAAAATCTGCTACTTTAGACCCAGACCCCCAAAACCTTAAGTCTCTCACATTCACTCAAACTCCATGCCATACAAAGCTAGCAAAAAACCCCTGTAACAACAAGCACAATCAACTGCTCTTTGGTTTTTTCAGTATATATATATCAAGCGAAGCAGATCCACATATGTAAACAATTTCTGCTGCTCTCTTTACATTGCTATGATGAACTATCTTTTGTCAAGGGTTTAGAATAGTAAGCTTTGTGCCCTATGACATCATGACAGCACAATGGAATTCTGGTCACAGAAGGAGAGACAAGTCATGTGTACAGCAGCATAAAGATCCACTCACTAATATTCACTCAAATTCAAACCACAACAACAGAGTATGAATCTTTAAAAGGAAAAAGATAAACAATTCACAGGGCTATTTCCAATGGGTGTCTCACCACAGCCTGCTCAAACAATTCTCTCAGTTTCTGCTCAGATTCCCCTGACACTCCAGACACAATCTCTGTTGCTGCCACTTTCAACATCGGGAGCTCAAGTTCCTGGAAGAGACAAGGAACACTGTATGATATATCCAGAGGTTAGAAATGTTAGCTGTCCTTGAAGACAAGTATTTTCCAATATGACATCTTTTACACCTACAAATTATGTAACCAAAGCTAAAATCCGAAGAGCTTTCAAAAAAGATAAGTAGCATCATCCAACTTAAAACAGGTCTGAGCCATTTGGCTAAGTGAACAGAAATGGATATAAAGAAACTTTCCCTAATTCAGTTACAGAATGACTGCACTGTCAAATAGCTTCTTACCTTGGTTGCCAACCCAGTCCTTCTCAATGCATATACTTCAGTTCATGCTTGGGCTCCCTTCTTGAAAAAACTGCCTATCTTTATGTGTAACAGCAGTGTGCAAGACATTCCCCAACAGGTTTGGTGCCCTTAATCCTGCTCTAGAAATACCTGAGCAGGGCTGTACAATAAGACACTTGTAAAATGCACACTCAAGGTTTTCCACTATTAAAAATAAACACATACAATGGTGACTTTGACAGACTTCAGGCAGTTGCAGCCTCACTGCACACCAAACTGTGAACACCAATAGCGTCCTGTGCTCTGAAAATGCCAGTCTGAGACAGGCAAAGCAATATCCAGTTTGGGAATTCAGAAATCAACTGTTTAATGGATGCCACCCAGTAAAATCAGTGTAATGCTTCATAAAGGATGGTAAGGTTGAATCTGGACTTAAAATGAAACACTATGGTAAATGTAACGAAAAGTACCCTCCCTTTATGCCCTTCTTAACACCTGTGCCTATACTGCTGTCCTGGGAACGTCTGAGAACAATTTCAAATGTAAAACCTCATCACTGTGTCTCTTCTTTATTTATGATATTCTGTCAAGTACAGATTCAGATGGCATTCAAACAAAGGAAGTGAAGATTAAGGTATTTCAGACTATCACATGAAGGATAAAGATGTGGAACAATCTAGTCTACCATGAAGGAGAATTATAAATATAATAATAATTCTCTCTAAATATAATTCAGCAAAGTCAAAATTGTAAATTTAAAGCTATCTCACCCCAGCAATTGCCTGTGCAAGTAATGTTTTTCCACATCCTGGTGGTCCATGTAAAAGAAAACCACGAGGTGGGACCACACCTAAGTGGCTATAGACTTCAGGATGACGAATGTGAATGAGCATCTTGCATATTTCCTGTTAAGAACAAGAGAGACCTTCATTTAAATTACAGAAATTAGTATTAGAGATGGCTACTATTACAGACAGGGCAAAACTAAGCAAGTTCTGTTTATTAATCTGATTTCAGTGAGTGCTTACAGAAAGATTACTCCAAGGAAAATAAACAACCTTGTTGCTGTTGGTATAAGCAGCTCTTATCAGTGCCATGTGTATGAATCTGCAAGCTTCCCTCTCTGTCATTTTTCATGTGATATTTTATTCAGTGTACCCTGCAGCCCACATGTAAAATTTTAACTAACCTTTAAAGTTTCATCATTGCCTCCTACATCCTCAAATGTCACCGAAGGGCGGTAAAGCTCTGGTCCCTTACTTCTCACTGTTAAAGGAGGAAAAGTCACACAAATTTAGACATGGTGTAACATGTAGCTGTTAACACCAAACAGAAAGGTACTCAGCCTAAACAATTAGCTAAGCGCATGGAGTATTATTTTTTATTAGCAGACACAGGACTGACATTTTTTTAGTACAACATTAAGGCTAAATTTCTTTTAAAAAGTGCTTGAGGTCACTTTTGTGCACCTGAAAAAACAGTTCTCTGGTAACAGATTCCATGGTCAAATACCATCTCTTTGTTTGGAGTAACACACCAAAAATAACTTCTCACCTTTCTTAAGTAACATGGATTCAATTTCTCCATCCACATCTGGAAATTCTTCCTTTTTTCTTTTTGCTCTCTTGCCCTTTGTCTTCTTTCTTTCACTCTCCAAGACAGAAAATTCTGTTGATTTCTAGGCCATAAAACCAGAATTACATATACAAAACCTTTTAAGTCAGTAAACTTCTGCAAGTACGTAGAAAATGCATGTCTATGATGCTTAACTGACACATATAAATACAGACAAGCAATGCAGAAATTAACCCCCTTCTTTTTGTAGAAAATCCTTTTCATAGTCAGGATTTGCCCTTTTTTAAAATGGATTAATTACACCACTCACCTTTTTATTAAGAGAACATACTTACAAGCAAATTCCCTCCCCACCCCAAACCACCAGCCAAAATCAGACACCATTTTTTGGCATACTATAGAGCAATTCACTCTGGGGATGAAAAAACTGTATGAATGTATTTATGCCATTGGAAAAAAAAATTATTACTAGTAAGTCACAAGTGGTTAGAAGAAAATATTATTCACTGCTAACACAAGTTAACTGCGTGTAAGAAAAGGACTATCACACGATAAAAGAAATAAAAAGAAGTCCAATGATCAAAGATTGGGAGTTTTTGTTGGGCTTCTTTTCAGGAATATAGTATTGCAAACATTTTACAGTTTGAAGATCTCCCTTTTATTCATTTTCTCTATATAACAGGATGGAGCACTACTAGGATAAATGGATGATATGTCAATCTGCCTATACTGTAAGCATTTTGTGTAATTAGGAAGGCAGATGTAAATGTAGGTCTTCCTTCACATAAAAAATGGGCAGCTGGAACAGCCTGTCAGCCAAGCAATATAAATGTTAACTTACATACATAAATGAAAAGCTTTCAACAGCTAAACTAAATTGGTTTTTCTTTTTAAATAAAAATAATTGGGGGAAAGGAGGGGATCACAAACTGGATAATATGTCTAGATGAGGAGTAAAATCTATTTTTAACTCCTTTATGCAATTTCCTTTCAACTTGACCATTCAAAAAACTTCTGCTATTCCCAGGCTCACTAAGACTTAGCCACGTGCTATGGATATAGCAAGCCCTATGCCAGGTAGGCTGGTCACTGGCACTAAACTGCACCTTCCTAATACTAAGGACTGCATTTTCCTCAAAAAATGTAGAAGAAATTCATAATTTGGTAACTTTTTACCTTCCCTATAAATATGGTTGAAATGGGCCAGTGTCCTAGTTACAGCCACCAGGACCAGTTTGTCACTGTGTGTGTGTAACCAAAACCAATGACCTTCTATGTCATTTTGCATTAACTGTTAAAAATGCATCATTTGCAGCAATTGCCAGGGGCACACCTGACCCCTCAGGCTACAAGCTGGGTGTTTAAGAACTCTGTGAGACAGGGAAGTGTTCCTGTCTTCACACCAACGACTCAGGTGTGATAACTTCCCTCTGGGGAGGAATTAGCACCTTCACACCCAGGATTCCCGGACATGTCTGCTAGTGGGCCATCAAGGATTCCAAAAACATCCCATGACTCACAGAGTTAAATCACCCACTGTGAATCTCAGCCCTGGGGGAGCTACTGGGCATTCCCTCAGAATCTAAGCATATATAATCTTGNCTGTGAATCTCAGCCCTGGGGGAGCTACTGGGCATTCCCATCAGAATCTAAGCATATATAATCTTGGAGTTTGGGGACTTCTGGTACCACTTGTTGGATTCAGAGGAGGACCAGAACCTCAACAGGACAGTGACTGCCACTCTCAACCAGACTGTGACCATCATCCTCACCAATTGGATTTCTTTTCCTTTTACTTTGTACTGGGGAGGGAACTACACGGCACTCAGCACAGGGGCTAACAAACACCATTCTCTTCATGCCCCAGGGTTCTGGGTTATAGATCTGGTTTTTGTGGGTTAAAACCAATTTTATTTTGTATCATTGTATTTATTGTACTCTTTTTAGTAAATTGTAACTCTGGCTTATAATCTCGTTTGAATTGGGTTCATTTCTCCTGCAGGTTTACCTGTAAACCAGCATAGCCAGCAGGTTCAAAAATCATGGCAGAATATCAGGCTAAGACATTCCTTCTTCAGAAACCAAGCTAAAATGAAGTACTTGACTGGGCCTAAGCCAACCTTTCTTTCCTATTTAACATGTTCACTATCTGTAAACACGGCATGCATGTTTGTAACAAAAATAATATATTTTAAAAATTCAGAAAGACTGTATTTTTGGTCTTAGTATCACTCTTTAGAAGCCTGTCAAATTACACAGAAATCATAGAATGGTTTGAGTTGGAACAGACATCAATTATATTCATACTTGTACTTTAACCATCTTGGGTTTGTAAAACACAATACCTCAGAAATCGCTTTCTTCTCATCTCCTTCTCCATCCTCAGAAAGGTCAATGAAAAAGTCTTTTCCACATGGAGTTTTATCAATGAACCAGCCACCGTCAGAGATGCGTGTTTCATCTCGTGCTCCTGGTGACACAGTACTTGTTGGAGGTGCTGTTCGTGCAGGAGGAGGAGGAGTTTCCACTGGGTCAGTTTTTGGAGTGGGTGGAACAGAATCGGGATTTCCTTTCTTGTACAAGCTCAACAGGGAACTGTTCATGTGATTTGTAGACTGCAGATTCACACATTTGAAGAGAAAATGTACGGGACAGATTATAATTTGGATTATTTATAGTAAGAGGCCAATGAAAACTATTTCATAAACATACTTTAGCATTAGCCCTGCTGGAGAAAAGAGACATGCATCTTCCAACCCACTCCTCTGCAACACAAATGACTGCATATAAAACTACATGTGCCATTTGAAAGGGCAGCAGCCTTTGCAATTTACCCTGACATGACCCTTGTTAACTGACAGGCACCTCTTTTGGCAGTTCAGTACATCAGTTTCTTCAATCACTTCGTTCATTTGATAGCCAAGTCTTTCAGGCCCTTGGTGTGATTTTCTCAAAAGTGATTCCCCACCACAGGTTCTCCCTATTTCTTCAGAATTCAGTCTCCTTTCAAATTTATAGATACTCAGTTGGAATTGCCAACTCTGATTATACCTCCTCTCTATCTCTGCTTTTAAACTCTCCAAGTGCACTTTCTCAACGCAGAATCATATATTACACAAATACAAACAATCATAATAAAATAAAACTTACTAGATCTTCTGGATAATCATCATAATCAGAGTCATCAGTAGTACTTCCAGTAGTTCTTTATGTGGAAAGAAGACAAAAACTCAATGTATCAGAGCAGAATTGCAAGCGAGACATCCTCTAAGTAAAACAAATGCAATTTCAACAATGTGGCTCCCCACAACCATGATAAGGAGCCTAAGGCTGGATAGAAATTCCTGACTTGCATGTTCTAAATTCTCTACTATTAAGAGCTAAAAAATGCATCCTTTCCAAGTCTGTGATGAGCTCAATCAACTTTTCCATTTGGCTGAAAGACAGTCCTAAAAAAAGTGATGTAGGACCACTGACTCCGTTCGCCAGGAGATCATACAATCACCAGTGCTGGCACAAGGGAACTAGCAAATCACTGCTGAACTAGACTAGTCCTTCTGACAACATGGTCCTAAATTCCCACAAGATCCTTAATACATATCACAGGTTAGAGAAATCATAACAGTCCATAATAATATGAAGACAGAAGGCTTTAAAGAAATGATAACACTGATGGCATTATTAGTCTACTGGTAAAAATTCTTCTTACTCATTTTTCTCCTGCCTTGCTCTTTTTGCCACGTGTTCAGCCTCTAAAACTGCTAAATCTTCACGCTGTTTTTCATTACTGATTATTTCAAACACTGAAAGAAAAAGTTCAAGCATGTTAAGAAAACAGCCAAGGCATAATCAAAGAATGCAGCATCTTGGACATAATATTAACAGAGCTACCTTTTGCAACTTGTATTCTAAAGGCATTTCTTTTTCTTCGTCCATATTCTGCACTGAAAACAAAACAAAACAAACAGGTTATACCAACTGATTTTTCTCTCAACATGTTCTCATTCTCAGTGAAAAAATACATGGTAAGTTGATAACCAAGCTTCCACACGAGTCCTTATTAAAGACCAACTGTGTGAAAGCATGATTGTTTTTCTTAAGCCTGGAATAGTTCAATCACTGGGATGAAACCAAACCACTAAACTCTGCCAGTCTCTAAGAGGATGTCTAGTAAAAATGATCAAGGTCCTCTTTAATTGTAGATAGAGAGAAGCTGCAATATACAAAAGAGCACATTTGACAAGACTAATGATATTTTAATTTGAATGCAAACACGAACATGAACACAGGACTATGGTCTAGAAAGGGCAGTCCAGTAAGAAATAACTGTTAATTAATGAAAAAATTCTGGCTCGATGAATATCCTTAAACGTAAACAAAAATTATCAACCTTCTACCTTCACAAGGTGTGTTTTACTTGCTTGCTTTTATACAACAGCCAACAGAGGCAAAACAAAGCCCCAAGACCCATAAGCATCCTAAGCAAGGGGTTTTGGCTCATCTTCTCCAACACAGCATAAATAAATTAAAAAAAACACAAAACCATAAATGAATACACTTCTCCATCTTCATTAATCCCCACAAGACCCAATGAACTGCTGAAGCACAACCTTGTTCCCCACCCAGAAAAGTTTAGCAGCCTAAAAATTATGAGGCAAGACTGACTGTCCTGCTGAGCAACTGAGCGAGATCTGTCTTACTGGATCCTGTCTCTTCCCTGTGCCTGCACTGAAGAGTTATTTACCCCTTGTATTTTAAGCTCACTGGGGTAAAGAACAACTCTCTGCAATGCATCTTGAGCTGTTCAATTAAAACAAAAAAATCATCAGCCCATAAAAATACCAAACTGCAAGTAGATCTTGTAATCCCAGTGCATTAATAAGATATGAGTTACTAGATGTATCAGCAGAGGGAAACTCTGGAGGGGAAATGATCTTACTGTTTCACTCAAGCTCAACAACTGGCAATGAAATTAACACAACAAAAATTAAATTTCTAATTAAAAATACACAAATGTAAAATAACAAAGTAATGTATTCAGTATTTCAAGCGCAAAATGTAAGAATACAAATCTTCCCTCACCTGTAGGTTTTCTGCAGATCAGATGCTAGAATGCCAATGTCAACATACTGCCCACATTTACTGCTTGCAAGATACTGAAATAAAAAATTTTAAACAGGGAATAAAATCTTTGTCAATCACTTCACCCGAACAGCTAAACCAAATATGCCTATTTCAAACGCTACTCTCCTTAGAAGTCAAAATGAAAATCAGAAACACAAAATCAACTAGGCCGCGGCACTGGGTGCCACATGCAGCCTTTCCTCAAGCACCCCAGGGGCCTCAAACACTTCACCACCTCCCTGGGCAGCGCATCCCAATGTCTGATCGATCACCCTTTCTGGGAAGGGACTCCTCCTGGTGTCCAAATACATATATACACACCCCCATGTCTATACATATATATGCACATACACCTGTGTAAGGACATGTATACATGTATATACACACGGTATATCCGCATACCTATATATATATATATATACACGCTGAGTGATGCTCTTTGCCCTGCTCACCGCACACCCTCAGGGCCGAACTACCCAGGAGGGCGGGAGAACGCGCGGAAACAAAGCGAAACACCACAGCGTGAAATAATAACAATAATTAAAAAATACCCACCCCAACAAACAGACGTTTCTAACGCCTTTTTAAAGACCCGGCGAGGTAAGGCCTGGCTTTGATCCCCTCCCGCCCCTGAGCGGNGGGCGTGTGGGGGGCTTGGGGCACCGGGAGCCGTGGGGGCACCGGGAGCACCCCGAGAATCAGGAGCGGTGGGAGCGGTGCCCGGCACCGGCCCTCGGGAACGGCGCGGGCCCGGGGTCGCGGGGGCCGTGCCCTCCTGCCCTGTGCCCGGCCCTGCCCTGTGCCCGGCCCTGCCCTGTACCGGTCCCCACCGTGTGCCCGGCCCTGCCCTGTGCCCGTCCCCGCCGTGTGCCCTGGGACCGGCCCCGAGGCCCGCGGCAAGCAGCGCTGCCCCGCTCTTTGTTAGGG
The DNA here is from genome assembly GCA_013396655.1 of Campylorhamphus procurvoides. NCBI lineage: Eukaryota > Metazoa > Chordata > Aves > Passeriformes > Dendrocolaptidae > Campylorhamphus > Campylorhamphus procurvoides. The sequence goes on from WBMV01008571.1 coordinate 827,597, forward strand.
GCGCGCCCGCAGCCCTCGCTGCCTGGCGCTGTTGNATCAGGAGGGGGAGACACACGAGCCGGGGCCGGCACCAAAAAGGGCAGGGGAACGAGCAGGGGCCGTGGCTGTGGCTGTGGCTGTGGCCGGGGGAGCCCGGGCGGGCGGAGAGCCAAAATACCTGCTTGATGCGTTGCTTGAGCCGCGGGTCGGTGCTGCGGCCGGGCCGGCTCCTCATGGCCTCCCGAGGCGCNGTGCCCTCCTGCCCTGTGCCCGGCCCTGCCCTGTGCCCGGCCCTGCCCTGTACCGGTCCCCACCGTGTGCCCGGCCCTGCCCTGTGCCCGTCCCCGCCGTGTGCCCTGGGACCGGCCCCGAGGCCCGCGGCAAGCAGCGCTGCCCCGCTCTTTGTTAGGGGCGCGCCCGCAGCCCTCGCTGCCTGGCGCTGTTGGAGTGTAAAAGGCACACCTTGGAGCTCCTTTTCTTACGTTCCTCGGAAAAAGAGGGGCTGGCTTTTACACCTCCTGCAGTCCTGGTGCTAGCTCGGAGTCTGCCCAGCAACAGAAGGCTTGGAAAAAAAATCAGCCTAGAAGGATAGGTTATTTGTTGAAAGATGGAAAGGCTTCACCTATTTTTTAGAAATATAAAAAAAAATACTGTTCATTTCCTTGCAGAAAAGGACCACGTCTTTACAGGACATAGCGTGATGCATCCTAAGCCTTTTTTGAGGGGACTTTTCTGTCCAAAATGTTCATATGGCCTGCCCAGAGAGGTGGTGGATTCACCGTCCCTGGAGGTTTTTAAACTGGGATTGGACGTGGCACTGAGTGCCATGATCTAGTAATCACAGTGATGTTGGATCAAGGGTTGGACTCGATGATCTGGGAGGTCTTTTCCAACCCAGTCGATTCTATGATTCTGTATTTCAATTGCTGAAAGTCCATTCAATAATGAGGTTCCTCTCTTATTGCCTAGCAAAGTATTAATTAACCCAGTGTTGCTGTAAATGTAAAAAAAAAAAAAAGTAGATTCACTTCTTAAAACTATTTATTGTGAGTAGAGTTTAAAAAAGGCATTAACTTTTTGTTACTTTTAAGTTCTGGGTTCAATGGTTGTAGCTCTGATACTAAAAATGAGTTTGCCTCCCTGGTCTGTTGTTAAGGGTTGAACTGAACTTTAGCATTTGTGCAACAGTTGCCCTTGGGAAAATATCATAAAATTACTCGGCCTGATGATAAAATGTAGCCAAGCTTTCTACCTAAAATAGGAGCGAATTTTAACTAATTGAGGTATGCCTTTGGCAGATCAAGGTAGAACAAGGTGTCTACGCTGAGAGGAAGAGGGTTCTCCCCAACTTACTGGCTGAAAATAAAGCTTTGTGTATTCCAGGTTACCATACAATGTTTCCTTCCTTATCTTGGACTTCAGATAATCACACTATCAGATTTGGAATGTGACTACATCAATGCTAGATCGTGCTGCTCGAAACTCAATAAAGTAAATAGTTCTTCTTTGCATTTAATGTGGTTTAAGAAAACCACATCCTTCATCTCAGCATTGCAAATAACTGGGATGTAATGTATATCTGAAGAGCCTTGACTGGCAGTGTTTTGCATGCATCCTTTATTTCAGACTGCTTCTCTGTTTTGGATGCCCATCTTTCAGCAAATTCAGTCACAAAAGGGTGTTTTTCTGACCCCTGGTGCTGCAGGATGGGCTGCTGCTGTCTCTGGGACTGAGACATAGTGCTTCACAGAGCTCTTGAGTTCTGTGCTTTGGTTCCTGTAGGAGGGCTACACCAAGAGTGTCTACTCATGACTGAACTCTGAGGTCTTTACAGCAAGTTTCTGTGATGCTTCTGTGTAATTCCGAACCTCTCTTGAACAGGAGAGTTTTACTGTGATAAGGAAAAGTACAGTTATAAACAAATCTGCTTAAAAATTAAATCAACGTGGCCTTCCCACGTGTGTGTGTTCCCTTTGATTTAAAGGTCTTTTTTTTCCTCTTAATGTAAGAGTGTTACAGGATACTAGCAAGCCAAAAATGTGTAACTGCCAGGGGCTGACCCAATTTAATTGTTATTTTTCATATTGATCAACTGTTTTGTCTGTTCCCAGCCTGAGGCTGTTTGTACATCCTGTGTCTGTGCAGATTTTAATTATCTGTGCTCCAAAATCCACTGTTCTCTGCAGTGATTTTAAATGAGCACTGTATACTCTTTTACTTGCTTTTTAAGTGCTTGTGTAATATAGTTGTGTTCAAACAGCTGCTGTGCTGCCCTCTAGAAGTGTTTGTAATACTTGGATAAAGCACCTCTCGTATAATATCTTAGGGCTTGGTTTCTGGCTTACTTGCCTGGAATCTGCCTGAAGATATGAATTTCTCCACACTGTGATGGAATCACATGCCTCTGCCATGATTGTTTCTCTCTGAGTTTTACATTATTATCTTTGGATGATAATTTCATATAGATCTTTTTTTTCAGAAAGAAATTTACCTTTGTGCATATAACTCTTTTTCTTTTCCCTTTTTACAGTGGGTGGTCCCTGAGGTGATTGGCCATGCTGTTGTAACAGTATTAATGCTTATTTCGTTGCACTGGTTCATCTTTCTCCTTAATTTGCCAGTAGCAACATGGAATATATATAGGTAAGTGCACAGGGGTTGGTGTGCTCCCCGCCCTCGCCCCATGTTACTAGTTTAGCTTTAAGTGTAGTATAAAGATAAATAGTATGTCATAATGAGATGCTTCAGGTGTGTTCTTGAGCTGCTACCAGTCTTCATTGATCAAACTTAACATAAAACCTCTTCTTGCAATTAAAATTACAGGAAACCAAATAGTGGAAAGTATATGAAGCTTTTGGCCTTTGCTTGCACTCTCTCTAATGCCCAGGAATCTTGATTTGTGGGTCATTCCCAAGTCCATAGGAAATAATAGCATATTGATAGGGTTTATGAAGTAGTACTGCAGAGTTGTTAATGTTTTTCATGCTGGGCCTACATACCTGATAGTGATATCAGCATAGAAGTGCTTAGGTCAGTGTGGCTGATGGTTGTAAAACCACCGGCCTCTGGTGTTGTCCCCTGCACTCTCCTTCCTTTACTGACTTGCCTCTCACCCTCATCTGCATTGGTTTTGTTCCCCATCATGCCTCTTTGTACTTGGAAAGGTTTGCAGACTTTTCATACTAGGACACCTGTCAGGGTTACTGGTCTTTGTGCCCTGGGCTGCCACCCCTTTGAAATGGTTTAGTTATCAGTAGGGGTTTCCATGTGGCAACACTGGGACTGTCAGTTCCAAAAATGTTCTTTTTATCTTGTATCATTTGCTGTTGTTAGGTTGTCACAAATTATCTCTAATCACTATACTACAGGAATACAGAAGTTTAAGGTACAGGTAGAAAAAGTGGCCTGTAATTCTTGTTTGCCTGAACCTGTTAGTCTTAATTATTTGCAGGGATGGGTTGAGTTGCTGATGAAATTAAACAAGAAGTTTCATAGCTCTCATCAAAACAAAGTTGATTATCTCCATACTGCTAATCTGATTGTTCTTGGGCAAAACAGCCATGCATTCATCACCCATGTTTTCTATGGAACTGCCAGCAAAGCCTTCAGCTGTTTCTAAACTGGAGTTACATGAGACAATATCTAATTTTATGCATAATAAACAAATGTTGCCTAAATGCATACACATAGGGTATGTTTTTGCCTCTTTTTGTTGGCCACCCGTATGTACAGCTGTTCACATAGTGACCAGTATTCAGTTTAGTATCTGCTGGCAAGTTTGGAGTTTGATGCTTCATTTAGGCAAGGCTGTTTCTGCAGAGACACTGGAAAGAGAATGGATTTTCTTTGAAGCTTTTTTTGAAGATTTCTTGTACTGCTTACCCTATCACTGTTTCATTTTGTGTACTTACGTTAATTTTTAAAGTAGCCACTTGCTTTCCCATCTAAGCTGTGTCAGAGTGAATTTTGAAAGATAAATTATTTCTATTTCCACACTAAAGGCACTCACTTTTTGTATTGAGAGATCTCATATTTGTCATACATGGCATAAATATTCTGAATATCCAAAAATCCAGGATTGTTTTCTCAAATTTGGTTGAGCAGTGTAGGCAATAAATGAATCAGACAGTATGATACTTTGCCTGTCCTCCACAAGAAGTCAAAATGTTAAGCCTATATCACTAATCCTGCCTGCCTTCTGTGGATCAAGGAGTTTCACTCACATTACTAGCCTGGATTATCCCATTTATATTGAGGGAGTTAGAGGTCTGCAAAAGCTAGTGTGGTGTTTAGCATTATCAGTTCACCAGGAACTGTAATGATAGGATAAGGAGCAATAGGTTCAAACTAAAAGAGGGAAAATGTAAGTTAGATATATGGAAGAAAGATTGCCCAGAGAAGCTCTGGATGCTTCATTCCTGGAAGAGTTCAAGGCTAGGTTGGATGCAGCTTTAAGGAACCTGGTGTAGTGTCCTGGGCAGCAGGGTTGGAACTCGATGATCATTAAGATCCCTTCCAACCCAAACCATTTTATGATTATAAAGGAAATCTGAAGATTTGAAATAGAGCATACATTCGACCCAGTGTTCAATAGACAAAAGGTATGGTAGTCAGAAAATAGTGGACTGTGAAGTAGTTGGAATACACTGAAGAGAAGGTGTAAGTTACTAAACTCTGCTTAAGTGGGAAGAGATGAAGTGTGAACCCGTTATCATGAACTGCAAACATCTGGCATCAGCTAAATGTTTTTACATCTTCTTGGTACGCTGTAGTATTTCTGCACTCAAATCCAGAAAGGTTTCAGTTTATTGTTTGTTTCAAAGTGAGTACAGAAATAAAAATAATTTTGTTGAGATTGAAGAAGTCTATGCTTTGTAGTAAAAGTGATAAAGGCAGGACAGTATCTTCCTGTCATTTGCTTTACAGAATAGGTCCAAATAATGTGATTCTTACTATGTCTTTTAAGTAGATAATACTCATCTTAAAACTGAAAGAGTAACCAAAAAAAAGTTTAAAAAAATTTAAATCTTAAAAATGCAGGCAAAATTCTGACCAAAACCTCTACATCTCTTTAAAAATTTTGTAATCCAGAGGGAAGTGTCACGTTGCTGTGGCAGCAGCTTTCACTGAATGGAAATACTGAAGGCAGTAATGTGTCTATCCATTAAAGCTGACGGTTTTCTTGTTTGCTGTAGAAGTTTTTTTGCTGTTTAGAGTATGCCAACTGCCTTGACTTGGGTTTGTCAGCATCTGGCATCATTGTATCCATGACTAATTTCCTTAGATATATAACATAAACTATCCTAATTTGTGGGCCTCTAGGAAAAAATACCTCACAGGTTCTGCAATTAAGTTATAAAATTTAACTGTTACCATTCTTCTTAGAAAGCATAATTAATACATGCTGCCTTTATGGCACGCATATGCTAGACATATAAAATCATGAACTCTATTTCTGGGATAAATTGGTACAGGACACTTTTGTTCTTCCTTTTATTCCAGTTAAATGCATTACATTCCCAGTAAACGGACAGTAATTTGTTATAATATTAAAAATAGAATAATTCTTTAAAACTTCAGATTTAGAAGAGAATTTCAAACTGGAATTAGTTCACATAAACTCTTTTTCATGGAACATCCCTGTCTTTCATATTAGTCAAATGCACTGCAGTGCTTTTTTTAATGCCTTGGTAAAAGACACATACTGTGGTCTTAACTTCTTTTTTCCAGTCTTGTACTGCCACTAGAAAACATCCTTGTTTCTTGTTGCCTTTCTCCCCCTCCTGCTATTGAAATGAATGTTGTAAGAGGTGTGGAAATGCCTTTTGGAGTACAAGTGGTGCCATTTCAGAATATAAGGAAAATCAAAAACTTTTCTGTGCTGAGATCCTTTTCTTTTGCTCCAGTTTTAAGACAAGGAGTTAAATTCCCATATAGGAAGAATATTAATCCAAAAAGGTAAAGCCTGTATGACATCTCAATGAAATAATAATACTGCTCTAGCCTGAGCTCAGCTGGAATGAGAACTTCATGTGCTCACATTTGCTCCCTTGAGAAATGCTTGTGACAAAAGAACGTGATTTTCACTGGATGTGAAGATTTGGTTTGCTGGTTTTATGCTTCCTTTGCTTATGTTTCACTTGGTTTCACTCAACCTTTGTTCTTATGTGGGGTTGGACAGCACATCTTCAGTTCTGCCCAGCCTGTCATCGTGTCAGCCTCAGTGTCAGTGCTGAGATATCGCAGGATGGCTGTGATAAAGACAGGAATAATACAGAGATCCTTTTTCTTGTCTTACACCATCTCGTTCTGACAACCAGAGTTTGTGATTATTTATGTGAGAGGGTTTTGTTGGCTAAAGAAATCACTAATTCTTAGCTAAACGAAGTCTTTTCCAGTCCCTTTCATCTAGTGCATCTTTCCACTGTGGGTGGATGTTTTGTCCATGACACTAAGTAACTGTGAACAGCAATTAAAATGAACTGGAATTGGCTATTACCTGGAATCTCTCCCATTTATTTATACATGGGAAGCTGGGCTGATGCTTTAGTACTTTTTGTTCTCTTTTTGGTGGGTTGTAGTGGCAGAGATACACGCAATATCCTGAAACTGAATTAAAAAAGAACTCCCTTACCTTGAATTGTGCAGACAGCTCTTCAGATGAAAGTCTCTTCCCTTCTCCTTCCCCTGACACTCCCTAATGTTTCAATGACTGTATTTTTGGGTTTTGTTGTGTGGTGGTTTTTTTCTTTATTCTTAAACTTTCAGGTACATTATGGTGCCAAGTGGAAACATGGGAGTATTTGATCCCACAGAGATCCATAACCGAGGACAACTGAAATCGCACATGAAAGAAGCCATGATTAAACTGGGTTTTCATCTGCTCTGTTTCTTCATGTACCTTTACAGGTTAGTTTCAAAAATTGCTCCCAAGGAACAAAAGAATTGTCTGCCAGCTATTTTTATCTCCCCTCTTCTGCTAGTGTAATTGCTGGTATTCATGTCTTATCTTTTTGCATTCTGCTAAGCCTCAGTAATATATTTTGACAGCTATCTGTGGGCTCATTATATACCTTTATTCTTTCTGATCGACATTGTTTGAAAACTCAGACTACTACTTAATCTCTTAACCACTACAGGTACTATATAAAGAGTTACATGCTTTCAGCACCTACAGTAAGGGGCCTATTTAGAATGGAAACAATCTTGAGGACAAAGTTTATTTTACAAGTTCTATTTCAAAGTTAATCTAAGTTACAAATGGATGAGTTCTGTGATGGGGCCACTTACTACAAGATGGAGGAGCTACTGTTATTCTGCAGCAATGTTACTTCTGCAGCCCTTGTTCTCACAAGCAAAGCACACAGCAGTTGCCTTGACTTTCTATTTCAAGTGCACCTCTCTCATGACAGCACTAGCTGTTCCTGCTTGCACATGCTTCAGTAATCCACTGGTATCATGTTTTCTGTTTTGTCACAGTATGATTCTGGCTTTGATAAATGATTGAGAAGTTGAACCGTTAGCTGCCAAATTGGGTCATCACTCCAGTGACTGGTTGTGGAGCCTCAGACACCTTCTGAACACACCTAGATCAGTGTCGTCATGCAGTATATTTTTCCTCTTTGAACAAGAAATATTTTTCTGTATTTTTAACATAAAATATTTTCAAAAGACATTGGATTTGTGTAGCAGTTGTTTTTGTTCCTTTACAACCCAAACTGCTGGAGTTGCTGTTTCTGTAAGATGCAATCCTTGCTTACAGAAGTGATCTTGTAGGAGTTAAGTGGTGAGAAGGGAAACTCATTTCAGCAGCGTGGGCTGGTAATGACAGTAGTTCCAGAACAAATTTAAGTGCAGCTGTGATACCTACTTCTTACTGAAAGGTGTCAGGATGTTGCTCTGGCTATCAAGCTGTCCTACCTGAGCCTAGTTTGAAGCAGTGCTTGGAAAACAGATTTCAAAGTGGAACAATAGCACAGCTTGCATCTTTGTGTCAAGTGTTTTTTCCAGGTAAAAATCAATGGAATATTCTTTTCTCCCTTTCCACCCCTCCCTCAACCTATGTGAAGTCTTGTGTTTGGATGGATTAAGATCCCTTTGGTGGAAGTGACACTTGTGTGTAAGATGAAAAACATATAAATAAGAAACATGATTAATACTTGCTTTTTCCCTTCAACTCCTATTTTGTTATTGAAGTACATCACAGACTTTGACATAAACATCATCTTGCATCAGGGTTGGAGTTGGTTACAGAGCAAAAGACTATCTACAGTTGCCACTCCAGGAACCTGCTGTTTCTATATCCAAAAGTATGTCTAGCTCAGGGAAATGGTCTGGTAAACCACAACCCCGTTTATCCCAATTCTGATGTGACTCTGCTTCAATGACACCAGCAAACTAAGTTCTTTTTGTGCAGCTCTTGCATCAGTGATAAGTGTATAACCCTGAGTTTGTACCCTCACTGTCCAATAACTGTCTTCAAATATGTGCTTGAAAAGAGGTCTCTTGAAACAAACACATCAATTAAAACACTTTAAAAATACACTTCTGTAATCAAGTACTAAAATTTATGAGCTGTTTCTTCTTAAGTACTTGGGTTTTTAGTACAGCTGTAGTTAACAGATTGTTTCTGTGGCCAGCAATGAAAAGACAACTCCGACACTTGATTCCTGTAGTCACCTTGTGTTCAGTGTTTGTTCTAGGAAAAGTTTGACGGATGGAGTCCCAAGTTCAGCTGTTGTAAAGATGAAAACCTGCTGAAAATCATGCTCATTAAAAAATAACTAAGGAAACAGCTACCCCAGCTGTATGCCACTGACTACTTGACACCACAGAAGTCAAGCTACAGAAAGTACTGCTCTATGAAGGCAAAACCCAGACAGGATGTAAGTCTTGGAAAAGGAGAGCAAGTAAAAGTTAGAGTAGACAGTAACTTTTGTGGCAGTTTATGTGGCAGGCAGTTGAATTATGTTTTTTTCATGTATTAATAAAATACTACACATATTTTGGGTGTTATCTGTTAGAAGAAGGGGCAGTGTGAATACACTGCTTAAGTCAGGCCCTTGCTGTAATGCTGACATATGTATTTCATTAATGTTTAACACTGAAAAACATGAGCATTAATCTGTAAGCCCATCACTTAAACTAGCAGCCTTATATAATTCTAAAGACTTGATTTTGAGATAAGAACTTTATTATTCATGAAAATATTTGTGTGATACCTTGTCTCTGATGATTTCTAACTGCTAGCACCTCAGACTTGCAAGGGATGATGTTTAGAGTAGACCCATTTCTTAATGGAATTGCTAGAATTTATCACTCACTATGAAAAGCTTCTGTTCTCTACCAAGGAAAGTGTTTCTTCAGAGATGGGAATAGGCCAGAGAAGGATAAGGGAAAACAACATAACTGAGGGAAAAAAAATGGGGATAGCATGTGTGTGCCTTGACCTAGAGGGATGTTATTGTGGATTCCTCCCAACTTCCTTCCTTAAGAGTGAATTATTAACCATGATAGACCAACAGAAAAATATAGATATGTTTAAGTGATGATTGTCAAATATTAAACAATCTATGCTTCTATATGAATGCAAACTTCCCCCTCATTTTTTTTAAATATAACTAAATGTTCATTTATATCTAACAACAGATTATAATAGTTGTAAAAACCTCAGTAGCAGGTTTCAGAGACTACAGTTCTGCTGAGTAATTACACTGGTAACTGCAAAGCCTTCCTTATTGTACAGAGTCCTTTCCTACCTCAGCAGAGATCTTCACAGAACCCAGCGTCAGCAACTGAAAAAAGATATTTGTAATTGCTAAAACTGTGGTTCATTAGCTGGAAATGCACATCCTACAGTCATCTCTCTCAAGGGAGGTCCACAGAGCACAAAAATACTATGGTAGTAAAAATCAAAACAAAATCCACATTTTTTTGCATCTCCAGTGAGGGAAAATGGGGTAATTTAAACCCAAGCTTACTGTACAGAATTCAAGACAATCAGAAACTTTAGACTGATTTTAAATAAAAATTCATCTATCACTGTAAATGTGCGTGAGATCAAATACAGATCCCTTCCTATTCACTCACCAGACTGTATTTCCCTTTGGAACTGATGTATCCAACTATAACTTCACGAGGGAACCATTAGCGTCTCCTTCAGATTATTAGCTATGATTTAGAAAAAGCTGTTAATCCATGAAAGCAAATCTGAAGTTGGCCTGCAGGGGTTCTAACTTTTAACTGAGACTATTGAGCTCTTTTCCTCACCCCCAGTCCACAACCTGGTCAGCTTGTGAAGATGACAGTCATTTATCAGTTTTCAGAAAGATCAGAGTTCTGCATTTGGGAGGGTGGTTAGTTAAAATAGGTACAATTGCACGTTTCCTCCTAATTAATCATTTCAGTTACATGTTGGTTATTTAGCCTGTTTTGTTGAAGAATGTATTTGCCTCCTTATCCTAGTATATGACTTTTTTTCTAAAGCAGTTCTGTTTTATGGAACACAGTTAATCAGTGGTATGAGCAGTAACTCTAAGCACAGTTTTACGTGCAGGTTAACAATCAACCTGAAACCCTGATAAGCCCATAAAAGTATATCTTTATCTGTTCAGGATCATCAAAGATTTATTCTAGTTCCTTTTTTCCTCTCAAGAAGCTCTCTAGAATTTTGTACAAGTGGTAGAAGACCATTTTTGCCTCCACGTATATGGTATGACGGTCACTGGAGGTAGCGGTAGGAAAATGTGGGCTATATATATGAACCACCATGCAGTTATCAGTACATTAACCCCCTTACTTTGGCAGAAACATTAGAGCCATACAAACCTCAGTGGCTACTCTTCAGAGCATTATAGGTCTTTTAAAGTGAGCACATAACTGGGACTGCCATCTTTCTGATGAGGTGACAGCCTAAGCATGTGCAAGACGGGCAGAGAGGCACATCAGGCAGCATAGCAAGCGTAAGCCAAGGTGTGAGAGAAGTACCCTGCCTCAGGCAGAGTTTGGATTTAAGCTAAATGCACATCTACTCTCAGGTTTCTTATGTAATTTCTTTCAAATAATCTGAAGTATTAACAAAATCCCAAACCACAGCAGTTAATTTTTAATCTTACAAATACTTAAATGTCACAGGTTTATAGAATTCATATACCTCTTTCTTTTGCACTCTTCTGACCCATTAAAGGCAGACAGGAGAGATGAAGCAGTTTTTTTGCTGTTTGCTAGTTACCACATCTGCTGCACAGATCATTTATGGCAGTGGGTCTGCAATCCAACAACCCTCCTGCAAACACCAGTACCAAGGGAAGCAGCACAAAGGACATGGAGAGGAGTAAGGCATGCCCCTCCTATTGGCAGCTGCATTTAAGCCATAATTATCTATACATTTCCTAAACTGTAAGGGAGAGAATAAATTAACACAAAGGTACTACTAAAAAAAGTAAAGACCTTTTCTAATCAATACATAACCACAGAGAATTAAAAAATGAAACGCACTTCAGCAAAAGTTTTGAGTTTGGAAAAGCTACAGGGAGTGGAAATTGAGGTACCACGTTTTATTTAACAGAAGTAAGCTTGAGCTGAATGGAAGTCCAGGACAAGGATGAGATTCTGTTTTAAAGCACAGGGAGGAGGGACAAGAACATGGGGTTAGTTGGAGGGAACAAAGGGAGGAGATGCAAGTACTGTGGAGTCACTTAATACAAAGAATCATTTGAAAAACCCCCACAAAACTCAACGAAAAGCAACCCGTGTCCAGTATTTAAGCAAGCTCCAGCATTAAGGAATCATGGATTTCACAGACCCTCAAAGGAGCAGGTGTTCAACAAGTGAGATAAGCAGAGTTTGGGACATGGGCAAGTTGACTGCTAAATGTACAGTGAAGACACAAGTATGAGGTAGGTTAGAGGCAGACACCGAACACTGGAAAGCCTGCACATAACACTGAACAGTGATTCATCTGCTCAACTGCCACAAGTTGAGTTAATTTTCCTAGTAAGGAAGTGAAATACTACAAACGTGGAAGAAATCTGTAATGAATGGTCGAGAAATTAACATCCAAGTCAGTCATATAAGTGAAGTTAGGGAAACTAAAAACTATTCATTCCAGTTATTTATTGTTTATTGAATTGAAAGAAAGGGAATACAAACATTTCTGTTAAGTGCTGTGCACCAACATGGAAAAAGTGGTGTTTGGTTTTTTTTTAAAAATCCTAATAAAAACAAATCAGAAGTTAATGTAGTTCCCATTGAACAATTTTTAAAGATATGTTTAAAATACTAGACATTTATAAAATAAAAAAGTTAAAACGGTGTTCTGTAAATAATTAGTAAAACAAGTGAAAATAAATACGAGACCCAAAGTTCTTATGTTTTTAATGTAATATAGCAAAGAAATTTTAACTACTTAATAATATCCGAGGAGAGTAACAAAAATCCAGAAAGTTTAAGAACGCAATCCTTTGAAACATTTAATATCAGTCCATAGCAAATAGTCATTACATACCAAAAGCTCTAAGTGTTAACTAGTTCCACCACAACTCCATATAAATCTTGACAATTTAGAAATCTTGAGATCAACAATAAAGTTCTTTTCTTGATCTCTACAGCTTGGTTTGTAAGTACATACATGCTTTGAGGATCCATTTTGTCCCATATGTTTTCAAGGAGCCAATAACTTTTTCCATCTGTGCCTAAAAATGTTAAGTTTCGAATCTAGCACATATACCCTAGGAATGAAAAATGTTTAAGAAAAAAGATGGGGCACAATGAATTTCAAATTTATAAAAATATACTGATATTAACCAAAACCTTCTGGTCAAAGGACACTTCACATACACACGACTTAAAGTATGCAATAAAACATGACAAGTACCTAGAACATTTGGTTCTCTGTCTGTTCATGGAACACACGCACACACACACTCATACCAGATGGGAGGAACACTCTCACAGATGTTTTACTGAATCCAGACTATCTGGATGAATTGACAGAAAACTTGTCTACAGTTCAACAACTAGAGGCAGCTACTGCAGCAGTAGTTCAACACTGCACACTTCAATTAAGTCCACCCTGTTTAAAAAAAGTGTCATAGTTAATGATTTTTCTTTCTAAACATTGTTAAAAGTAGCAGTTTTCAAAATTAAAATGGCAGCTGAAAATGGACTCAAGCCAATGTGGAAAAGACAGGAGGAGGTCATAAGGAGGATTAGCCATTTATGGGATGGGTGTTCCTCTTAATAGTCGTCTCAAAAAAAATTAGATACAAGTGTATTTTGTAGCTAAAAATATGGACAAACTATCGAAAGTGCATTTTTCCTCCTCCCCCTTGAGTTACAGTAGTTTGTCTGTTGCTCACTAAATCCTGCTTTTTATGTCCATTCTTCTCTCTCTACCTCCCTCCCCATTTGGGTCTACAACATATCCCCTCAAGCTACAGCTAATTGTACGAATCCTGGTTTCCTGCTAAGGAAGCCTTTAAAAAACTGATTTTGGGTGGGAGTATCACTTAGTGTGGAAGTACACAACTAGACACAAACTCCCAACAGCATATGGAGTTTTATTAAACATTACCTGTTTGAAGCCAAGTTGAGAAGTAATTGGCAAGATCTGAGTAGATTTCTAGCTTGCATCTTTGCTCCAATCATAAAGAGAAGTTAACTTTAAAGTTGGAGAACTTTAGAAAAGACAGAGGGAATTTAAAAACAAAGATATCATTTCCCCCATTACCCTCCCCTCCAAAACAAAAACAGAGCTACCATTTTCCCTTTTGTGCTCCATTGTGCCTTGATAATTACTTACCTGAACAGCTATGGAACATTCAGATAATAAAATGCTTCAGCAATTTTTTTTTTCCAAGATCTGCCTTGATAATAACCTGGGGCTACTGTGAATATTTTATGCCAACAGGTGACCAGAGAAAGTTACAAAATGAGTACACACTTACAGTATTTTCCTCTCTAAAACCATCGGTCTGTTGACTAGAAATACAGTAATTTCTTTGGGGTGTGTACTTGTTCCAGCCTTAAGACTCCAGCCTATGAACATTTTTAAGCACATGGAAATCAACACATTGCAAATGAGCAAACTTATTTGGGTTTTTTCCCCCCACCCCACCCCAGTCTCATTTTACAGTCTGTGCACAAAAAGTATTGGTACTTTTCAATTCACATATTGTGAATATGCAATCTTAGAAATAGTTTAGGTTCCTCTTTCATCTCCAGGTTGAAACGGTAGTCATTGCTGCTACACCTATAATGTCAGTTTACTGTGGGACCAGGTAGTGTGGCAAAATGCAGGTGAGTCTCACCTTCCTCTCCTCTCTGCTCATCACCTGAGGGGCACAGACAGCAATGCAACACACTGTCACTGAGACACTGGAAGAAGTGCCATCTGCTTGGAGCTTCCCTTTACATGGCATGGCTGCACCACGACACTAAAGGAGAGATATCAGAACATGTGCCTCTCCCTAACTGCTTCTTAATACCTGAAGTGTCCTTTATGGGTACAAACCAAGTCCAGAAGAGGCAGGCAGTATTTGGGCAGAATTACTAGCTTTAAGTTTCTAATTGCATTGCAGTGGAAAGCAGGCACCAGCCCACACATACCCCCACAGCTCATGCCGGGTAAGGAGTCTCATTAGTTATGGCCACCACATTAAAAGTGCCTGTTGAAGTGCATGCAAGACTTTAAATCTCCACTTGAGATTTGATCCAGCCTTCACCACCTACCTAGAGTTCCCACTTTATTCCAATGAGGTAAGCAAGTAGTGCCAGACCATTGCATGAGATGTCATTAAGAGACATCAAAACCATTGTTCTCCTTACTCTCCCTAAATGTTTGGTTTGAAAAAGTAAGTTCCAGAGTAAGACAATACTAGAATAACTTCTAAAGATTCATATACTGGCATTGCTTATGAATTATATCATGTTTTGAAAATGTAAAACACTGTTTACAATCTGGGTAATTTTTCTTTAAAACCCAAAGGTTTAGCTTACTCAAATTTGATCGTAGGAACTTGTCTCTTTTCCTGCAACACCAATACCACAGGAACAAGCCTGACTAATCTTATGCTGTCTAAACTAGGAAGAGAAACAAAGAGCTTCCTCCAGAACTAAGTAACAGAAGAAGGAAATGATTTGTAGTCTCAAGTTTACATATGCATTCCCAGTACTGTGGAACAGTAATTGCTACCATAGCAGTCACCTTAAGGCCCACGTACTAGACGGAAGATAGGAATGTTAAGTTCCTACCTGGTTTTGGAGGTACTAAGAGACTAATGTCAGATTCGGGGCTGGTCTCAACCATAGTACCAGAATCTTAACTCACATTTAAGTTTGCACACAAGGCAAGAAAGAACACCTGCCACCTGATGGCCGCACTCTAAAAAGAAAAAAAAATAGCCTGCTAATCTTCACTTTGTTTTTCTGGGAAATAGCACATTCCCATTCATCAAAGTGGCTACACTTCTCTTCCCAGGAATTCTGGCAAACCTTCCCCCACCCTTCTTCCACACATGACTAATAAGGACACTAGATTATTATCTCATTAAAGGATGAAGTCCACACTTCTATTCACATGACTGCACAGCATGCCCTTCCCTGCTCCTTCTTTACTTTGCAGCAGTACCAACACTACCTTTCCACCTAAGGTGGCAAAAGGGAATCCAGTGCTACCCCATAATGAATTTGTGTGTAGTGCAGAAGCACAGAGATGCCCGGGCATCTGTTTACATCAAAAAGAATATATACTTAAATTATAAATGTCTTTGTTCTTTCCTTAACATGGGATATTAGTGGAGCTACTCCTAGATGTGTCAAGATGTTCGCAGCACCAAGTTGCAACAAGGTCTGGGAGAGGCCTTTAAATCCGCAAACTTAAAAGTATATTCTCAACACGAAAATCTATACAGCTTTATCAAATAAAGAAAAATTTCCATTGTAATACAAGTGTTTAATTATGATTTGTGTGTTAATTAATTATACAAAATGATGACTTTGTGAAGAAAGGACTCTTTCAACACATTCTTCCCTTGACGTGTAGTCTACCTTTCACAACAGCATTGTTGCATATATTTATGTAATTAAAAAAAAACCCAAAAAGACCTTTTCTTGTTTAAACTTAGTCTGGTGGTGCAGTCTGAATGCTTCTTTTTTTCCTAAATAATACAGTTTATCTGTTAAGATGGACAGCAAGTTCCTCCATCTAAAACAAGCTTCACTGCCTACATAAAGCTCCTTCCAGCCACTGCTTTTGATTGGGTCTCAAGACACTCCAGAAATGCATCAGTGATACCGTGTTTTATGACACTTCTTGCATTGTTTTAATTCCAAATGTATACAAATGAAGTCATTTTAATCCTATAAATAATTTATTTTAAAAAAATTGTGCTGTTAACCCCTTTGCAGGGCAACGAGCTATGTGAAAAGTACAAAACTTTTTGTCAAATGTGATACTGAGAGTGCTTTTGACATAGTTCATTGGTTTATCATCTCAATTTATATATATACTGCGCAACGGGCAAGGCTAGAATCCATGAACCAAGCTGCAAAGATCTCAAGCTAAGTAAGGCGGAGAGAGACTTGAGAAACAAGAGAAGGAAATACTTTCCTATCCAATGTATACTCTTCAGACTAAAGCACTCTTTCTATCAAGCCTTCTAAACTGTTAAATAAAGTGTTCCAAACAAGCATTTAAACTTCATTACACAGAAGAGCAACAAGAACAGTAGCCTGCCAGACAAAAAGGCAGGAGGGAAAAATATATATACTGAGTTCAATGGTTAGCCTGAATGTAGCACAGTTCTTCACAACCGATGGGGGGGTAATTTCAACACGGTGTCCAACAAAGTTCTAAGGACGTGCTTCATCTCGACTGGTTACTATGAAGCAAGGTGGTAAATGCTTGGCCCCAACCGGGCTTCAGAAATGGTTCTTTTTCATGACGAGCATGTCTGTCCAGCTATCAATCATGTTTGTTTGCACCAAATCCCAAGCCATTTAAAATACGACTAATTAAGTTAAACTGAAGTCGTCTGCTCCAAATTCGCCATCAACTATCCATGCTACTGCATTCCTCTGAGCAAAAACAAAAACATAAAGAGAAAGAAATCACAGCTTGAAGATCTTAGCAATAGTTAATATTTCTATTATAAGGTAATTACAGATACAGCGTATTTATATAAATTTTACTGAACATGCATGAGTTAACGGATCTTATACTGTAGCTAAATTCTATGCTAAAATTACTTCTTTTACATTACATTATTTATATCAATCTAGAATTAATTTTACATGTTAGGTGTACGTACTCAAAAAGAAGTAACACAGATTTGCATTTGAGTTCTAGGGGAGTCTTGCCATACATTTGAGTTCTTGGGGAGTCTTACAAAGGTGTCTTGTCATCCATTTAAGATTTCTAAGTTTTAAGGTATTATTCTGTTCACCTGCACCTCTTGTGAAAGCACTGCTGTGAGAAATCCATATTCTGTTGTTTTGGTATTTATGGCACTTAAGAGTTCACTTCCTGGAGGAAGTTAGAAAGAGTGAGCAAGCAGCTAACTAGAGGAAGCCAAACAACAAAACCATCAGTAAAACCAGGTGGAGGACAGGCTCTGATTCCTTATGAGCGTATTCCATATGGTGTTACAAACAGATCAGGCAAGCTGGTCCACCTAGCCCCAGGCTAGAAGCAGACATGTCAAAAAGCACAGATGTAGGGAGAGGAGGTAATTCTTCCTCCTAATATCCTCCCAATTTTCAGCCATTTTTACCTAGAGGACATTCTGAACTAGAGGTGTTTCCTTTCTAGCAGCACTTAATGGATTTCTTTGATTATTCTGCCCGGGTTCCCCTTGAACTTTTATCCACACCCAGTATTTATTCAGTCCTGTGGCAATAGGATATACTGTATCTCATTTTAATGTCTACTGCAAACACATATTCAACTTCAACCTTGTAGTAAGAAATGAGAGGCATATAAATCTGCAGAACAACTCCCCAGCAGTCATCTCATTAACAGTCCTGGGGGAGGCAAGAAGGGCTGGGAAAAGATGCACATTTTGGCAGCAAAAGAAGCAGCATTGTCTCTCTCTCTCTCAGACACATATAAATGCTGATGGTTAGAAAAGGTTCAATTTTCTATAGATATTCCTGCGAAAAACTTCACAGTCCCTCCAGACTTTGCAGATTCCTTCTGTAATACCATTATTCAACTTGCAGTGTGATTAGGATGCATTATTTAAATTTTAATAACATTGTATGTTATTAAACCTCAAGCATTGGAGGCAAGATTTTTAGCAAATATGCATAAATAAGTTAATCCTGAGGTCTTAGTGACACCATAAGGTCTATAGGGCCATGCTAGAATAATTTTGGTAATACCAGTTGTTTCTTTTTTGTTCTACTGCATAAATAATTTAGACAAAACTCAGTCATACACTAAGAAACCCACCAACCAAAACAACCCAACGAAAACCCAATTACTTCTTTTTCGTAAGCACACAGGTTTTTACCTTCAATATCCTGGTTGTCTACGAAAGGCGCTGGTCCCCATATTCTAACAGTGCCATCGTCGGAGGCGCTGGCCATCATGGATGGGATCTGCGGGTTCCAGCTCACACAATTAACTGTACGCGTGTGCCCTGTCAGCTCCGCAATCGGCAGCTCGCTACGCTTGTGCCAGATATATACTTTGTGATCTAAATAAAACACACCGTTAAAAGAGAATGAGAAACACTCCTCTGCACAGACTGACTTCTTGTATCAACCAGCACTTCCACACAAGCTCTCAGCAACTCGGCTCTCATTACTGTTGCAAAACCTGTGTCCAAAACCCATGTCTCAAGTGTGCAATAGCACTAACAGAACTTTTATTCTAAAACTGATCAAAAGAATACAGGTAAAGCTCTTCCATTAACAGGGACATTCCCTTTTAACACCTGCAAGTCTAATACTCTTTGTATTTGAAGAAAAACATTTGACTACAATGCAAATAAGAGAATAAATGGCTGCAGAGAGAAACCAAGCTACTTTTTAATTATAGGTATGGAGTTGTAATCTCATTCAAAAGGAAGACTTGCAGATATTTTTTCCCCCTCAAATAATTCTATTTACAGGTTAGTAAAGACATGATAGTCATGAGTACTAAGACCTCCTTATAACCACCTCCTGTTGATGACTACTAGATAAGATCACAGCTTCATAGTTTATGAAAAACATCTTAATACTAAAGACCTGCAACCCTTCAGTAAAGGTTCAAACAGAGCAAATGAGGGAGGGCAAACTTAATGGCTCAAATGGTGAGCTATTACTGTCTTTAACAATTCATTATGTGGTATTTAAAAATATCCATTTGTACATATTAAAGTAGATGCAATAAACAACGCTTACAGATCTTATTTTGTGATGGGAAGCTTTTAATTACTTCCAGCAACATGGCAGCAATAGAATAGCAAACTGGTTAGACACTCTACTGCAAGTTTCAGAGAAGTGTTATTGCTTTATAACCAAGTATAGTTAAAATAAATAGGGGGTGGGAGTGTGTCTCCCAGCTGTAGACTAGCAGCCTGTACCAAGTCTGTGGGTTTACCTCTCTAGTAATGTCTGTGGAATATTCCAAACAGAGTGACACAAACTGAACAAGTGTGTACTACAGGTATACACAAAAGCCTAGTATTTAGGTCTAGCATATAAAATCAAAGTATTTTAATCTATTTGAAATGCTTTAGTGTAGATGTCTCTCTGAAGGCTTAGCAAACAAAATTCCTCTATTCCTCTCCCAAACCCCTTATAAAACAAACTTGCTCTCTGACCTACCTGCTAGAAAAGCATCATGGAACCATGTGGTAACAACTGCCTTCTGCTGAGCCAGCTCATTTGAGTGCATCACCTCTACAAGTACTTGTAGTGACAAATGTTCTGGTTGTTCTTACATTCCACTTATGATTACAAGAGAGTACACATCCATGCTATTCACCAAACAACACAATCTACAAACTGCTTACAACACAGACGAGTGTAAGGACACACACACAAATCCCTCTGCTGTCTGGGAGAACCAAAGCCGAAACACAAACCAGTATTTTGGTGCTTGTCAGAATGCCTATATTTTGGTTTGGTAAAAACAAGTTGGCTAGATTAAGGTACCAGTCGATCCCACTCTGAGACACCTTCATTTTCTTCCTATTGATGCAATGGTTAGAAAAACCCCTACCTACCTGATTAACATGCTTTAAGAGGTATTACAATGTAATGAATTACTTTTTTAAGAGAGGCTATGACAATATGATATGTTATTTTTTTGTTTGCTTATTTTCTAAACCAGACTTTCTCAGTAGCCACACTTGCAACAATTCAGTACAAAGAAGCAACAGCTTCAAACAGTTCAAGTCTAAGAGTACCATCAGTTTCAACTACTGCTCAGTAGTTTTGAGACAATGAAGATAATAAAGACTAAATACATGGGGGGAAAAAAAGAACTGGTGCACTACAGTACCTACACACGCAAATAGTTATGGCTAAGTGAATCCTGAGCTTTCAGGTACTTGGATCTCAAACTAGAAGCTTGTTCAACCTTGAGAAGAAGTTCTCACTAGACTGGAATACTGGAGGTGCTGTCCTTCAGTCATATTCCACTGGATGTGGGCAGAGGGTGAAACCTGGTTTTACTTTAGATGTATTTGATATTTTCAAAAAAAAAAATAGCAGGAAGCAGGGTTGGCCAGGAAACTTACTAACACCTTAAAGTTACATAGCACTCACAGTGATTGTTTACATATTCCAAGTATAATTCTCAGCCCTGAATAAGCTTGAATTTTAAGTGACCTACGTGGCAGGTGATGGCACAACATCAGTGACAGAACTGAACCAATTCAAGATTTAAACCTTTAACAAATTTCTACTGTTGCCACAGACAGTTGAATAAAAACATACCATAAAGCCTTTGATCACCTAACCAGACTACGTCAACAACTGCTTAATTTGAGACTACTGTCTGCAATTAGGATGACTCTACTGAAATTAAAATAACCTCACCACACCTCTATCTTCAACAGGCAAATGAAGCTGTTATTCCCCAGGAGTACTTTTTATTCAAACCATAACTCCTAATATCATACCACAAAAAGAAAAATCCTCAAGAACACCTCACCCACTTTAATTAAAATTGCACAGATGCTTTTGCTTTAGAGGAGCAACACAAAAGAGTCATTAATGCTTTCTACTAGTACCATCCTCTCAGAAGATTCTTTCTGCTAGCCCACAATTACTCCTTGAAGTATGCCACAATCTTAGCACACCTCAAGTTTATTTCATGAACCAGTTTGCTTGCTTTTATAATGCTGTTGTTAGCAACTGTTACCCAAAAAATTAAGGTATAGGAAAGATACAGTGTGCCAGTTTTCTGCAGAAGGAAGAAAGATGTTACCTTCACTACCACTCGCGATGAAATCTTCATTATGACCTCCAAAACATGAGTGAATTGTGTAAAATCCTTGTGTAACACCTTGATACTTTCTCACTAAAACTCTGTCTTGTAAGTCCCACAAATGAACTCCCTGGAAATAATAAACAAAGAATTTCATCATAAACATTATTAATGGCATTATTTTTAAACTATGAGGAAAAAAAAAATTAAACTTCAAAGTACATACTTCAGAGCCAAACTCAGTACTGTTACTAGATAAAGAGAATATCAAATTACTAAACGTTCAGCCTTTGGTCCCCTCCATTCTGAAAGCTCCTATTCTTATCCAAGGCTCCAAAAGTAGAACCAGATAAATAAAAATCTAATTCTCATGCCCCTAGACACGACAACCTGCCACAATTCTTGCTGGTACCTGGCTTCCTGATGCAACAGCCAGTTAACAGCATTTAGTAGTACATATTTCACAATATGAAACGCTTGAGTATAAATCAGCCAAAAAAATTCAGTCTCAAGACTGGCTTCTTTTCAGAAGATTCCACATTGTATCTATGAATATTAATGCCTTCATATTATACAACATATAACTGGTTAATATCAGAAATTTCAACTCACACCAAAATATTTAAGAACAGGTAGCATTTGCAAGATTTATTTGCATTTCCATTCAACATCACCAACTCACCTGAGTTGCTACATTTAACAAAGCTAAACGGCCATTTTTTGAAATAGTAAACGACATAATAGGGTGATCTTCTTGTACTCTGAAATGATAAGACACGAGTGTCAAGGTAACCAGATAATAATGCAACACCAAGATAAAAGGCATGTCCCTGTTTCTGCAATATTATCAGGAAAAGACAGTTCTGAATTTGAAATTAGGTATGTCTCCATACATCAGTACAAGCCAGGTCTGCAATAGCTTGCTTATATTCATGACAAATCCCAAGACCAAAAGAGACTTCAGACCCCAACTCCAATTGCTAAAGTCAAGGCAGGATCGACTAAAATATGCCAGGAATTGAGAGGATTGCAACTCTTGATGACAGAAATGTCAAAACATACACTCTGGCGGGTACTTAGAAAGTAATTTCTAATACTTGATCTGATGCTGCTTGCTGAACTCTAATTCTTGTCCCATGCTATTCTTGTCTTCTTTTAACACTGAGAGCATTTTAATAACTTATTTTCCATCCTGACCCCCAAACCTGTTCTCAATCTTCTGACACTAAGAAGTAGGAATTCAAAACCAAAAGAAGAGGTAGTTACATGTTCCTGTCTGTGAGATCCTCAAAGTTATAACCCCGAATTCGCTGGTGTGTGTCCGATGCTAGAACAGTTTTCCCATCACTCAAGCACCAAAGGCATTGTACTCTCACTCCTTCCCAGGAGTCAAGGAGATTACCATCTAAATCCTAATAAGAAGAAAAAATACAGACAAAAAACCAGAACCATTAGTCTCAGAATTCTGAGGAGTTGAGACAATTTTTACCTTCTGTTCAGACAATTGCCACAGAAAGCAATCTAACCCTTTAAAAGGAAGGATTTAATGAATCAGGATTTCGTAGTCATAACTGAGGGCTTTTGTAGGAATCTGCCCTGGAGAGCAGAGAATCCCTTTTGTCACTTATTTTCTCGTGCATGACACGTGCCATCTACACCACGTCACTGAGCTGACCTTTGCAGTGAGTGAGGTTTGAATACTGCACTATTATTCTGGGCACCAAGTCAAGTGACAAACAATCAAGAACAGGGTGAGACTCTGGACCACCATCCAAAATCAACACTAGTGAAGCAATGAGGGTTTCAAATTTCTGTTTTCACAAGCAAAGACAGCATGCAAAAACTAAGAAAGATGTAGTCAAAATTCTACGTAGTAAACAACATTTGTGGATCAAGGCACTACTTTTTATTAGTGTATTTTTGGAGCAGCTAAGAAAATTCCCACACTACAACTCTTACTTTAGGCAGACTAAAGATGCTCAAACCCTTCGAACTGCCATACAGAGAAATGCTGCTGAAATACTTGCATTAATGTATTGCTTCTTTCAATTACAAAGGATTGGAAGCTTTAGTGTACACACACATGAAAAATCTGAAAAAAACATGAACCTCAGATTTGACCAAACTTTAATTTCTTGCTTTGTTTTCAACGAGACAGATGCAGAGAACTTACACACTGATAGAACTGTCCACGCTGACCTCCTGTTACAAAACGTTTCCCATCAGGATTCCAGGCCACACTTGTTAAACTGTCTTCATGAGACTGGCTCATCTTTGTCCTCAGCTCCCCAGTCTGTAAATTAAACAAAGGCAGCAAGGCCTTATACCAGAACCATTTCCCAAAAACGCTCTGATAATTTTACCTGACACGTGTAGTGTTTGGCAGTGCACATATTTCAACACCTTTATTAAAAAGCAATACAAACCTATGAATAGTGCAATAAGAAGGCAGAACCACTTTAGCATCTCCAGTGATTCTGGACGTGATTTGGAACAATTTCTTTTGTCCCCCAAATCAAGAGAGATGGAATAGCTGGCATGTCAGACAACTGAAAGATTACGAGTAAAGGGCAGAATGAAATTACAAGAATAAATCAAGAGCAAGAGAAGTACTATCAAATGAAAAAAAACAAACAGAAAACAAGGAGAGAGAAGTAGACTAAAGAAAACCAACCAAAAACATTTTACATTACATTTTAGTAAAAAGTTAGGAGTATCACAGTATTTAGAACGTTTTCCTTCCTGAGCTGAAGATCTCCAGGCCAAAATTCAGCTTTCATCCCTAGTGTATAATGCTACCGTTTCACAAGACAGAACACCAATGAGTGGCTTACCATTGTTAGAACAGTAAGGGCTTCTCTATTCCTCTGTGCCAGCTCTAGGGCTGTGCACTGAGCCAATTTAGTCAATTAAACAGAAGAAAAGTGTTCCAAGGGTGAAAAAAGGGAACACTTTTGTTTTAGGAAACTAAATTAGTTCAGAGTCCGAGACAGCACAAGAAAGACTATACAGCTCACAACTGAGGCAAGAGAAGCTTTTATATCAACTCAAGTGCCCATAAAATTCAATAGCAGAAAGTGATTTTCAAACTCATGAAGGAAATGGCAAAATGCCCTGGTGCCTGACTGAAAGATGAAGGTCTGAAATCATAAATTTAAGCCTCTGTGCATCACTGGGAGGGTCATGCAAAGTTAAATAGCTTGTATCTTTTACTTGTGCTACTTGTTAAAAACGTCAGTGAGCATTTGCTTCCCTTCGATGATATATCTGCCCTCTGCTTCCATTGATCAATTTACTGTCCCTCTCTTCAGAACCTCTTTAAGGTCCTACACATTAATGCCATCCCTTTTTAGCAAAGATGCATCATCAGATTCACCAGAATTGCTGCACAATCCCAGGCACTTAGACTTGAACTCTAATTTCAGTTCTGTACAAACTGAGTACAGAATTTGTACGCTGCCATAATTATTTTTCCAAACTGAAAGGGGGGCAGGGAGATAGCATCTCTTCTTTACATTCAACACTTTCATGTAAGTTCATAGCAGTTACTTTTTTCACACCTGAAGTATTTAGATATTGAAACAAAAGCAGCAGGATGACCACAAAGTTTTATTTTTCACTCTTAGTCACCACTTACTTGTACATTCCAGAGCCAAAGCTCAGAACAATCATCTGGGCCACAGGCAACAAGGTAGTTGTCATCTGGACTCCAAGCAATGTAAGAGACCCCATACGCATGACCTTCTAACGTCTTAAGCAGTTTTAGCTGGTGAGTATCCTGGAAGAAGAGAGACAATGCAAATGAACTACTAGGCTTGACATATCCAGTGTGTCCAAGTACAGCACAGCCAGTTTTTCCCTTAAGCAACTTGTCACCTGTGAAACATCAATAGGCTCCTACTGGAAAAGTAATTGCCAGTTTATAGAGTAGGGCCAGGAAATGAAAGCTTCTAAGTTTCAACATTCAAAACAAGAACACTTGTAGGTAATTTTGTTCTCATCTTCTGTGATTCTGAGTGCATAACTCACAAAATACTGCCATGTATGAAATTTCACATCACATTACACTTGCTGTGGTACACAAGATTTCCGTAGTGTCAAGATCTACGTCTACTGGAATATGAAAGCACTATTACCTATATTTTACAGAATTAAGTTAGTTTCTTTAAAGGCTGTTATAGTTAAACAGAGAATCAAAACCTTCACAGGCACTGATAAGGGAAAATCTTGAAGCGTCAATATTTTTAGAAACTTGAGCTTATCTTGTGTGTGCTGCTCAAGGAAGAAGTTCTACAGAAAGATATTTTTAAAAACTTCCCTGAGAGGTGTTCTTATTTCAGAAGTGCTGCCTAAACAAGCTGTTTTCTGACAGATTTAGTGAATGAAGCATACTTGGCATATGCAGCATCTTGTATCATCTTTATATTACAACTGTTTTACTGCTGCCTTGTCAGAGAAACTTGACTTTCAAGAAGCTTATAAAAATAAATAGTACAGCGAGATACTGTGAAACAACCACACACTGGCTTCCTAAAGAGAGAAACATGCTTCAGTACAGTATTAGCACTGACTCCTGACAGAAACATGCACATACAGAAAGTAGAACAGAGCTCGTTACAGTGCTGACAATTTCTGTAATGCCTCTTACAAAAAGGCAATCAAATTGTTCTCCTCCTCCCCTGGTTCCTCCCTGCATGTAAAATGTTCACATCTCCAAATTCTTCTAAAAAAAGAGTGACTCATTTGAAAATCTAGTTTAATTTCTCTAATTGATCCTTCTCTTTCTTTTGTTTCAGTATTAATCAACAAAGCGCCTCTTGATTCTAAAGAGAAAGAATAGAGGAAGAGTGACCTGAAGGACTGTTTTCTGGGATCACCTGTGAGGGATTTGGTGATTCACAGCCAGCCTGCAGCTTTGAGGGTTCTGCTGACTAGAAGCAGCAAATTCCTCAAAAGAAAGTGAGCTAAGAATAATCTTCAGAGTAAAGAGAAAGAGACGCAAATGAATGGACCTCCTCAAGACCCCTTTTCCATTCAAATCATGAGACACTGCTGTGTCTGTAGCTAAAGTGATCTGCAAGGAAACTGAATCATATCTGACATCATCTCACATCCCGGAGCCTGCTTGCAACTGATGCAGTTCTTCTTAGAACAGGATTAAAGTAGCCTGTCACTTCAGCATATCTGAAATGCATGAGGAGCAAGACACATAAGATATTCCTCTTCTAACGGGAGAACTCTGTGGCTGTTACTATCTTCCATACTGCTACCATATTTCTCTCAATATACAGCAAAACTGCTTATACCATGTTTAGCTCTACAACAGCAGTCAGTGGGATTTCAGGAAAGCGTCCCCCAAATGCAGTCAATCTGCTTCCCACCCATCACCTAAAGAAACGTCAGCACTTCTATTCCTTACATTATCCAGATTTTTCTTATATATATAAGAAACAACTATTCAGGCATCAACTTAGTCTGCAGTAGTTGAGCTTCTTGGCTGAAAAGCCAAAATCCTGTCAACAGTTTTCGGGAAGTGCACGAAATTTTTGTAAGGAACAAGTTAAAGGAGAACTCTAAGAAAGAAGATGCAAGCTAGACAAGATGATACACCCAGTGTACTTATCCCCTGGGCTCTAAAAATTCTGTCACACTTTGTAACAGTCAAATAATACATGAACACACAAACCAAGTTCACTCAAGACATTATTTAACACTGTTGAGTCTGCATAAGAACTTTGAAATTAACAAATGAAAATGAAAAAAGAGGCATGGGTTAAGATAGTTTAGAGGTGTAGCTGGGTCTTAGAAAAGAAATAAAAAATTCATGGTATGAAATGAAGAAAACACATTGAAGCAGTGCCATTACACTTCAAGAAGGATGATGAAGAAAAGAAATGGAGAAATGAAGGGTTCTCACACACATGAAATGTGTGTGGAAAAAAAAATACTGTTCATTCAAAACAGTATTCTCCCATCACTTGCCCAGACAGTGTTGAATAGATATTTCCACATAGTTTATATATATAAATTAGAATAAATCTCAATACCTAAAGCCTTGAAAACCTGATTAAACTTACAAGTTGAAAAGACATTATCAACTGCTACAGGAAATGTGAGAAGCATGGTCTGGCAAACATGAAAATGATTCCTTTGAGTTACATGGCCTAGTGTTATTTAGACATTCACCTACTTGAAAAGGTTTCAACTTATTTTTTAAAGTATTCAAATAAAGAAGATAAACTGATACAACTCTTTGAAACTGCTTTCCCAGTAGGTATTTTTAAGAGATTTTGTTTATTTTAGCAGCCCTTGGTCAAACAAGTTAGCCTAAACACTCACAAAATATATATTTGCTTTTATTAGCCAGATATCAGCTAACAATTCACTGTAAAATCTGCTAATCAAGATGTTTGGTGTTAAAACCCATCAATATAAAAAGGAAGATGTGCATCTCATATCAAATGACAAGTTAACAACGAAAAACATTTGATTCTTATTTAGAATTATTGTTTGTTTAAAAAAAACAAATCCCAAAAACAAACAAAAAACCAAACCTGATATTTCCAAACTAAATAAGAGAAGTCAGCTTTGCTGCTCTGCAGCTCCTGGCCCAGCACACACCGGCCCCAGTAAGACACAAACTACAGTTCTTATGCCTGAAAAAGCCACGGCGCCTGCTTTTCGTTCAGACACTACACAATGACTATACACATGGGAGAGGTTTTTAAGTCCTTCCACCATTTTAACAGCTAAAAGGACTCAAGACTATAAGACTTCCTAACTTGAAGTGATAGAAAATAATTAAGTTCAGATCTCAAATCCAGCATGGATCTAAAAACCCTTTCATCTTCCATTTCACATACCAGTCCGCAGCTGTGTTGTTAAGAAACTCTAAGAACCTTATTTCTGCTAGTGTTTCACAAGTATTAGCAACTGCAAAAGTTGTGTGAATATGTTCAAGTTTACTCAATTTTCAATTGTTATTAAATATATGGACATACTTTCATAACCATTTCTACAAGTCAATTAAAACAGTCAGATTAAATTCATCAGTCAATCTTTTTATTTACATAAGATTAGATATGAGCAGGAAAGATATATGAAATATCCTACAGCTACAAGATTTAAGAGGAATAGTGCCACGTACTATCAAAACCTAAAACTGCAACCTGTAAGAAAATGGATGGGTATACTTCCACGTGCCAATGTGTTTAAATCTTTAAGACAAGGCAAATCTACAACAGCAGCTAGCATGAAGTGGTATATTGATACAACTTTCAGTTTAGCACATACTATCTTATTACTCAGGAGTAAAATAATAAATGGTGAACAGAATTTTTAAATCTAAGTGTATTAGTAGCAACAAGGTAACAGAAAGGGGTCAGTCACTCTCAGCAAGAGTGATTTAGAAGAAAGGTTCCTCACTTCCATGCTCCTTCCACTCTCACCCAACACTTCTCAAGGCCTTCAAGATGAGAATCTTCCCTGGAGGGCAACAGCAGGCTTTACCCTGTGGTACTACTGGTTAGGAGTACACAAAGTTCCTGCCCAAAGCGGCCAACAGTTCAAACCTTACACTCAGGCATCAGGTTTGCAAGTGTTCTCCACTAATTTACACTGATCAGCATTTTTGGGCTTCTACATCTCAGGAAAATACTCTAGTCAAGAGGACTACAGTATCTGTAGCCTGTCCTTCAAAAAGATCAAACCATGAGAAAGCTGGGAGGGAGGGGAAAGACAAGTCACACACATTTTAACACTTGGCAAACTTACTGGATCAACCTGCCATATAATAACAGTTGTGTCCTTAGATCCTGTTGCTAGTTTAGTGCCATCGTTGGAGAATTTACAGAACCAAACTTCATTACAGTGCTCCGTTAATATCTGCTGTGTATAGCATGGGAACTGTTTCCTGGGAAAAGAAAGGCATGTATTCATAGGTTAATAAGAAAGCAGTAAGACATTTTTTTGAAAGTGAAGCTGGTAAAAAAAACCCAACAAAACCCCCCCACCAAACAAAAACCTTATTTAAATGTTAGGCCAGACAACTTAGAAAATTCCTCTATTGGCAGCTGCTTCAAATAAGTACAGAACAAAGTGTCTTATCTGGTAATGAACTCACACCATCGAGAGATCGTAACCAATTGTAAGAATGTGGAACTATTCTGTTACGCTTTCATATAGCTTGCAATAAAACTGACCTCATTAGGAGGGTAATAGTTATTACCAGACAGTTCTACGATGTATAGAAAATACTGGAGTCCAAATCTCTTTAAACCCTAGGTGCAAGGTTTTATTTACATATGGGGTCTTTGGAGGTATCTAACTCACTTAGCTATAGATTGCCAACTCTTTAGAAGTGGCTCTCCTGTACGAGTTTTCTTTTTCTTGAATGTGACCTTGCAATAAGTTAGATGTTTCTTTGACTTCATTTTGTGCCATTTTTCACTTTCTTTGCAGAGTACTACATACAGCATCTGAGCATAACTAACAAGATACCATTGAGCTTGAACAGTTTTTCCTCAAAAAAATCTACATTATTTCATAAAATGTGTTTATCAAAGTATTACACAATAAACTACTGAAGAAGAGTAAAAACATTCCTATAGAGCTAATATTTAATATTCCAGTTACAGACTGAGAAAAAGCTAACAGTCAAAATACTAAGTTAGGGAAGAACTGAAGACAAACTATATTTTATCTACATCTTGCCTGTAAGCTCTCAAATAAGAATTTCAGAGGCAAGATAAAATCAGTGTAGGCTTTTACAGCAGATGTTTGCCTCTGTAAGTAATACTGTAGCAACTGCAAGTTCGTTGTTCAGATGCACTAATAGTCTCTTAACCACAGACATTTTTACTTGAACTGCAGGAATCCTGAAGTGGTTTGGTCTTGGGCTGAGTTATGGCACCCCATACAACAGGGCGACACAATTCTGAAGGGACACAACAGTACTAATACGTCAGTCTCCTTGAATACACAGTTGTAACTATCACTGGAGATAAACTGGCTTAAAAAAACCTCCACCACCACCACACTGTGCCCCGCCCCCCAGCCCCAAAGGAAGAAAAAGAAGCAAACACCATTCTCCCCCCACACAACAATTTAAACAGAAAACTTCCTTCCTTCACATTTGTGTTTAAAAACAGTATTTGGAGGTAGCCAGGCTGACAGACACCTGAAAAATTCCTTCTTACCTGAAGCTAGAAAAAGTTCTGCTTAATGTAAGGTAACGACCTTCTCAGTCATTTTCTTTTACTAGAAGAGGCTTCCTAGTCCATGATTAAAGACTAATCAAGCAGCACTGAACAACCCATACAGTCTCATTTCCTTTCTTACAGCAGAGGGGGATAAAAAAAATGTACATATACATATCTGTAGTTGGCTTCCTTGGGTATGTCTACTTACTTGTTTATAGAGAAACACAAGTGTGTTCTGCTCCTGCTTTAAGCTGACCAGGAACTGTCTAGTTGCCACTGGAAGAACACTGAACCCAAGGTAAAAAGCCCCACCCATGAAAGAAGACTTTGTTTTCCTTGAAGTCTACAGGGAAGTAGGCAAGCCCTTACACAGACCTGTGCACCTACAGGAAGAGCGTTTCATTATTATTTAGCCATATTATAATAAGTTAATGTTTTTACTCAGAGCAGCAACTTGCTCTAGAAGGTGAGTCTTTAACCATAACTTATACAAAGTACAAGGGGCACACTGTGTCCCAGGAAAGCCTTTTCAGCATACTTCATTTTTGAAAAAACATTCTTGCATTTTAAAGCTTAAGAAGAGCAGCCAAGGTTTTGTAGACGTGAAAAGCAAGCAGTATAATGCTGGAATACACAGTTTTTATAGTAAGATGGCCTTTAGATTCCTGAAAAGGTTAACAGTTGATATAGTTGCTGGAGACACATCCCTATACTGAATTAGGCCACTCACAACTCAGTTGGATCAGAGCACCCCCACCAAAAGTTCTTTTAACTAGTGAAACATACAGCTCAGCAAGTTTGACTTCACAGGGAGCACAGCTACATTAAATTCCTTCTGCAGAGGGAAATAGAAGCAGTCTTGAAACAAGAAACCAGAACCAGTTGTCTAACAGTTTCTGGTTTTGGTAATTAGATACTATTATAGCTCAAAGGTTTTTATCTTTTTTGAAGTGTTTCAGTACAAAACGCTCTGTTCAGCACACAACATCTGAATTATATTGTTCACATACTGAAATAAAGCATCTAATACAGTCATCTGTTGGTGTATATACACAAGTTCAAAATTTTAAGTAAAACACCAAACAGCTAACCTTTTATTCCCTGTATATACAATGAAAGATTGATTCATCAACAGAAAAAACAACCCCAAACATCCAACTAGGCTCAAGGCTTTCAAAACCAAAAATTGCCACCCCCAAGAATATCAGTTCTGTGTTATCAAAATCTCAGGCACAGAAAGATCCTTCACCCTCACTCCCAGCAGTTTCTCACTTGCACCTCCCACTCTTACAAAGTAAGTTTTAGTTAAACATTTTACCTATTAGTGCAATTCAAGCATGCTTAATCAAAATATTGCATAAGTCCAAACCAGATTAGTTCCAACTAAAAAAGGGAAAGTTGTCAGTGTTCTATCATTTAAGTAGCACAGGACTTAAATTGTCTAAGCTATTAGACTACTGTTACTTCTGTCAGCTTTATCAAAACTCGGCTTCCACTGTCTAACTCACCTCAATATGCCCAAGCATGGCAGCACGTACAGCACACCACACACTGAACTCAGACCCCTGCAACAGGTAGGTACAACAGGTTGAGTTGAGGACAGAATGGAAGCCTTTATTTTCAAGTGGATTTTCGGGTGCTTTTTTTGTTGGGGTTTTAGTTGTTGTTGGGTTTTTTAAACTGCAGTAATTGTGAGTATCTATATATCAAATACAAGTTTAGGAAGTACTACTTTAGGTTAAAAAAACCCCAAACAAACAAAAATCCAAACTACGGCCAAACTTTTATGTCAGCAAATAGATTCAGATGAGTGAAACTTAAGCCCAGATTTGTTGCATGTAGTATCTTTTATATTCAGCTGTACTTAGTCCAACTTCAGTAAACCATGCTCTTCACAGTTGACTTGAATGTTCTTTGGTGTTTGATTGCTCACATCAAACCCCCTACAGAACATCCAATACCATTTATGCACTTGTTTAAAGACTAAAATTAAATCCCCATTTGTTAGTCTGATTTTAAGACTCACTTCTGAAGTAGGGAAGCCACAATACCAGTATATGATCATTTCCAATAGCTATTAAAGTGGGCAACAGTCAAATGCCTGTACACACATACACACACAACTGTTGAAACAATGCAGTGTAGCAAAACTGCAAGCTAAAAAGGTTACTTGAACACATGAAGTGCCAGAGATAATAATTTTAAAACCTTAAGATGGCTACAGTGAAGGACTATGGAAGTCTGCATCTTCAAAAAGATTCCAAGAAACCCAAGAACGTAAGTCAAAGCAGCTGAGTTCAGAAAGTTTCTATAAGCAAGTTTATCAGCTCTTAATTAGCTTCCTCAGGTGGGCCAACCTTAACATGGAAACAATTCCCCTGTAAGGCCAAGTATTAGCCTGTTACATGAACAAACATATAAGGGTATCCTACACAGCCCTTAATTTCTAGGTGTTCTAGCTTTCATCCCTATTGCACCATGCACAGCAGTTTTTCATAAAAGCTACACTGAATTTTTAGGTCCTTAGCACTGTTTTTCTGGATGAGGAAAAACTGCTCAGGTCAGCCACTTGTTAAAAACAAACTTCTCTTCCTGCTTCAAGTCTACTACAGTATGTCATTTTGAAGGTTCAGAAGCAGCATCCATTTTGTTAAAAAAAAAGTTACCTAGATAGTCTAAAGAGCCAATACAAAGGTATACAAGACATACAATTCATCTACTTTACAAGTCTGAGAAAATAGTTCTTTACATTATTAATATTATATGTAAATCAGAAACATCTATTGCACATTTCTCCACTATTTTAACCTTTGTATCTAAAAGCATTTGTGTCCACTATTGCAACTTTCAGCTGTAAGTTGAGTTCATAGAAGTGTGCTTCAGTAGGCTTTTGCACTCCAGTAACCTTGAAGACAGGGATGGATAAATAACATACTAGTGATTCTCCAGTGAAAAAAGCAATCATATGTTGATTCATAAATAGACAAGCTGCCTAAAATTATAAGAAACAAGTGGCTAAGGATTAGCACTGCAGTATCTTCTACTCATACCAACCAGATGAAAATTTTAAAGCTTTAGTCTAACCCTACTATTCCACATCCAGCTACCAAAAATCGTTTTGACACACCTTCTCTACTCCCCACCCCCACCAATCATTTAATGAGAACTGTCTCTTCCCACTAAAATCCTGTTAAACCAGCTCAGAAGAGTGTTCCAGCTAACAGTAGGTACAATCAGATTATTTTAAAAGGACCAAGAAAAGATACTGTTGCCCATCTCAAAAGTCATGAGGGTTGCTTACCTACTACAAACGTGATCTATTAGCAGCGAGACAGAATCTAGATTACTATCTAGTTTCGTATTATGATATAGGCACCGGTCCCGTTGTAGTTCCACAGCCTGACGAAGCAGGTTCTGTAAACGCCTTGGAGGAAGCATCACTGATGGGGGTAGGTATGCTTTAGAGGAGTTACGAAGAAAAAACAAACACATGAAAAAAAAAACTTACCAAAAGCAAGTTACAAGTGAGAGCATACTTTGATTTGAGTGTTTTTGGAAGAGACCTTAGTAAACAAAGCACACAGCTTGTCAAATTTATGGCTATACACCTGGAATTAGAAGTATGAACTCCTGAAAAGCAGAGCTGTACGCAAGGTATTTGTAGTTATAGAGTATGTTGTCCTGGCCAACAAGCACCATTTACACAACCCAACTCAAAACTCCTTATTTAACAAAATCTGTAAAATCATAAAACATTATCAGCAGTGTTCATTTAAGGAATTCTCTACTAAAACTATGAAAATAAAGGATACCATGGGGTTTACAACTCTGATGCATAATATTAAAAAACAGCCACAAGAAAGAGATGAGAAGTCATAATTCATAGCAAAGTATGAGACCACTATTAACCAGTACCAGTATCATTAGTGGTTATAGGCCACACTTAGTTTCCACCTCTCATTATGACAGGTATTTGTAGCTCACACACCACCCCCTTCCCAAACCACACATTTAATCACCAAGTTAAACCATTACTGCATGCAGCAGAGCTAAGAAATAAGAGTTCCTACTGCAAATAGTTTATCAGAGACAGCAAAAGGTTAGATACAGAAGATCAAAGGGTAAAGGCACCTACAGGCATCCCCATTAACCAAGAAATACCAAAAAACCAAACAACAGGAAAACACAGGTAAAGTCAATTCCCTGGATTGATACACTGGATTTACAGAGGTGAGAAGAAATTCTAAACACTAGAACATCTTACTCTGGAGTTTGTCCAAAAGTTTAGATCTGGAAGCTGTTCCTTTCCCTTCCCACTCTGCTTTTGCACGCAAGTCGTCTGCATGGCTGCACATCAAGTACCTGTTTAAGAAAGCGCACACACACCAACAGACCAAGTCTTTCTGGAATCATTCTTTTCCCTTTTGAGTATGACATAGATAACAACATTCTTAATGAACTGGAGACAGGTGTCTTAAGCTTGAAACCAATATGAAAAAGGGCAGGAAGCTATTTCACTGAGACACACGTTTTCTTTAGAACACATGTCTACAAACTGGCCATAGAAAAAGAAAACGAAACAAGCAATTTTAGGGAACATAGAAACTTCTTATTTTCATGTAAGAACAAAGCAGATTATATTCACCTACTTCATTCAATTATAAGGTAACTGGCTAATAATTCTCAAGATCAGATGACCACACACATGAATGTATTAATTTAAGTTCTAGTAGCATAAAGGTAAATAATCATCAGGTTGTTTTCAAGCATCTGAAACAGAATACTGTCTACTGAGTAGTATTCTTTACTCTGCATCTTATCACATCTCACTACAACTTATTAATCAACAGGATAATAGCTTTAGTACAGCTTGAGTCCTCACAACATCAGCTATCAGAAGCCACAGAATTCCGCAGAAAGCTTCACTGCAAGAGCTCTCAAAGTCCAAACACTTACCCACTGAGGACATGAATGCGTTCTGTATTATATTTCAGAGGCGTCAGTTCACAGCGTAGAACCTGAAGTGCCTCCAGGACCTTGCCATCCTCCAGATATTCCAGGTACTTCTGCTGCAGCAGCAAAAACTTCATCCTCTGACATGACAGAAAGCAGCAGTCAGGGGAAAAAGGTTGACTGAAGTTTCAGAAAACGTTTGAGCCTAAACAGAACAGTAGAAACCATTCTACTATGCCCTTCAGAAATACAGCTCTATGTAATGTTTCATTACTCAATTTCTTTTGCTGGGTTTTCAACAACATTGCAGCAATTAAGTTATCCATGAATTTCCTCCCTGCCTGATGGGGCTCCAAGTATATTCCTATCTCATTCCTCAGTTCCTGCAACTTTTCTCATTTTTACTCGCTCTTTTTTTAGTCATCATTCCTCAAACCCTGAATCAGATAGGCTTTCTAAAGTAAGACTCTCTCAAAGTGCCCAAAATCAGTTGTTCACATATTTAAGACTGGGTGACAGCACAGAACACAACAGGCCAACTCAACAAGTTCTCACACTGCTTACACAGGAACAGACATGGATTGTTTGCATAGCTACATAACATACAGCAGTAACAAATTGACGCTGCCTGAGGTTTTGTTTTGTAGTTCTACCTTAAATCATTTTCCTTGGGTGGTGTTTTCAGGATTACAGAAGAAATATAGTTTCCTATATTTAGGAATCACCTCACCTCTCTGAATTAAGCACTGTTATTTCACAGTGTTCCTTTCACCTTGCATAGTTTTTGTTGTTTTCTTTTTTAAAAAAATAATCAAGTCTGCTATTCTAGCAACAAATATCTGTGGATTAAAAAAAAAGGACAGTCAAGTATTAATTTACTATATGAAAAAAAAAGAAGCCCTAGAAATCTCTAGTAGTAATTTAGGAGAAACACAGTTTGGTTGTTTCTGGATGTTTTCTGCAAGCAGTTATCAGACAGAAATGACATTTCTGCTCCACAAAACTCAGTAGGTTAAAGAAGAAGATGTATGTGTTTAGACATATTGGTGAGAAACAGACTGAAGATTATACATTTGCTTTTCTAATGAATACACCACCAGTTCAATCACCAGTTTCCTTTGCTTTCATCAGACCTCAGGCACCTCACTGTTTTCATGCTCATATTTGGTCAATGTTTACTTAGTTTCAAATGCACTGCCAGCCTCCTTAAGCAAAGGGATAATCATGAAGTTTAAGACGTTCCTGTCCTATTGAAGCTCACATGAAAGTTTAAGGCCTACCAAATGTAAAATCCAAAGCTAAAAAATAAAGCGTTTTCACTTCCAAAGTTCTCCAGAAGAATGAAGTTTTCACATACATTGCCATTAACTTGCCACACAGCTTTGTGAAGCATAAAACATGTCACAGTAAAGACGATCTATGTTCAAACATGTCTGTAGTGCTCTGCTGTCCTGAACGTGACAGGCAAACCTGTATTACACTCCCTATCCAGCTCTTTAGTTTATTTGAATTTGGATTGTCAGACCATCACTGTACAGTTTTTCTAGGTGAGACAATACTTTCTGATGTTCTGACATGTGAAGAACAAAAAAAAAAAGACATCGCAATTATTTACAACCTCAGTGGCTGGCTCCATGCAGTAGGCCAGCAGACCTCACACTGTTTGCTTATATACCAGCAGCAGGAGGGATAAGAGTTTCCTCTACCAGTTCTGCACGTGCCTGGAGATGCTCAGGTAGCAGTCACAGACTGTATTTCACTCCTTTTGGTCACCTCACACTGATAATCACCACCAGATAAAAAAAGAGCCTGACATTTCCAGTCTGTAATAAAAACTATAATCCCCTCCATCTCTTCCTTCTCCATTCACCACATATAATATTTATTAAATTTATATCATATTTCCATTAAACATGATAACCTACCCTATCTGAATCTGAATTTCTCTGTCCCTGCTTTTAGGACTTAGCACATTAATTTCATTAGAGGAAAAAGTAAAATGAGCAGAAAATACCAAAACACATGTTTTAGAACACCACTCCCAACAATTCCATGGAAGCATTACTGGAATACTACCATGAGAAATACTGCTGCCAAGTTATCCACAGAGGTGTAATTTCAGTTTTGGGTTAGAAGGCACAGTTAAAAAAAAAAGTCATCAGTGCCATGTGTGACTTAGGCATACCAGGAATATAAAGACCTCAGAACAACACAGTACTATACACTTCATGCAGGAATGTATTGTTCCCATAATGGAGAATTAGAATAAAAGATTAGTAGTTTGAAACTGTAATTTATTTATAGCAAAGGCAGAGAATAAAGTGTTGATAGGGAAATGAAATTGATTTGCTAAGCTATTTTGATAACTGCTCTGAACCTTGCCCTACAGCATGCTCAAACAACAGCATAAATTTCGTTAAGGCAGAAGTCACACTCCACTGACACCACATTTCAAGTAATTTTTTTATATCAGGACACTCATTGCCTCCTACTTCTTATTTTTGTGCAACTAGGGACCTTACTGACAAATAGATTTCACTCAACAACTGAATTTTATCTTCATTTTTCTCTCAACTACTTTATGCTCTACTAATAGTACTGCTACTGTCTTCTCAATACCACCTTCTCACAATATCCAAAACCATTTGGGATACATCATCTCTTCTAGAGCCCAAACAACCTCTTCCAGAAGAAAACAGAACTGTTTATAATATTGACAACTGTAAAGAGCACAAACTTCACTATTTAAGTAGAACAGAGTGAGTATAAAACTTATCCAATGCAATGCATTCACAAGAACAGCTTATTCTTTCTCCATATTCTCTAGCTACCTTACAAAGGAAGGAAATCGAGATTATCATAATCGAAATTGTCCCATTATCATCTCAGTGTTTGCAATGGAAATTCAACATCACTACACTTTTCACTGTTGAACAATTACAGTTCAGACACCACCATTGCTTAGCTTATAGCAAAGCTTCTTCACCCTGAAGGACCTATGGAAGAATCCGATACAACAGTTTCAGCACTGCAGTCTGGCTGGTTTTGCTCAGTTATTAGTACTTCATCCTGTCCTTCAACTCTACAGAGAGGATGAGGATAAAGTGCATTACGTTTCTACAAGATATTATTTAAGTGTAGGTTGAACTCTGATTACCCTGGGGCAAAACTAAGACAGACTTAACAGATTCACAGGGGGAGGGGAGGGAGGTTTGTATGAATGTACATACTATTAGCATCTTGTTTTCTTCAAATTATAGCCTTTGATTACTAATATGAATGCTTAATACTGCACTCCTTCATTTTCCTAATTGTTAGTAGGAAAGCCCGTTCCAGAATCTTAAGTTCTAGGAAGTCTGGCATGCACCATAATTCACCAGCACAAGGTAACCAAAGGTGAAAACCTCAGCAAACACAACTTGAAAATAACAGGACAAGGACACCACCACAGTCAAAAAACTGGACCATTTTGGTCACTGATTACAGTAGTAAATCCTCAGAAATGTAATGAGCAAAATGCATTATAACCTAAGTTTAGGATTAGATTTTGGTGTTATTTTTGACCTGCATATTTTAACAAGCTCCACCACAGTTTTATTACTGTGCTAAGAGTTCAAAATAAGTAAGTAAATATTGCTGAAGCAACTGTTCTTTGAAGTTAAATAGGTAACTAAAAGACATGCTGAAATTATCAGGTGATGTTTCAAAACAAACTCAACACAGTAGGTATCTACTTACAGCCTGCAGGACTAAGACCTCAATTCTCGTTATTTTGTAGCCTATTACTTTAAGAGTCTTCCAAAACACTGATAAAGGCACTTAAAACCAATCCAAAACTTAAATGTAAGATTTGATAAGTAAAGGGCAGAAAATATTCTGGTCTACAGAATATAGCAAGGAATTTAATGAGGCTTCAACCATACCAAGTCCTGACGCATGGAGAGCAATTAATTCCAAAAGGGAACTGCCCTGAATGCTTGTAGCAAAGGGGACACCACACAGGCAGGTGGAGCACTTTGCTCAAACAATATATAAATCACATTTTTTATTGTATTGCCTTCTGCAGGCTTTATACCTCCAGAACAAGTAAAGAGGACAATTTCAAAGTATAATCTATATGACTGTGAAGTAATAATCTCCAGGTTTCTTCCTAGGTTCAATTAGTTACCCAAGACAGATGCCATAATATGCTTGAACAGCCCTAAAGTAACCAAAACCTGAGTCTGGCTTGAAGTTGACATTTTCTGAGTGCTACCAAAGGAAAAACATCATGCTTGATTCAACTATGAAGTTACCCTACAGATTGTCTCATGACATCTGTATCTTATATACTGGAAAAGTAAACATGACTAATCACATACTATATAGCACTCAGTTGCATTGACACGAACAGAAATAGAAAACTGTCTTGTGTGCTACCACATTCCCCCTGTATCAATATACTGCATCAAAAATTCAAAAAACCAAGATCAGCCACTTAATTTTTAGTGTTTTCACCTGTAGAACTTGGAGCACTTTGTAGAAGAAAATTAAACATTAGTATTTTAAAAATATGGACATATCCCCTTCACTGACCAGACATTTCAAAAGCAGGTATGTATCCTGGTTATTTTGTCCAGGTCATATTAACTACCAGGCTAAAAACAGCCAACCAAACCACAAACCAAAAATAAACCACAAAACACACACCCTACTTTGTTAAATACTCTGTGTCATCTAAACTTTTAGGCACCCATTCTTCTTGTATGCACACATTTTTGAAACATCTAGTCATACAGTGTGAGTCACAAGTCAGGAGTCAGAAAATTAGATTTTGGTTTTCCTATGTTTTTAAGAGTTACCTGCAGCATCTTGTTTGGATGTACTCTGATCGAGACATTTATCACCTTCATTAGCTCTGACTTTACTGCAGCTGGGATTACCTACAGAGCACAAAGCATCCCTCCTTACCTGTAAGGATCTCTCACTAGTCTTCCAGCTGCTGACTACAGTAATACCCACCCCTAACCTCAACCACGTACAAAAAAGCTGGACAGGGAAGGAGGTAGAGTGTGCACACAATGGAAGGCACACAAGCTCAACTTAGCCTTGCAAATCATGTTTTCTTACTAACACACATATAAGACATTTAAAACTGTTACCTGTTTTAAATTATATGAAGCTTATATAAAGGACAACTTTTAAAAGAAAACAGTTAATATTTGGTTCAGGTAAAGTTTCACCTAAACCAAGCATTTTTATTGCATCAAGTTTTATGGAAGCAGTTATGGAAGCACCAACAATAAAGAGCACAAGTTCAGAGCCCTCCAAAACAACAGAGGGAAAACACCCCCTTTTTCCTCAACTTGAGCTCTCCAAAAAGTGCAATGCTGATACTCAGTTAAACCTCTTGACTCACAGGCATGCAAAACACTAGTACTACAGATAAACTTCATAGCTTCAGATGTCAGAAACATGAGAAAATCTGATTCAAATGACCACTCATATTCATATACAGCAGTTTCATACTTTCAGTCTGCACAAACTATTGAAAGCTGCATTCAATATCCTAAACTACTTCAAGTCTGAGAAGAGAGAAAGTGAACTACTGGTCCAATTAAGAGGTGCTAAGCTTTGACCGAACTAATAGAAAAGAATGTAAACTTCTGTCAAGTGCCCTCTGATGTTTTGTTAAACATCTGTTTTTCCTACTTCACTTCCTGTTCTCTCTTTCTCTCCCTCCCCCACCAGACAGGAAATTGTCCTGACAACAAATGAATCAGCTAGAAGTGGAACTAAGCAGCCATCAGCTGATTCCTCATTGTTTACAGACACTTCAAAAAGCCTTGCAACTGCTTTCTTCCTAAGTGACTGTAGCTTTTCTAACTTCATTTAATTAAAATAAACGTTTAATCACAACAGAATAAGCTATTTGAAGAGCCAAGTAATGATTTTCATCTTGAGATACAAAAATCAAAACAAGAAACACTTTACTCAAAGCAACCAAAATCATAACAATACATACTGTAATTGTCAAGTCACAGGATCCACCAACCTTCTATTTCTAGGTTTATCTTTTTTTTTTTTTTAAAAAAGCCAGCCAAAGAGAAAAAGCTCTAAATAAAATCCCAAACAGCAATACAAATGCATTTGCTCTTTAAAAGCCATCTGGAAAAGCAACAGTATTGTTCATGGTCTATAGCAGCCTCTATATTCTTGTAATGTGCTATTACAAAGCCAACTCCATGTTAGTATTACTGCACTTTGCTTATAAACTTCTCTTCCCTCAAGAAAACCTAACTCTTGTAAACACAGAGATCGTGAGAAGTATTTCAAGGTTGAAATTAGTATGCAACATAGGCAGTTTCTACAGAAACTGACCTATTTTAGGACTGTGACAGGATTTATATTTTATCAGTTAAGTATGTTTAACAGAGTTTAAACATTCAGTACACCAAATCTTAGCCTCAATACTTTTGGGCTGCCTATCTCACATTCTAAAACAGAATAAAAAAAGTTCAGATTAGTATGACGTTTGAGATAGCATGCAAGCAGCTTAAAGTAAACAAAAAAAGAAAACAAGAACTATGGACAACCAACTCCATAGCAAAAGATTACACCACTACAATTAGTCCAACTACACAGCTCTGAAAGAGTTCAAGTGTGCCTCTTACCACAATTGCATGCGGAGAATGCACTAAGGCCTTAAGTTCATTCAGGTCGTTCTCAGCCTGCAGAAATTGGCATAAGAAAAAAAGTATATAAGGAGGGTGGATTTTGAATTCTCTCACAGATACTATAAATTTAAACAGTGGTTAATACAGTCCTATAAGCCCTACGTTACCTTATCCCATTCTCCTTCCATGACATGATTGCGGAATTTGGTAGCAGAAGGATGTTCTAAACGACATCCTGACTCTTGCATGAGGAGATCAACAGTCTGGCTGCAGGAGAGATACAGTGTAAAAAAACCCGACCAGTTTTACCCTCACAAATACACCGCCTGCTATGACAACAGTTCACCATATTTTAAAGTAAATGTAAGAAAACAAGAATACTATGACCAGATTCAGATGCTCGTTCAAAAAGATGACCTCAGCTGCCTGGGACATGTAAACAGCTACCTCTATCTAAAGCAAGTTGTCAAAGAGCTTGAAAGCTTTGCTGAAGTACCATAAAGTCTGTGACTTACCAGCCACCACAAACAGCCAGCCCTGCATAGAAGATAAACTTCATGAAGGAAGATACAGACTAAAAAGCTGTTAGCTACTGGCTGCTATCCCCTGCCCCCTCCCTCCCCCCGTAAATGAACACAGAGAGCTACGACATCTGTCACAGGCCTAATTTCTTTCTTTTTCATCACATCTTAAAAGACTCGATCCTTAAAAAAAAAAATAAACTCATGAACCTGTAGCCCTCCCCCTTTTATACTAAAAATAGCTTATTTACTGTGGTGTCGTCTATGAATAGTCACGAGTTGTCTGCTGCTGTAAACTCGCCTCTTGTGTCAGAGGCAATTTATTTTATGTGATAAGTTCTCTATAGCTGACCCATTCCGAAGTGTTTTGAAGACTTCTTTTGTGGTAGCTACATAAACACTTTACCGGACTTTTCTAGCATCTTTCCAGAATTATGACATGCTGACTTTAGCTTTGCTCACAAACTGAGTGTTGTGATTAAACACTTAAAGACTTCCCCTACTCTACTGGGAAATTATTTTCCCTATTCTGATTTTAAGAAAGGGCCAACAGACTCATTTCTTGTTTACAATTAAGACTATTACAAAAAACACGTGCCCAGCACAAATCTACAGAGGCCTTCACCGTTTACAGGGCCAAAGGTTTTCAGGGTGAGACCAAAGAGCCTCTTTAAGTGGCAGTTTACTTTGTGCTCGCTTCCTGCGAGCTGACAAGCCAAATCTTGGAGCTCATCTGCGAAAAGCCGCCCCCCCACGCCCAGCTGCAGGCTCCATTATGTTTACCAAATAACTTCTCCCCCACTAACACATTTGTATTGATCTACCCTTATCGGTGTGCAACTCGACTTCCATATTGCCATTCCTGGCAGGGCAAGCTCCCGTCCTGTCCCCTTCGCAACACACCGGCACAGGCTTTGGAAAATACATCTCGGGCCCCATTTTTCCCCCAGGAGCGGGCCTGCCCCACGGCCCTGCCCCGCACCCGGGCACTGCCCTGCCCTGCTCGGGGACCCCCGGGCTGCGGCAGGGCCGCTTTGGCCCCCGAGCCCCGCTCCGGAGGGGCCCCTTCGCCCTGCCCCGGGCCCCGCACCCTCCCGGCGGGCAGAGGGAAGTGCGGGGCCCGTGCGTGCGGGGCTCCCCCGGCCGGGGNGGGGGACCCCTCGGTCGGAAAGCGCCTCTTCCCCCCCCCCCCCCGGCCGCGCTGCCTCTCGCCCACCGCGGCCACTTACTTGAGCCCCAGCCCGTGCAGGTGCTGCCCGATCAGCCGGATCACGTCCTCGTCGGACTGCGAGAGCCGCTTCTTCTTCTTCAGGGCGCTGCCGCCGCCGCCCCCCAGCTCCGCGGCGGCCGGGCCGGGCCCCCCGGCGGCGGGCACCCCGTTGTTGACGCCGAGCCCGCCGGGGCT
>WBMV01008571.1:872150-906570 GCA_013396655.1 Campylorhamphus procurvoides
AGGGAGCGGGGGGCGCCCGGCGGGGCCGGCCGGGCCTGGCACAGCCCGCGGAGCAGAGCGGGGGATTTCCGGGGTCGGGGAAACGCCTGGTGCGGTCTGGGCAAGGAGCAGAGGGCACAAATGGGGAGAGGGGAAGTTCAGGTCAGGTATTCCGGAGAGGTTCGCTCCTGTGAGGGTGCTCAGACGCTGGAACAGGCTGCCCAGGGAGGCTGTGGGTGCCCCAGCCCTGGCAGCGCTCAAAGCCAGGTTGGATAAGGCCTTGAGCAACCGGGTGTGGTGGGAGGTGCCCCAGCCCATGGCAGCGGGGGTGGGACTGGATGGGCTTTGGGGTCCCTGCCAACCCTTAACATTCTGTGATTCTGTGTTTGCATTTCTTTTTTTTAAAAAGGGCAAATGCTCAATGAAGTCACATCCTGGCATTGCCCAGGTTGGTCACTGGAGGGTTTCAGACCTGCTGCTGGTCTTCTCTTTCATACTCACTGCATGCATGGGCATGAAAAAAAGGGGGGAAATGGTAGCCCTGCTGTGGGTCGTTCAGAAATGTTGAAAGTTGGGGCACATTTGTCAGGAGAGGCTGTTGAAAGACACTGGGAGTTCTGGGAGTCCCAGTCTCTGACCTGAGGTGTCTCTCTGCTGTTCCGTCCTGTGCTATGGAAGAAAAACTCAAATCCTCAGCCAAGTTTCTGGTCAAAAGTCATGAGAAAAGTGAAATCTTGGTCTTTAAAAATAGCATCTTGAAATAATACATTACATGTTAT
Organism: Campylorhamphus procurvoides; assembly: GCA_013396655.1. Classification (NCBI taxonomy): domain Eukaryota; kingdom Metazoa; phylum Chordata; class Aves; order Passeriformes; family Dendrocolaptidae; genus Campylorhamphus; species Campylorhamphus procurvoides. The sequence continues at coordinate 872,909 of WBMV01008571.1, forward strand.
TTGGTTTTGGCTCTATAATTTTTATCTTTGGTATGCTCAAGCTTTTCTCTAAAACCCAAAGGGAAATAACAAAACTTTCTTAATGAAAGCTGAGATTAACCTCTAATCATCTTCCCCTTGAGAAGCTGAGGTTTAGGAGCACCAACGTAGGTTAAACTAGGAGGTTTGGACCATAGTGCTTTCTTTCTAGTGGAACTTTGAAGAAATCTGACTGAGGGAAACTATGGGCTCAAGACCAGTGGAGAAGTCTGTGAACAGACAAAATCCATGAAAGAAATGAAACCAAAGAAAGAGATGAGACGTGTGAATGCCTGGCCAGTTGAAGTAGATACCTTGGCCCTCTTCAGAGGCATTGGAAGGTATTTGGCCAATAACAGCCAAAGCACTCACGCCAGAGGGAGAGGTTGGAAAGAGCTTTGTTGTTGACCTTTGTCTCAGTGTGGCTACAGGGTTAAGTTCAACAGTGGTGTCCCGGAGAGGGGAATGTTGATTTTGTGTTCTTAGCTCACCCACCATTGCTGGAGAAGACAATGCTTGTGTTTTAGCCACTTCACTGCTGTATATCCTCTCATCTCCACTGCTCCATCTTTTCAGCATTCCTGAGTTCTTCCTCAGTCTTCCCCAGATGTCATCACTGAGTCTGTAATTCAAAGATTTGGGTAAAGATGACAGGAGCAGTACAGAGAGTGGCATATATCCTGTGAAGGCACCTGGAAGTGAACTCTAAAGAACAAGACTAGGTTTTCTGGAAGGTAAAGTTGATCATCACCCCTTCCTGCCCTGTGCCTCAGTGTCTGGAGTGGAAGAGGGAGGCAAAAACCCCTTCCTGCTGGTACCTGTTGGAGCCACTGTCCCTGCAGCTGCTGGCCATGCCACAGTGCTCTCGCACCTGTTGGAGAGCCTGGCTGCCCTAGTCAGTCATAGTTTTTGTTACCTGCATCTGGCCTGCTGCTCCCACACACTGGAGTATGTCTGTGATGAAAGAAATGCAGAATCCCTTTCCTTTAGCTGGGCAACGTTGTATGGACAAGTGGCTCTGTGTACCCACCTGTGGTAGGAAAGGGTCTCAGGATTGCAGATTTCCTCTCTCAGTTCAATTAAATACTCTCAGGGAGTGAGAGTAATGTTTGGGGCTTTAAAAAAACATAAAAGACAACCTTTAGGAGGTACATACAGCTGTATTTGTTGTATTGACTGTTCTCCCCCTCCATCACTCACACACATATTCTCCTTCCTTGTGGGAGGAGATATGCCAACAGAAATACAAAGAGCTGGAGGAAGAAACTCAGTATTGTTGGGATGGTACAGACCCTGGCTCCTGTGCCAGGGGGGAGCTGGGATGAGACATCTGAAAGTGTCTTGGGATCCCAGGTGACATAAAGGTGTAGAAGGGGAATGATTCAGAATCCCACGTGAGAGTGTGCCTCAGCCAGATCCCAGCCCATGTGTGTAAAGTTCCTGGAGCAGTTTCTACTCCTGTCCTCCTTTGTCACCTATGACCTTCCTAGTCATAGGGAAGAACTTTTTCTTCTAAGCTTTTCCTAGTCACCAGGAGGGGATGTTGAGAGAGATCTGTGGCTAGCAGACCTTCCTCCCTATGCTGCAATAAGGAAACAAGGAATCAGGAAAGGGGTAATGGTACCAGCTTCGTCAGTCTTTCATGAACTAAGCCCTGATTTGGATCCTGATCCTATTCCACACCTGTATGAGAGAGGGCAGATTTAATAATCCAAGTAAGCATGCAGCTTTCTGAGCGATTCGACAAATCAACTGGTAAATACACTTGTAACAGATGACTCTATTATAATAACAGGAATATGCATTCATCATATTCAGGCATCTTCAGAGTTTCCCAAAAGTAGAGAATAAATGCAACAATTCAACTATAAAAGGTGAAAAACTTATAAGCACTCAGAAGAGGAATTTTAAAGACAAATTTTGGCAAACATAAATGCTGTAATATCAGCCAAGTTACAAAAGTAGAGGCATAATGCATAAGTATTCAGAATGTGTACAGTTCTGACTGCATTGTAATTCAAACAACTTCCTGTTGTAGAGACCCACAAATCTTGCAGAAACACTTCTTAGTTATTGTGGCAGTTTAGAAAACTGAAGAGACCCATCACTCTTTATCAAAAACAACCAGTGAAGTGACCAATGTGGAATACATTGAACAAGTGCTATCTCTAAGCATAAGAAAAGTGTCTTGGGACATTCTAGACTAAATAGAAGTGCTTGAACAGCAAGAAACACTTCCATTTTCTAGGTCAGGAAAGTTAAAAAAGAAAAAAAAAGCCTTCAATTTATCATTTATGACCTGACTAGAACTAATAAAACTTCGGGTAATTTCTCTCTCTCTCTTTTTCTTTTCCATTTTGCCTTAGAGGAGGATGGGTCAGAAAGTCCAGATCTGAATAATAGGAAGGAACTCTCATTAAGGGCTTAGATTATTTGATAATAACAGTGTGAGGCTACTTCAGCAGAGCTGAAATATTGCAAAATAATACAGAAAATTCTAGAGAGATTGTTTAGCAATCAAAGTTGCATGATGAAGGTAATCATTTGATTCCCTCCTATTGGGTGTGTATGTATGCATACTTCTGCACCAAACTGAGGTTACTGGAAACAAACCAACAACAAAGAACAAAAGAAAAAAGAATAATTTAGAACAATGGCATTTTCTACAGTACCAGCTAAATAAATGCTTGAATAGGCACCTGGATATGTTTGCAACTTCCAAATGATGAGATATGGATGAAGGACAACCAACAATCCTTAAACAGCATTTCTAGAAAGCATTCAACACATAGTAAGCAAATTACATTGTCCTGAGATTCCATCACTTCATGCAGAAGATGATTCCTGAATAAGTAGAGGAGTGGAATATGGAGAGCCAAAACTTGACTGGAGTTGCAACTGAAAGACAACATGAAGGGCAAGAAAAAGAGCTTCCACAGGTGAATTGTCAGCAAGAGGAAGACAAGGGAAAATGCAGGCCTGCTGCAGAATTGAATCACTGAACTGCCCTTCGAGGTCAAGGAAAAGGCTTAGATACTCAAGGACTCCTTCACCTTGGGCTTTACAGGAAAAAAACCCCATCCATATCTCCCAAGCTTCTGTGGCTGGTAGCAGGGTTTGGTGTGGGAGGGAAACTACCCGCAGAAAACTGGGTGCCCACTGAAATAGATGGCTTGCATTTGAGTGTTGAGGGAGCTGGCAGGGTTACTGTGTGCTCGTTCCCTATGACATTTGAAAGGCTGTGGCGTTTAGAAGACTGCAAATGACTGAAGAAAAAAATGTTACACCTTTAAGTTCAGTTGTGTCTGACTCTATGTCACTGACTTTGTCACTGACAAGGGGAAAGCAGAGTATGCCATTTAACTTCTCTTTGTTCAGGCTTTTGGTAGGCTTCCTCAGTAACCTTTTAAGTGGGGAGATGTGGATGGAATGGGCAGAATATAGCTGTGAAAAACTGGCTGTGCCACCAGGCTTGAAGGGTAGTGTCTTGTTGGTTTGAAGTCTGACTGGAGCCCAGTTAGGAGTGATCAAAGATGAATACTGGAGCAAATCCTGTTCAATATATTCACCACTCAGCATGTGAGAGAGAATGCACCCTCAGCAAGTTTTCCGCTCATTTCCATGCCAAGCTGGGAAGATGAGTTGATACACTGGAGACCACAGCTGCCATTCAGAGTAGCCTTGGAAGGCTGCAGGAGTGGGCCAGTGAGAGCCTTGTGATGGTCAACAGAGCCAAGTGCAAAGTCCTGACTGTGGGACAGACTATCCTAGAATGCTACAGGCTGAGAACCAACTGGCTTGGGAGTAGCCCAGCAGAAAAGGACCTGGACCATCCTGTTGGACAAAAGAAATTCCTTGTGGAAGTTCAGCACCTACAGGGCTGCACTGTGGGTATACCCAGCAGGTATGTGCTCTCTGTGCAGCACTGGTGAGGCCACGTTGGATACCCACTGACCAACCTCGGGTCCTCCTGCAACAGCCAGGTCAGTTGAGGCCACTCATGTGGTAGGGGCTGTATGAGTAAGTGGGTTTGGCTACACCAGGATCTAATTACAGTGTTCACCTTTACAGAAGGAATTACAGGGAAGGCAGCACAAAGCTTCTCTCTGAGATGAGCACCAACAGGACAATAGACAAAAGTGAGAAGCTGCACCCAGAGATATTCCAGTTGTGTATAAGAAAACAAAAGCTCAAAAGTGAGAGTGGTCAAGTAATGAAACACTTTCCCAGAGTGGCCGTGGACTTTCCATCCATGGAGGTACAACTAGACTGGACAAAGCTTTGAGCAACCTAGTTTCGCTTTGAAGATAGCCCTGTTTGGAGCAGGAGGTTAAATAAGTGACCTGCAACTTTAATTTTGCTGCAATTATAAATACAATTTCTAGAACAATCCTTGTGATATGGGCAGAAGAGTACTGTCATGTCTCAGGAGTTACTGATACTGTGTCCCAAAGCTTCAGTAGAGTCATCATGTTGCCTTGTAGATGAGCTCACGTGGCAAGAGTAAGAGCAGTAGTGCTATTGTTGCAACCTAATTAAATATTAGGTAATCACACTGTGTCTTCTGTCCACCAAACTCATGTACATACACTGATGTTGACCTTTGCACTCTCCTGGGCAATCACAGCATGGTCACAAAGATAAATGTCAGAAAGTGCTGAGAAATCCCATGTGGTACAGAACGTCCTGTTTAAACAGGGTGTGTCAGATTTTTACTTGGCCAATGCAATTTCTCATAGAAGAGCATATATGGCATGGTTTTCCTGTATTTCTGTTGCCATAGGTGTCTTTCTGGATGTGCAGGATGCCATGTACAGGAAAAACTCAGACTTCCCTATATGGGCAGATAAAACATGCATGTGTGAGAGGTGCAATGCCAGACTCATACATACTGTGCAACTTCTCTGAGCATATACAGCAAGACAATATTGCATATGCTGTGAATCTGACATGTCAGACACATGCTTTGCGTGCATGATTTATCTGTCTGGGACTATCCTAGATATCATCTTGTAAAATCTCTCTGAGCACACTGTGATATAGCAGTCATTTTCAGATCTATTAGGAAGTTATGTGCAGACAGGATTTGGAAAGACAGTAGGCCAGCATGTCAGTGCTTCAATGGACTTGCAGCAAACAGAGTAACAGTGTGCTTGCACTTTTTTTTTGATAGGCATTAATGTTCACTCTTTATGAAATCCCCTTCTGACTATTGTGTGCAGCAAGAGCTGGCAGGTGTTCCACAGAAAAGCCTATCACTGATTTTGTTCCATGAAGCTTTCTATGCTTATTGTTTAGAGTGTATCCTGTGGTCTGTGTTCCTTAATATTAGTGTGTCAATTTCTTGTCTGGGTCTTAGATGGGTTGTTGGTGTTTTCATGTGAGATTAGATTTATCCTTCTATTGTTGCAGTTATTTTACTTTTCCTACTTGAGAGCCACTCCCCTGCCTTTTACTTCTTGCTGGCTCTCAAGGCAGTTGTTATTTCAGACTTGTTAATTGTGTCTGCCAACTCCTACATAGCTCCTAGAGTCTAGCCCTGAGTGGGGTAACACAACACCTTCCATTGCCTATCCTTTGAATTAGGACCTGTCTCTCCCAGAATGACATGTACATTAGTTCTTTCTCGATAGGACTTCTGTTTTCTCTGAAGGGTGATACTGCAATGAGCTCTCACACCTGGAACTAAACGTTCAAGACCAGGCATGTAGACTGTGGTATCACATCCACACTTGAATGGGCAGAGAGGGGAAATTATTACGTAATCACCAGATTACATCTTAACATTAAGTTTGTGAATAGCTCCCTGGAGCCCTGGGATTACTTAGTAATTTTTTTTCCCCTTAATCAGGAATATATGGTTTTCCAAATCTGTGTTTAAAAGGCAGGTGAACCAGACTCTCCTTATTTGCTTTGGGCGAGAGATTAATGGTTAGTGTCACAAGAATGTCATTGCACTACTATTTAAGTGCCCCTTATTTGAAGAGAAATCACTAGTTTTTGTTGAAACTGTACCTTAAAATACCTTTTTATGTATTACCATCTTTATTATTTATTATGCATTATTATTATTTATTATGTATTACCATCTTTGTCGGTGCATAGTATTAACATCAGAAATAAAGAGCCACAAAATTAGAGAAGATTCTTTTGTGTGATTCTGTACATTTATATAGTAAAAAGTCTTCACCACGTCTTCTAATTTGTAACTGTTTGCAGGTACATCAGCTCTGGCCCTTGCACTCAGGCTGAAGACCTCATAAAATTTCAAGTAGCTATTATAATAAAGAACCTAAGACACCACCAATAATCCTGCCCAAAAATAGTTTTTCTGCATGCTGTAAAAAGTTTTATTCTTGAACTAGACTGGCCTGAGATGAGGGAATGGGAAACGGAGTCATGACACAACACTATTGCACTGTATTGAAGGCTGATCTCTCAAGTTTTCGGAAGGACACTCATGCAAGACACAAGTGCCTTCTGAGGCTAACAGCAGGCAGTAAGATGTTAAACCCATGTGATGTGATGACCTTTAAACATTACATTATGATTCCCAAAAGACTTTCTTCAGATCCTTTGCCAAACGCTCCTGGTACCTTAGAGTTTCTTTTTCTTGTTTGTTTTTGGTTGGGTTGGTTTTGATTCTGTTTTTGACTAATATATTTGGGCCTTTGGTACTAAACCAACCTGGTTTTTCAAACTGAAAATGTAACATTCACCTAATTTTCTATAATACTTGGGGGTTTTGTGGATTTTTTTTGTTGTTGTTGTTTTTTCATTTTTGGTTGTTTGGTTTCTTTTCCTAAGAGTCTACAGTCTGCAGAACATAGGCAGAGATAGGTTTTAATGACATATGTTTGGAGCAACTAATACACCTTATTTGAATCTTTGCCTCACAAGTAATTTCAAATACATGCAGATTAAACCTTTATGCTTTTGTGGCTTCTCTCTTAAAGAAGAGTGCCAAGAGAGTTTCTGAAGCATAATGTGGTAGGTAGGCCTTACTGACATTCATTTGGCTGCATTACTCATCACCAGTTTGACTAATGGGAAGGACACCCTAGATACTGTCATTCCTATTTTTATCTGTTGGGACAAGATGATACAATAGACACAATTACATCTGTAGACTTTTCAAGGTAGTTCCTTGTTTTCTCTAAATACTAACACCTTCTTTGTAAGCAATGCCTATTTAATAGCACTTTTTCAGAATGCCACATCTGAGAGAGGAGCGTGTCCTCCTGCATACTGTCAGAGCTGGGAGGCATGGTGGGAAGTAGTTCCAGCTGGAAGGAAGAAAGGGGAGTTTTGTAAAATTAGGATCAAAGGCTTGGTCTTTTAAATATTTCAGTGCATATATAGACATACTTCTGTGGGTAGTACTATTTACTGCATTTTCACAGTTGGAACCTAGTTTTATGATTTTTAGCAAATCTGTCACCTCAAAGTAATTAGTTATATTGCACACTGTGGCCACTTCAAAACCTCACAATGCATCCTGAAATGAGCTCAAGCATTCTGTCCTAAAAAACAAAGACTCCTGTCCCTGAAGCTAAAAGAATCCCCATGTGTTGTTAGGAGCCCCCTGCCAAAGATGTGCAGTGCCAAAGACACAGCTGAACAGAACTAATTTCATTTTGCCAGGAGCATTGACACAAATGCAAACTAGGTAGCTTGATAAATCTGCTTCGCTGTTATTGTTGTAACAACAATATTAGCAGGAAAATCTTGACAGAACTTTGTTTTTAAAAAACATTTTTCATTATATTAATCTAGCCTGACTTTATACATGTCTAAGTTAAGCATTTGGCCCAAGCTGTTTTTCTAGGCTTCTTCTGGAGAGGTGAGAGTATCCACAAAGGTGGCACAAAGTCCCAGATAGTTATCGTAGGATGGGATGCATCACTTTCTGGTGTCTTGCACCAGTGATATTGGGGGAGCCTAGCCCACCTACATAAGAGTACATCACTAACTCGTTGGTGAGTAGAGTTAAAAGAGGTAAATTCTGCCCTAAATTCTACCACTGTAATTGTAGATTTGAAAATGCAAACTGACACATTGGGTGAAAGATGCCAGCGTGCCCTTACAGCCACAGTGAGTTGTGGCAGTGGAACACCTACTCCTGTGTTACAGGGAGGCCAGCCCTAGGCTCATGAACTGCTTGCAGCTCAGAAACCAGGTTGGAGTTATACTTTCACATCCCTCCTTGGTCATCTCTCATCATCTGTTCAAGGTCATGATAGTTCCTAATACTAGCTGTGGGAGAAAACCAGCCAGGAAGGGATGCTGAGGCAAAATTGACAGACCACCTGAAGAAAGAGCAGGTCTCTAAGGACATTGTCTGGAAGGATTCTAGGATGACCTTCAGGGATCTCTGAGGGTCTGGACCTACTACCTCTTATCTTGAACCTGCTCCCAAGGTTCTCCATCCTCTTGATTCCTCAGGATATGTGTCTCTTGACTCTTGGGCTTAGCTGGAGTGTAATATATGCAGTTCATTAAATAGTAAAGGGTAGTCACTTCTGCTCAATTAGTTTTGTTGCTTTAAAAATATGCACACTATTAAAATTATTATAAAAATGTTACGATACATGCACAGGAACAAAAAGCAAGATGAAAGCTTAATAACCTTTACTGATTAAATGCAGTAAGCATTCCGAGTCTACAAAACTGCCAGCAGTGTCTCATTATTCTCACAATCTTTTTTTCTTGGTAAGAACAAGAAAAATTACAGGTATCACGTATCCCATCTTAAAAATAAAGCCTTTTCAACAAAACTCTAAAATATGCCCTTTGGTTCACTAAACCCAGTCATTTTTCATATTAATTTTTATATTTTATAAGGTCACTTACCCCATAACAGATACCTGCATGCCTTCTTCAGCCATATTTTGATAACATTATTTCAACACTGAGAAGAGACTTAGGAACATCTCCTTCATTATTATAAAAGCTTGACCATGCAGATACCTTAAAATATCTGATATCAACACATCCTGACTTCACTGAAATCTTAGGGGATATTTGATGCTAAAACATCCTCAATCTGTCTTCTACACAGAACTACTATATTACTATACATATTTTATAATTTATTAAATATGTGTATTTTTATCAATATTGTTAACAAAATATTACTAATGTTAATAAACCATATGGCAAATATTATGTGAAAAATAAGACTATGCTACTTTACATAAGTTCTGAAGTTTTTCATAGGAATAACAATTTTAAATATGCCTTTCAACACGTTTAATGGTTTTTATCATTTTACCTATATAACATGTATCCCTATAAACATTCCTTTAATGGTAAATATTCAACGTATGTAACAAACCCTATGGATATTTGGTCTGAATTTTTTCAAGTACAGAAACTCTGAACACAGTAACTTGAGGTACATTCAGATTGTCAACAACTGCTTCCATGACTTTGTTTTGAAACAAGTCTTTATGAATAATATTGCATAGTTATTGCACTATCAGGCACTTTTGAAACATAATTAAAATACTGATTTTTTTTTTTTATGAAGCCTTCTAGAAGGCTCAACCTGCTGAATTTTACATTGGGCCTTTGTAATCCTTAGGGAATAGCACTAGCCATGTTTCAGAAGGAAGCATTTTCATGGGCAAGGCAATATAAAGCCTCAGAGATGAGGAATTTTTGCTGCTTGGATAAACATAATCAAAAATAGATGTAGAAATCATGCCTTCAGTGGTATTCAACCCATGCTGATTTATGCTTTGCTTTTTTTGATCAGTGGACATATATCAGTCTTCTCATTTCTAAAGATGTTTTCATTAAGTGCTTTCAAGTTCAACTGTCATGTTTATTTGATGTTACATTGGATTTCTCTTTGTACAGATCAGGCTGCAAATTTTTCTTTCATTTTTTTAAAGGTTTTCATAGGGAGGAAAGAGGATCATATTGTTCTGAGTGACACTGGCATGCAAATAAATAACACTGAAACTTGGAAGAGTGTTAATTAAAAATTATTATAACCTGACTGACCTGACTTGGCATCGTGGTATCTTGCCAAACTGGCTCTTTATTCTTACGCGTGTCTGATTCGTGTTTGTGGCAGGAAGCTAATGAGTTCATGGAATTGTTTGGCTTAATCCTGCTTTCTTTGCACTGCAGAAGTTCTGTGTGGGGAAGAATAAGGAATATCAGAACGAGGTTCACTGAGTATGACTCATGGTGATTAACCCAAATGATATTTGGTATAGATTTCTATTTCAGTAAGTTCAGGCAGATGACATATTGGGCCTGTTGTTTGTTTACTTAAATGAGATTTACACTGGTTTAAGGCTGACTTACGCCTATGTAAATAAACAGGCTTCAGTGTAGTTTTTCTGTAATTCTTGCTGGTTTAGGGTCACAGTAGGGTCCATTGAAACAAATTAGAATGTATTTAATGATGTAATTAATCAGCAGCAACATAACACTTGACTTGTAACATCTGATCACATTGCCATCCTTTTTGCTCTGCAGAAGAGCAATTTGGGCGCCTGTGAACAAAAAGGAGCGGAATTTGACTTAGAGAGGTCCCTCAGTTAAAAGAGAAGCAGATTTTATCTTTACATTCATATGTGCTACACAGACATCAAAAAGGCTGTTACTTAAAGTCTTTGAAGTGAGATGGGTCTAACATTTGGCCTGTTCTTCATTCCAGTCCCCCCAGGGACACTGGACTGGGGGCTGGGGCTGTAGAAGACACAGGTCTCCCGCCTCAGCCCTCCTTCCCAGCTGGTTGCTGTGCTCATTAGCTGGGGTGGAGCACCCTGGTGACACACCTATACAGCATCTTGTTTTGGAGTCAGTTGGCAGGAGTGCTGCGCTGAGCTGTGCAGCCATATCCTACATTTAACTATAGGCTTACATGAGTAATAACTCCGGTAGTTGAAGCAAAGTTATTCACAATATGTAGCACAGGTGATGCAATTGCCAAACACACGCTGTGGGCCCCCGCTCCGTGGCCAGTAATTGTCAGTGTGGTTTGACATGTGGGGTTGTGAGCAGCACGGGAGCATTCTCAGTATGATGTATCATGCTGTCTTTTTTTTGAATCTCCTGTTTTTCATAATTTTTTTGTAACATTTCAGGAAGGATTCCTGGAGGTTGTTTTTTCTGCTTCCTTAGGAAGGTATGTGGTAGTAGCTGCAATCCAGCATTATATTGCATTGCATTATTTTACAGTACATAAACACGATATCTTTAACATGGATGTACCAGCAATCCCAATAGGCCCAGGCAAAGCAGATATTTAGTTTGAGCATAAAATGAATGTCTGTCCATGCCCCCATAAGCTTACAGTTTAAAAAGAGGAAACAAAATGGAAAGGTAACATAAACAGATCAGTTTGAATAGGGGGGATTCCACTCTATGTTTCTTTCTTAACATTAGCATCAGGCTTTCAAACTGTTGCAAGTTATTTAGAAATGACGGGAAGGGGAAGACAAATAGTGGCACAGTAGTGGGAAGAGAAATGGCACAAAGAACAAATTTGACTCAGAAGCTTTTAGTAACTGACTTCATAGAAATAATACAATAGCAAGTGGAGAAAAAATCCATGGTCAGATCACATGAGGAGTCAGTCCAAAATTTCCAATAGGTTGCTGATGTTTGTTGGCAGCTTTTAACTTCAGCTGGAAGAAAAGAGTCTCTTTTCTCCACAAACCAGAATTAATCTGTAACGCTTTTCTCCTCCAACTCAAGTGACTTGTGTTAAGGGAGCAGCTTTCAGACAAGGACCTTGGACCAAGTCCTGTTTGGGTACAGTGGAAGATTTCCAGCTGCATTTTAAAGCACCATTCACCTCTTGTGTCTGAACTGTTAATTTGCAGTGGGGTCACTCCCAACTTACACTACTGCTAGGACATTAATGGTCTAAATAACTGCACCTGCTATGTTAATGAAAGCGTGCATGAAAGCTCAAGTAATTTAGAAAATTGGGTATTATATTGGGGTGGGGAGAAGGAAAAAAAGGTATAAGGGGCAAGAACTTGGTCAAAAGAAATACAGATTTCAGATCACTTGCTGTATTGTTGCCACAGTGTTATCAGTGCTGCTAATACTTTCAGTATTTTACCAACTGTATTCAGCCTTGTAGTTGAATGTGATGCAGAGTGGGAGGGGTTTTTGAGTCAGAAAAGAGGGAATTGGAATAATGTTTATTTTAAAAAACCCAACCGCCTTCCTATTATTTTGCTGTCAGTTTTTGAGACTGGGAGGTTTGTTTAAGACCAAACCCTAGCAAAAAATGTGCCACTAGACACCCTTGAATCCTAAAAGGACGGGATTTCAGGGCTGGAAGTAACTTTGAACAGTCCATTCGTTGCTCCAGTCTGCAAATATGTATACCAATGTGATTCCTGACAATTGTTTGTCTAACCTGTTTCTGAAATCCTTTGCAGCCTCCTCAAGCAATCTATTCAAGTCTTTATTATGCCTACTGTAAAAAAAAAGCCATTTCTAATATCTAATCTAAAACTCCCACCTGCAGTTTACACCCATTACTTCTTATCATGCCATGCTGGGCATGAAGAACAGCTTAATTCTCTCCCTCTCTGCATCCTTCTTTTCTGTATTAGAGAATGCTTCATTCTCCTGTGTGCGCTTTTTTTGTGTACATCTGGACTTAGACGAAAATAGGTTAAAGGAAAAAATGAGAAAAAATTACATTTCTGGCTGAGACAGTCATTTTAGCTGACCAGGCAGCAAGTGGCTGAAATGGAGGAGTTGGAAAATGCTGGGCAGGGCAGAGTGATTTGCTTAAGGCAATCTGAGGCCCTAAACATTGTGCATGAAAGAGTGGCTGGTGCCTGCCATGTGTTACACATCTCTTATGACAGTGCCTGTTTGGCATTTCTGTCTCACCTGCCCATGTCTCAGCCTGTATCTCTCACCCGTCACCTGAACTGTGGCCAGAAACTGTAGGTGCTTCTGTTGAGCCTGATTTTCAAGGATTAAGTTAGTTCTCTGTTTCCATTTTCAGTTCTCTCCATTTCAGAAGTCAGAGGTGGATAAGAAAAAGTAGGGAATGAGAAATGTGGCAGCTGATAACTGACCCACAGTCCTTAATTCAGCCCTCTGATGTCAAACTGCCAGATAGAGGAAATACCCAAGAAATACCTTCCTTCTTCACATCTTACAGGTCCTGGCAAAGGTTCCCTAAAACTCTGTTGTCCAGAATTATCCCAAACATGAATCCCTGACTGCTCTTAGCATCTGCTCCAGGCCACTACCCCTTAGTGTGTGTACTGCAGAGGCTTCCCAAGCATCCTGCAGACATTCCAAGGCTCCTAGGAGCACCAACCTGCTTGTCATAACACCCTTTGACTATCCACTCTGTCCTATCCCAAATGCCCACAGCCATGCCAGTCTTTGTTCATGGTATTTGTTCAGAGTGTTTGGAGTCTAACACGGAGCTTTATGGTATATAATTTAGATTACATATATAGTAGCCTCTATATTTGCAGGTAATTTACTTGGTGCTGCCAATGCTTTGGATGCATGGAGCAGCTCTCCAGTATTCCAGAGGTAAGGCATACGCAGGAGTGGGTGAAACCAGCCAACCTCCTCATCTCATGGAGTTTTCTGTGGTGTGAACATTGGTTTGTCCCTTTGGAGCTGACTTCTGAACAAAAGCATGAAGCAGTTCACATGATTTAAACATGTTGTCTGCAAACCTGAGCAGTCACTGATTATACTGCGGTCACATTTTCTTTTCTGTGATGAGGACCATAAATTTACTTTTAAAATAAAACCGGTCAAAACTCATGTTCTTCTGCTAGCTGTGTGATTCTGAGAGCTGGGACCTGAAGCATAAGGCTATAGTGCTGTTTATACTGCCAAAATGTCTAGACTTTCTCTGAGTGAATGGGTTTTTTATGAAGTAGAGAGGAAATAATTATTTCTCATGTCACTTAATTTTTGAAAGAGAAAGCCTATGGAAATTATTCCTCAAGTCCACAGAGTCCAGAATTGCCTCAGTCCCCTCTAGCAGAGAACATACTTCACAAAGGTGCAGTATGACAGAATCTTACCTATAGGCTAAATTTGAAAGACAAATCTCTATTTTGCTAGTGTCTAGTGTCTAAAAGAACAGTTTGTATTAACTCTGACTGAATTTTATTTTTATTGAGGAAACCATTTCCTGGTCTTGAAATGGGAGTGACTATTAATACTATGGGTATAGGAATTGATATTATCTCTGATTATAAGCATCTGTTTTGAAATGAACTTGGAAAAGTCCCAGAATTGTTTTCTGTTGGTAACTGTGACACCCAGTGGTTACTTAAAGAACTATATAAACGTAGTAGAGATGACAGCAATGAACCTAAAGGCTACCCAAAATACTGACGTTTACACAATAAGTGTGGGCTTTTAAGAGTAGTGTACGCCTTTCCTCAGTAATGTGCACAGATAGGAAAAATAAGCTGGTTTAGGACTTTTAAGCCTTTCATCTGTTTAGTTTATATTTTGTCATATTTACACCCCCCCATATATATCTATGTCTTTGTATTTACTTGCACAAAGCATTTTAATACGTTGTGAGACTGAGGTTACAATTCTGGTGAAACACTGACAAAGAGTAGCTTTATTGCTATGAAGTATGAAATGGCTTTTAATTCTTGTTGGCAAGAAGCTGGCTCAGAAGAAGTCCGGGAGATAAAGGAACCTTGTTTCCTCTCCTTTGTTTTCCACTGGCTCATTGTGTGGCTTAGAACGAATGGCTTATGTGCATGGCTGATAAGTACTTCACTCAGTATGTTCATAAAGGTGCAAGGTGTAATTAGTATTAATCTAGGTGGCATTCACCTCCAACCATTTATGCCATAGTCAAGAATGATTAAATTATATGCTGTGTATAATGCATCATTTATATTCCAAAGCATAATATTACTTTATGAGCTGTGTTTTATTACAGGGCACTGAATACATATACCTGGTAAATGAGAAATTACATTGTATTGTTTAGGGATCACTGATCATAAAATATTTACTCTTGGTGGCATGTTTTAAATAAAGGTATACCACCAAAATTCATAATATCTAATTGCAGTGAACCAAGCAGCATGTGCCCATTATATATGTATTACTCTATCTATTGTTTGGGACTGTCTCAGGGAACCACTCAGGTGAGAAGAGTTACACAGCAAAAGGAGTAATGTCAGAAGGCATCCACTTATAAACCTGGAGATTAGACAGAGCTGCAAAGTCCGTTCCTGCCTGAGGTGCTCTTTTTGGCTGCATTAGCTGCAGCCGTAGTGTGTGCCTCAGGACTGCTCTTCAGCTCCCCGAGTGTGTGCACCCTGTCTACATCCAGAATTGGCATGACATCTGTATTCCCACCATTTCTTCACTTCTATCCTACCCCGTTTTCATGCAGAGAAACTGGCCAGAAAGGGAGCAATGAGGCATTCTGGCAAGCCCACTTGTATAAGAGTGAGGAGAAAGCCAAGCCAGACAGACAGACTGACACACACACACACAGACACACACAAGCTGAAAGGCTGTGTTACAGCATCACTTTGTAAGAACATCAATATTTTTTTCACACAATATTTTTCATTTCTATGATCAGCAATATTTCATAGTTAATAAAACCATGTGAAATATTTGTCACTAAATCCCTAAATGCTGAATTCAAGATAAAAGTACCTTAAAAAAACTGCACATGTTGGAGCTAAATTTCTTTATCATGAAAAATACAGAGGTTTTATATGTCATTATTTGCAATTCTGTAACATTTACAAGTCCTGTTTCACACCCTGCTGCCCCGATGTTTACAAGGACCCAAAAAGATAGAAACAAATAGAAGAATGTGCTGAAAGAAAATTAAATAATGCTTGATAAAGTGCACCGTTTACTGTGTTGCTAACAGATTGTCACCTGGTGCCGTTAACTGCAATATGAAGAGTGTTTTTGTCTTCCAGCTTCTGATAAGAACAAACGTATGTGATCCAATGTTGTTCTAACATAAGAATATATACTGGTGCTTACTGATACACTAACATATGTGTACACTTGGCACAATTCTAGTCTAGTGTTCAGGAGATCATGAACGCATCTTTTGCTCTTTAAACTAACCCTGAAATATGGATATTTGCTACAGGAATTTCGTTTTGCTTAATGTCTCTCCAGTGTTTATTCTATGTTCAAATTACTTGGACGCTGGCCCTGGGTCATTGATGCTTGCTCTTGTTTTGGTTTGGTTTTTTATATTACATGTAGATAATTTCAATACTTCCACTAGTTTGTTTGGTTGGTTTGGTTTTTAGCCTTAAGAAGGTTGATTTTATTCCTCAAAGACTGGACAAATCATGTTAGAAATCAGCTTGTCTTCTGCTTTTTTTTATAGCATATTTTGCTAGCCAGCATAAACAAAGCTTTGGGCAATTTGCCATCCTATTCTAGACAGGATGTCTAAGAAGTGGAGTAAGTGTAAGGTCTCTTGTTTACACTGTGGACTGAGTTTGGAGTTTTTTTGCTTCTCAGTTCAGTATTCTTTATTCCAAGAGTGTTGGCTTATCCTCTGAGAAGAAAGCTACAATTCACAATGTGCAAATCTGCATTTTTAGGTAAAAGAGTATCTAGATACGTGCTAGATTAAATAAATGTATTCCAATACTTGAATCCCAGGAAAAAGAGTATGCTGAGAGAAAAAGGAAGTCTGATATATATGTTGATATTTATCTCAGTTTATGTGTTGGGAAGAGCATACTTGAAAGAGACTAATAGTGATGTATTTTATCCCTTACCACACACTGGGGCCTGGTATGCCCTGGAAGAAAATCTCCTAAGTAATTGTTATTAATTGCTATGATGTAACACTCCAGTGGTTCATGAAGTGTCTCTAGTGCCTCACTGAAACCCAATGTTTCAGATACAGACATGAATATCATAAAATACACTTTTCCCAATAAAGCTACACCCTTACTGATTAGCCAGTGCCCTGAGGTGTAGTGATAATGAGACCTTCTGGCTTAAACCTCCATGCTCATCTCTCTGCACAACTCCCTTCTGTGACAAATCAGCTCTTCCAGTGCTCAAGTTCATTTCAATAGTTAAAACTTGGCTCCTCATTTTCAAGAGCATCGAGGTCTGGCTCTTTGCAAGTGGTAGCAGCTAGATATCCACACTAATTTATTAATTTCAGTGAGAAAAACAAGAAAAGGGGAAAGAAGAGAGATTGGGGTGGGAAAAGAGCAAGAAGGTGGCTGCAGAAGCCTGGTAGTAGAGTGAGCCACAGTGCTCTGTTGGGAGATCAAAACAAGTGGATCCACCCTCATAATCTTCTTCTTGCACAACCCCTAACGTGGCTGTGTGTGGCTGTGTTTCACCCTGAAGAGGTGAATAGAGGACAGACCACTGACTTACACAATGTTTAGAGGAGATAGAAGTGAATTTTCAGACAGACCCTGCAGCCAGTTCACCGAGTAAAATACAAGTATGAAGGATGTAGTAAGCAATTTGATTTTGTATCAGGGTGCAACTAATTTAATAGTTACCAGGCCAAACTCCTGCCTTCTGGTGTTTTGAATGCTGAGGTATAAAAATAAAATGTGTGAAATACAAAATGGGATTTCTGAGTGGTGGGTAGTGGACAAGATTTTATAAAGGAGGTTTATTTAAATACTGCTACAGCAGATGTAATACAGATCATACCACCTCACTAAGTCACAGGAGTTCAAGAGTTGAAAATGGCCATTTAGAACGTGGATGTATAAATAAGTGTCAGAGAAACTGAATAAATTCTTTTCTCTTGAAGTTGAAAAATCTTCTCAGACACTACAAGTGACAGAAATTTCATCTTGTTCACCAGAAAGCCTTTCCAGAAGTGTCAGTGACTCATAGATTCAATGTCAGTCCTAAAAGCTTTCCAACATGAGGAGAATATGAAATGATGAAGCATCCTCTGCTGCACATCTGCTTGCAGTGCAGCACAGTGCTGTTTTAGCACCCATGCTTTCAGGAATACAGACACTGAACACCCCTGTTGCAGCAAGACAGGACTGCCCCTTCTCTGTGGAAGTTTTGGTTTGTTTCATTTTCGTCTTCAAGCCCAGATAGCCAAGGGAAGAAGTAACTGACTGATCGACTACTAAACAAAGCCCCCTTTAACTAAATGTCTTTGAGCATAACCAGACAAAGTTATCAGTTGTTAGACTAGTGTTGATTTGCAGTAGAATATCACTTAAAGAGATATTCTTCCTTGAAAAGTCCTGTCTGCTGCTTTACAGAGGCTCAGATGGGGCACTGTAGCTTTGCTTCATCATTGCTGATATTGTGTAGTATTCCAGGAGGAGTACAAGGGAGGGGTGAGAGACCAACAGAGAAATTAAAAGAAGTTAGATATGTAAATCCTGGCCATTGATTATAACAGAATTTCAACCCAGCTGTCCATGTGCTCTGTTAGTTTGGACAAGCCATTGCACCAGTTGGCACCTCACACCCTTATTTGATTTAGGACCGAAGTTTCATGATTAGCTTAAGCCAGTCTGAGACTGTACTGCTGCCAAAGGGACATTCCTCCCCCTTCTTACATCAGACCAGGCACTCACGTGACCATACAATAAACTGATCCAACTGAAAACCAGCCCTGGGGAAAAAAAAAATAGGCAGATATTAGTTTTTAATTGAGTCTGGAAGTTAAGCAAGCTCACTGTGCTGCCAGAGGGTTGCTGGGGCTAATGAAGAGGATGGACTGGGAACAGGCAGCTAGAGGAATGGAGAGCTTAGAGAACTGCCCTCAGTGGCAGTGAGATTCAGCAGGTGGGTCTTATTTTAAGTGGGAACCTTTCCTTTATCACACGGTGCAGCCCAGGAAAGTTTGATCAGCAGAGAGAGGCAGGTTGTGCTGCCACCCCCACAGCTGTGCTGTGTGAATTGGAGGGGTGGTGCTTTGGGTTAGCTCTGGGCTCATCCCATGCAAGAGCCTGCTGTATCGGGTGTGCTCCTGGAGCGTGTCTTCAGTTTAGTTGATAACTAAAACTTATGTAGTTTTGTGTATCTGGGGGTACCACTGATACTAATGCTTTTTGAGACCTCTAGATGCTATTATCATACACAAGTAGAGTCTGTTTAAACTCTCTATTTGGGGTTGAGAGACAGAATGTAGCAGACCCAGTGCTGAGGGAGAAAAAAGAGACCACAAAGAATTCATGTGCTTTTATGCACAGAAGAGGCTGAGTCTTTTCTGTGGTCCTGCTTTCCAGCAATGGAGGAGTGCCAAGGCTGAAGCTCAGGTCTCTGTGGTTCCCACTGGCAATGGTGCATTCAATGCTTTTCCCCTTTGTGACCATTACCAACATAAAGCTCTGCTTTTCTCAGCTCCTGGGTGCTTCACCAAAGCAGCCTGTGGACTCACACTCTAGTTCAAACGTGCTTTTAGAGCAGCATTCTTAGTTTGCCCTTTAGGGGTGTTTTGTGCTGTTCAGTGTATTTTAGCACTTATATTTTGCATGGGTCACTCTGGTACTAAAAGACAGCAGGGGGCACCAAATCTGCATAATTCTCTTAAAATGACAACATCCAGGTCCGTGCTCATAAAATTGAAGTTATTATGCATACTCTCAGTTTAACATCTGAAATTTTGTTCTGGTGGTGATGTTTTCTAAGATACCTGCTTGCTTTTCAGGAGGTACAATGGTGAAAGTGGAGGTTGAACTTCCACAAATGGACACATCTGGGCCAGTATCAGACTTTTCTCCTGCCAGTTGTCATCCCACTTCCTTCCCTGCTTAGTGTTGTAGCTCCAGAACTCATGCCCAGGAAGATGTTTCCTCTAATACTTAATTCAGAAAACGATTTGAATTTAAAGAACTGAAGGCTTTGCTCTTCAGTTACAAAGCATCCCAGTATTGGTGTTTTGAAAAGAAATTGTGCTGAAATGACAAGTATTGGACATTCTAGTGAAACGAACTTCTAAATGGCCATGCAAAATGTTTTCAAAGCTAGAATAAGTGATGTGGCTTAACTCTGTTCTTTTGCAGAAGCTGGAATTCAGATTCCTTTCAAATTTTTATTAAAAAATTCTCTGCAAAATTAAAGTGAAACGCAATATATATTAACTCATGGGTCTTTCAGTATTGGTTTATATGTCATCTGTGAGGATGGATCTGAATCCTTCTTCATGTGAGTGGTTCACACTCATGAAACATCTGTGGGTACACTCAGAAAAGTAAAACCTATTATCTGCATATATAATATGTTTGTCTTATTTGTATTTTGGAAGTGCTTCAGGATTGAATCCTCATTTGATAACATACAAAGACAAGTAACGCTGCAGTTTGAGACTGCGCTTTGAGAAATCTATTAACTGGGAGCTACTCTTAGGGTATTTCTGTTACAGCCAAGGACCAGGAAGATGAAAAACGTGTTCAAACCCTGTTGAGATGGTCACCACATAATTTTTTTTCTGGCCTGCATCCCCAGTCCTGGATTTCTATTCGTCTAAATTTAAAATCTTTCTTTGAAAAATCAGACCATTGAGAAAGATGACAAGGCAGAATAGATAGTCATGAGACTAAGAAGAGAACATAGGTCTGAGATATGACTCCTCATTCTGTGGTTTTTGGTAAGTCATTTTAGTGTCAGAGTCATAATATAATTTAGTTATTTGAATTGTAAGTTCAACTGGTTAGTTGCACACCTAGGCAAGTAGTGCTTCCAGGCTTATTTATCTACTTTAAATGCAATTACTCATTGGATAAAATAGGCAAACAACATACTTGCTAACCCTTCCAGAACAGCATGTTCTTACAGGCAATTGCTATTGTTTCAGACAGCAGGAAAGGAACGTCTTGTTGTCAGGTGACCAATACTCGGATGAGAGTAGCTGCACACTAATGTGCATGTTAACAGCTTGGTAACTGTCTAACAGCACCTGTCCTGCTCTGTGCTGAACTGATGGCATATGCTCAGCTGATCTGGGCACGTACAGTCTGTCCAATGTCTTTGGATTCAGTGGTACTGGCAGATCTGAAATGTTAGAAGCAGGAGGTAGATATCAAGTGTACATTCCTCCGAGGAGGTATCTCGTCAATGGATTACTCTTCATGATTGGTTTACTGAGCCTTTGCTCTTGAGGTTCACAAATATTGTGGGTTTGACTGTGCAGTTTCACAGAGTCACTGACCTTACAGCATTACTGTGAAGAGAAGTACATTAAATATTGGGAAAAGTCCTGATACTGCCATAATGGGGATTGCATAAATATAATTTAGTGTAAATAAATTCTACATCACCATGGATTTCTTTAAAGAAAGTTTACACTCTTGAACTTTTGGCATTGTTTGTCCTACTCACAACAACAGGTTAAAATAATGATCTCAAAGCCACATTTTACAGTCATCTGTCAGAAACTATGTAGGACTCTAAATAACACATCTGGATGGTTTCTTATTATCTGCAGGTAAGATCCGTGTTTCTTCTGTTTCCATAGCTCTTAAACCTTGTCAGTTGGAACATCCCTGGAAATGTTCAGGGTCAGGCTGGATAGGGCTTTGATGTCCCTGCCCATGGCAAAGGGGTTGTACTAGATGATCTTTAAAGGAACCTTCCAACTTAAACATTTTTATTATACTGTGACTTACAATGTGTTAGGTAAGGTAATGAGTCTCTGGTTTGTAATTTATAATCAAAATCTAGCTACACATCCAGTCTTAGACCTTGGATGCAGCATGCATGACATTTTCAAAGTTAGGTAATGGAAGAATGCTTTGGTTGACATTTTTATGTGACTGTTAATGTCACATTGGGAACATGCAAGTTTAGCAGCATATTCTCACTTTCATGTCTTTACCAATAGAAAAGCCTTTATAATTCCTAATTTAAGTCACTTCTTGTAGTTTAAGACCATTACACTTTACCCTATTTGTAGAGGGCAAAGAATATTATATTCTATTTCCACATTCAGTATCCCATTACATATCTGAAGACTGTATTCATGTGTGTCATCAGAATTTTCTTAAGGTGGAATGAGATCAGCTCTTTCTGCCTCATCTTCAAGGCTGGTATCTCTAGTATCTCCTGAATTATCTCAAACATTTGAAGACAGTTTTCACAAGTGTAATGTTCCAAAATATCACTACTTAGCATTTTCAGTGCTACACTCTGGCTTTCATATCCCAGTACAATATTTTCGGCTTTCATTCCAGATTGATACTATTCCATTTGTTCCATTTGTGATAAAACATGCAGTTATTTTCCTGGGTACATCTGCATCGTGTTGGAAAAATGCAGCTGGTTTTGCTATTCATGATTCACTGTCAAAATGAAGGATTTTGCACATGGAATTGTGTAGGAGTCTACCTTAACTCTAGCACCAGTCAAAACTCCCTTTAATATTTTGGGTAACACCAGAGAGGATTATTAAATAGCATTCAGCCATCAGCTGCAGAGGATCCTTAACTCCCTGTGAAAGGGTAGGATGTAAATTAAGAATCATCATGACAAGTTAAGAAATCAGTGCGAAAAGTATATCCAACTCAACAAAGAAGAGCAAGAGCTACTTCATTTATGTAGGAAAAATTAAATAATATTAAGAGTGGGAACAATCAGACAACACTGTGAAACAGATCATAGAGTTAGGATATATGACTATAATTGCTTGTTCCTTTTCCCAAGACCTGTTACTTTGTTATAGAAAGAATTTTGTCTAATTTCATACAATTTTACATTGATTAATTGTTGTCCTTGGTATTTCTTTCTTGCTGGCTTCTGGTTACTTGTATAATTTAAATTAACAGAAAAATAATGGAATAAATAATGAAACATGCAAAAATGTTGATCATTCCAAGGCTAGTCCCTTTTCTTAAGATATTTTTAATCTTTACCAGTCTTCCAGGATTTCTCAAATATGTAGTCAGTCTGAGATCACAGCAGCTTTTAAAATATAAAACAGACTGGAAATACATACCAGTCTCCTCAAATAAACTGGCTTTCTTGTAGGGACATTTCATGCATATCTCAGACTGTCTCACGATGTTCTGTAGTATTTAAGAAACATTTTTATTGCTGTCAAAGATAGCAAAATACTAGTTATTATTGTGAAAAAGCCCATTTTCACAATACATACAGATACCATAAAACTTGCATATTGAAGCAGAATCTTATTTAACAAGTTGTACAGACAGAAGGGTGAATATCTGCTGTTAGCGCCTATGAATTTGACAGCTATTCAGGTAGGAAGTTGCATGGTGATCTCCTTTCACAATATAACATGACAGTAAATTCAGATGCCTTAGATTGGAGGCCCCAAAATTGCACGGGTTGGAACTGATATGTGATGTTCAGAGACAGAAGACACTAATTAAGTTAATAAAAGAGACTGTGCATAAAGTGAGTTTATATGACTATGGTCTGGGCAGCCTTGGACCAAAATGCTGTCAGACAATTGCCCTTAGTTTATCTGGAGACTCCCCTCAGTTTGGTGTCACACCTTGCCTAGGAATTCAAACAGGCTGACTATATCTTTGCCTTGCAGTACTGTTAAATTCATGTTCCTTTGACTGGAGTTTCTAAACTCAAAGTTATCTTTCCAAAGAAAACCCCGGCTGCATAGTGGGAGAAATGGAAGATTTCATGCCGTTTTTTAGTTAAAAGCATATTTTTATTGACTGAAAGTCCTAAACCTGGTAACACAGAATATTGATAAATACAAACAAAGAATTGCAAACAATGTACTGTGTTTGGGTTAAATTCAGGTCTGGATTATCCACATGGGATAATTTTGGAATGGGTAAAGGTATAGACGCTCCCCAGTGCAGTTTCTGGGTTTTAGTGTGGAGGTACCATTTGTTGGAGCAGAAGGGTAATTAAATTTTTGTTCCTCTTCGCTTGCACCAAGATGATTAGCAGGGGAATCTCAAGCTTCTGAGTTTTGCAAGACAGACACTTTTCCAATAAGAATTGAATTTGCTTATTTCAGACAGTCTGGTAAACAACCACCAGAGGACAACTTCTCTCAGCTGCTGTGTCAGGCTCACTGCAGAGTGGGCATCCCTTGCCGTGTTCAGCTCTCTCAGTTACTCAGGTGAGTAGTTAGTTGGTACAGCAGATCAAACTGTTTACTCAGCTACTTAAACTCATTTACAGTAATTCTACCCCCTTGCTTGGGATGCACTAGTCCCTCCTCTTCAAGGTGAAAATTAACTCAATAACGCTGTTTGTGGACAGAGACAATGTTAATTACTTCTGTAGTGACTTTTGTTACTTTTGTGATACAATTTTTTTCTCTTTCTGGTCATCTATTACCCAGCCAGTCTGCTACAAGCCACCTCCCCTATTACAGGCATTTTAACAGAAGGAAGTTCATAGGAAGCCACATTGAGTGTGAATTTACATGTAACTAATTGACACAATTCCTCCTGGAGACACTTCAGTGTTAAAGGCAAAATAGCTTACAGTACTTTCCAACCAAAATTACTTGCTCCTAGCAAGACAAGGTGGCCTTAGTGGGAACTAGGGCAGCCAAGCTGCAGTGCTTGGAAATTTACACCCTAATTATCATGAATTAGCTTCTCCATCTGGGGCAGAACAAATGTGTGACGAATACTCAGAAGGTTGCCCAGTGCATTACCTTTTCCTGCAGTATGATCTCCACTGCATGCAAGTGTGCTGTCTGGCCATACTGAGATCACTGCAGTGGAAAATCCTTTTGCAGTTTAAATCGGCAAAAGTGCTTTCTGATTTTCAGTTATTTGAATTTTCCAAGTACTCCTCAGACGGCAGCATACACACACATATATATATATATGTAAGTTACAGGAATAACTGATAGATAATTAATATGAATTGGAAATGCCAGTACTGCTAAAATATCATCTTTCCTTCCATTTCCAACCTTAGTCCCCAGCTTGGCTAGCTTCAGCTGTGCTTATATTAATTGTTTCAATGGATGCCGAATTACTGTCACTAAAATGAACACTTCAGAAGCCAAAATAACACCTCACCTGAACACTTGCTGGAAAATATTTGTATTTTAGAACACTATGTCCACAAAGAAAACCTGCCTGGAGTTAGTTTGATTTTGAGAGTTGCCTTACTTGCAGTCCAAAGCAAAATCATACAAAATCTGTTAGCAAAAAAAGACTTCATTTCTATTATGTGTTTTTTTTCACAGCAGCTTATAGATCACCAATTTATGTAACCCATTCAGCAAGAAGTGCGTATCTAGCATCTACCTCTCTGAATCAATTATCTGGCTGATGTCAAGGTATTCACATTAATATAAGGCTGTTGCAGGTTCAAGGTGAAGAGAGCTCAGTGTCTCTATGAAAGAACTGAATGCTTTGAAAAGAGTAAGATTGTGTGTGTGTGTGTGTGTGTGTGTGTGTGTATGTGCAGTACTTGTGAGTCATGATAGTTTCTAAAAGGCTGTTTAACTTTCTGAAGTTGATGTGAGTCATTGTTCTCCTCTCAGGTAATGACTAGTTAAGATCACATTTAGCTCTTCCATTTCTCTAGTAATCTCTGAGACTAGTATTTCATTGATCTTCCAGTGAAGAGCTGCTTCAGAGTTCTCAGTGACAAGTAAAGGCTTTTTGAAATAACACAAGATAGCTCCATTTGGAGAGCATAGATGACTAGAACTGGCACCTGTTAATGCTCAGCCACTTTTGTCACACAGAAGTGACAATTGGTTTAAGAAAAGAAGACTTCCCTTATACTAAGTGTTTAATATAGGTAGAAAATATTCAGGACTTAGAAAAAGCCAACTCTGAATGACATAGAATAAAAATAATTGCAACAAGGGCAGACTTTTTATTTATGACATCACACACAGTGTTTCTCCTAACTGTTCCTAGAGTTCAACTGAGTATTTCAGATGGTGTCCTGAGTTTACCAAAGATAAAGTCCCAAACTTATCTGACCCTTATGGTTTAAACAAGTTTAGTTAGACATTTCAAGGTAACAAAAAGACTCAGAGAATCACAGAATGGGTCAGGTTGGAAGGGACCACAGTGGGTCATCTGGTCCAACCTCCCTGCTCAAGCAGGGTCATGCCAGAGCAGGTTACTCAGGATTGAGTCCAGATGGCTTTTGAATATCTCAAGGGAAAGAGACTGTACAACCTCTCTAGGCAACCTCTTTCAGTGTGTGGTCACTCAGAGAGTAAGGAAGTTCTTCCTCATGTGCAGGTGGAACTGCCTGTGTTCCAGCTTCTGCCTGTTGCCTCTTGTCCTCTTGCTTGGCATCAATGAAGAAAGCAGAATACAAATTAAGATACTTGCATACAAAATGCACTAGAACCTCCAACCAGGATTTCAAACCTTCTTTGTAAGAGATGGGTAAATTCCAGAGAATCACCTTGTCTTGCTGGTTCTGCTTCAGACTGGAATATTTGCTATGATGTTAAAGCCAGGATAGCTAATGTATTAAAGGTTTATATTTAGAATAGAAATGATCTTTCAGCACAGTGTTCTCATGAGACTGCTTGCTAAACATGTTCCCACTCTTCCATTGCTACCTCCAACCTTTTCTTCTGGTATTTTTCCAATTTACAATATGAATTCTTCAGTACTTGTCAAATGCTAAAATAGTTTTTATAAGGGACTTTAGCTAAAGTGACTAGAAATTCTAAGTGATACAGCGTGAGATAATCATTAGTTTTTCTCCTACAGTTAAAAATGTTCGTATTTATAGGGGTTTTATTTTCTCTGGTTTAATATGAGGAATACATTTCAAAGTTAAAAATGCTTAGGGAATCAGTTTGGACAGTCTTTACTTAAATTCAGTGTTTGATAAACAGTTCTGTTATTGGTGTGCTAAAAATACAAGTCTTGTTTTCTGTGCAACTGATACTTTTTTTTTTCTCTTTAAACAGAGGTAAGTCAAAGCTGATACTAATTTATCAAGTTTGAGTACAAGGAGGCGATAAGGGTCCTGAGCTGACAGTAACCAATGCATTCATAGGGTTGCTGCTGCACATGCTGCTGTATGTCTGCATGGCCTCTCCTTCCTTTCCCATCATAGGTGTGCCCACCTCTCATAAAACCGCATCAAAAGCAACGTTACTGCATAAATACAGCCAGAAATTATGTTTATGTATTCATTAGTCAACACTGCTACTTGTGCAGACCATATTGTAACTATTCATTTATGCGTGCAAGCTAAAAATGACTAAGACCATTAATTCCGTTAGAACACATATGTCGGTTTGGTGAAATACGGATTCTTTTCTAAACTATAGCAAAGACACCAGGGCTAGATTTACTGCACCAGATTGTTGTTTTCAGGACAGCAGGGATGAGCATTCAGTAGCAGGCTCAGTACAACGAGACAAAGAGGAAGAGCATTTAGTTTAATATGGGAGAATTTAATCATCCTCTGAGAAGGAGAACTGTTGAAGGGCATCATGTGTTTGTCTTTGTTCTGGCATCTCTGTTCAGACTGATGGAGCCATGAGGTGTGATCTGGTACAGCCTACAATGGCTGGGGAGCACCAGAAGGGCTGGTAGATTAGGAGGGTATTGCAGGCTCTGGGGTAGGAAAAAATGAAACATTTTTAAAATCAGAGGAATTTGGCCCAGAATGTTATTTTGGTGTTTGGACAAATGCATATTTTATGCACATTGTCTTATTAGCATGACTAGCTTTGCAGGATCTTCAGCAACTGATGAAGGATTTCTTATAGATTACTTATTCAGAAAGTTTGTTATTCCTTTTTCATTCCTTTGATGGAATTCAGTTATTCAGAACTGATAAAGCTGTAACCCACTCTCTCCCCAGCACAGACACAAATTAAATTCCTTCTTGGCAGGATTAAGCACTGTTAGCAAGCATTCCTTGTGTATAGTTTCCATATATTGATTTGAAGCATATTAGGTAATGTCAAAGGCAATTAAGACTGTTTCAGATATTCAGTGTTAAGGCCTTACTTTCTATTCCCTGCATGGGCTCTCATTTTTATTTTGGGCTTCCTCTCTAGGCTGAAGGTCTTGAACAGCTCACAAAGATGTTCTTAGGAAAAAAAAAGCAGATGTGTTATTTCATCATGGCTAAAAGTCTTATTACTTTATGGAAGGCTCCTGCCTTTCATGTATTTATTGGAAGGGCTTCACATCAGAAAGGAGGTAACTTTTGAAGGATGAATATGACTTCTGCCATTGCCATGAAAAATTAGGGGTTTTGGCTGATTCGAATCCTTCTGAAAATTTCACACATAGTTATTAGACAACTGTTGAAATTAAGCAAATCCTTTCCTCATTGCATTTCACTTTAAAGCAGGACCTTTCCAGCAATTGCTTTTTCAACTCGCTTTTTGCTACTCTGTCCTGAAACTAAGAGCAGAGATCCTGTCTTTCTGAAGTGCATTGTATTCTGTCAGACACTTCTGCACTGCTGAGGAAGCAGTCTTGGTGAACTTCCAGGAGATAAAAGCTGAACTTGGAGGAGTTAAGGAGGTAGGAGACAGTAGATGGACCAGGCTGAGACTATGAGCTAGCAAGAAGATAAAGGAAAGACAAGCAAATGGGAAAGAACTGTGCAACAGAGGGGCAGAGGAGGCTGGAGGAATAGAGCAGAAAAGCATAGCTTAGGAATTAAATATCTGTGCTCATGAAATTGGTCCACTAACCCTGTAGATAATGCAAAAAGTCACAGATACCCTGATGACAAACACTGTTGTATTTGCTAGCAAATTATCAGTGACATGAAGAGGCAAAATGTGTGTCAGAACTGTGGTACTGGTTATGAAAGCATCAGACAGAACAGTTACTGAGATCACTCAGTTCAGGTGAGTGAGCTGAGCTGCAAATCGAAGCCCCAGTTTTGCCAATGGCCATGATGGATGTGAGATACTGTATAATTCTGATATTGGCTGGCAAGTGAATAGCAGAAGCAAAGCATTGTAGTGCCATGTTCTGAAGAGTCTTATTTTGTTATTTAGGAACATTTCTGTATTGTATATTTATTTATGTTTTTGTAAGTGGATTTCAATTAAACATGGAGATCATAGCCAAACAGGAACCTTAAAACTTCAAGAGGGATGAATGTAAAGTTGTGTACACTAAGGAAGGGACCTGACAATTCTGCTGAAGATGACCTAAGACAGGCAGTGGAATAGGTTGCTCTGAGAGGCTGGGCCGTATCTGTCCTTGAAGGTTTTCAAGACTTGGCCAGATGAAGCCCTGAGCAACTTGTCTGACCTTGATTTGGCACTGCTTTGAGCAGGAGGTCAGACTAGAGACCTCCTGAGGTCCCTTTTGGCATAAACTTTCCATGATCCTGTGATAATGTAGTTAAAATTTATTCATCCAGATCCTACAAAAGAAGGTGGGAACAGCTGGCAGTAAAATGAGATTATTGTCAGTGGGTTTGTGAACTATCACATTCCTGGTACCTGAAAATAAGACTTCATTAACAAAATGTCACTTGCCTTTATTATTGCAAAGGTAACCTTTTGAAAATGAACTGACCATACAGTGATAGAGTCATTTCATCTGGAATCTGCAGATAATCTGAAATAATAATGCATAAGAGTATGAAATGCTTCTATTAATCTTTGTGGGATATTAGCAGTAAAGCCCAATGATGGCAATTTGTATATAAGCATTGTTAATAATTTAGTATTACTTAAGGTTCACAAAAGAGAGAGTCAGATGTATTATTAAAAACACTCTGTGAATGACAGTTCTCTCCGATAATTAATATAATGGCTTTTACTTTAGTAGGCACTCAGTGATATGTTGCACTTAAAACTATACCTTGTAACAATAATATATGAATCCTAAAACATGAACCACCTTGGCTGTGAGTGTATCATCACCTTGTTGGTGGATTTATGGAGATTTTAGCCTCTCACTTCAGGGACTACTGGCCTTATAAAGACTTGTCCTTTAGGTTTATGCAGTTGAGGTAATTATTTGGGAGTTGAAAAGACTCATTAGCAGTCCCTTCTCATCTCTGATGCTGTTCTATAAATTAGCCACTGGAAATTCCTTTCAGTACCTTCAAATTCTTTCATTATCTAGCACAAAAGGTCATTTCACATAAAATCAAGTGCTCCAAGGCTTACTAATGTAAGGACATTCTGAACACACGAATCTATTAAATCTGCTTTCACGGTCTGTTTTCACGACTGGATGTTGCTTGGTTTTGAGGGCCGTCTGTTGCTCACCACATGTACTCTGTTGCTCTTATTTATCTAGTGACTGAATTGTTCTGGTCCCTACATAGACGTCCTCACAAAGCAAAAAGCCATTCTTAAGTAAAGAAATCCCAGATCGTGTTTGTGCTTTGACCTGTGATCATGGTTGCATAGTGATAGCCTTGAAAATCAGCATCTCAGTACTGCTTGTACAAAAGCAGCACCACCATCCATCCTCTTGTGATGATTCTGTGTGAAATTGGGATCAGATTGTATTACAATCATATTTTCCAAAAAATATGCATGGTAAAGACAAATTCTGTTCACAAGCACCAAATCCAAACAGTGATAGCTGTAGCAAGGAAAGCAAGGCCCCTCACCCTCTTTCGTAAAGCACCTTTCTGCACAGGTTTTACAAACACACTGTCATGATCTGTTTGTACTGTGGGATACAGCCCACAAAACCACTTCATGTAAAACTTATGCTGTGCAGCGTTGTTAAGCTTGAAGTACCTTGTGTGACCCATCAAAAAATCCATTTAAAAGGAATAGCCTCTGGTTAAAGATGAGAGAATACAAACCACTTTTTTAATCAATCTGAACATAATTTGCTTTCCATTTCTTACTGACTTTCTACTTGATCTGGAATTCCATCTCATGGTTCAGCTTTCTAATTTTTGCTGTTGCATTCCCAGGTTTCAGGTGTATGCCATGGAATAAGAGCAGTAGTCCCTTCTGAAAATGGCTTGGGAATATCATGGAGGAAGCAGGAGCATTTGGAAGATTTTGAAGACAGAATAGTGAAAGATGAGGTGGTAAATCTCAGACTGTAGCTGTTAAAATCAGCTGCTGAACACCAGAGAGCAAGCATTACTACATTGCCTAACAGACTGCTGCAGAACCTCTGAGCCTTTTATTTCCAGTAATAAAAAAGAAATCCATGTGCGTCCCAACATGTGAATGTAATTTTGTTTATCTGGGGAAAAGAAGTGTTAAAATACCAATTTTTGAAAGCAACAGTTTTTTCCTAAAGGAAAAAAAAATATTTTATATACATAAAATCTGTATCCTATACTCTGTATTTGTCTGGCTTGCTTATTCCAGATCCCTTCAGCAGACAATGCTGCATCCTCAGTTCCCACACCTTCCATCCTTGTCTCTGTGATATACATTATTTCAAAGAAGCACAGCTGGGTGCTGACCTGTAATTTCTCATACATCTAGGATCATATCCATTAATTTATGTGAAGGTTAGGACCAAGACCATGGAAGGAGATGGGGAACTAAAAGACAGACTGGTGTACCTGCTGTGTTCACAGGGGCCTAAACCAGGGAGAAAATGGTCAGGCACATCCATATTATTTTCGCCTCTTTTTCCATGATTCGCAGTAGTCTCATTCATAAATGACAAAGAAACAGCTCCCTGCTGTGAGGTCCTCATACCACAGGGAGCTGTAATGAGTTTGTAACGAGATGGAGATAAGGAAGACTTTTCAGTGATTACTCAGACAAATCTGAGTACATATCAGAGATGTACTGAGTGAAGGGTATACCTTTCCGTCACTCTCCATCACTTTACACATCTGAGGATACTTAAGGTATTCTCATGGTATTATGTATGAAGAACTCAGTAAGACAAAAGTGTCCTAAATGCATCTTTATAGATTTTTTCCTTTCACTGTATGTCAGAAACTTTTGTAATTTGACAGCTACTAGCAATGATTAATGGCTAGCATTATGGCTAGGGGCAACTTATGTTTCAACATCAGTACCAGGAAAGACCGTGTGATCTTGGAAGTCTTTGGCTGTGGAACTGTGTCGCAAAATGAGAAACAAGTATTTTGCCTGTGTGCTCAATTAAGAGCTCCAAATACATAACTGGAATATAAGGGAAGATGAGAGACAGTGAAAAACAGGAGAATATTTACCTTGGACTGCGGTGCTAAACTGAGATTTAGTGGTTGTTTCCATTTCTGTCTGATAGCTAGAGTATATTCACATTTTTCATAGATATGAATATATATATGTGCAGATGTATACCTTTAAGTGCTCCAGAAAGAAATGTTTTATTTTCATTTTCTTAGAAGCATCCATTTTTCTGTGTTGAATCTTAGCATAGGCAATATATATCCAGATATTAAAGTAACTATGGCAAAATAAATACATAAATATTTTCAAACATGATTCCTGTACTTCATTTACTATTCTTTTCAAAATGTGTGGCTATGAATAAACCATTTACTTCCAAAACATATGGTCTGCAGGATTTCAGATACAAAAAAATTAAAAGGTCAGAGAATTGCAATGGGTTTACTGCATCCCTGTATGACACAAAGCTCATGACTACTTGCCATGTTCTGTCCTTATTTATTAAAGCGTCAGATCACACATACAGTCTGGAGCAGCTCAATTATGAAAGGTTAGATCCATTAGTTTGTTCCTTATTGGTTTATTAATTACTGGCCTTGACTCTTGATTCAAATTAGCACTCTTTCCTCAGGATAAAAGTGTGTATTATGTTAAAAATAATATACTATACTTTCAAACAAAAATATATTGTAAATATTTAAGAAGAAAGCTTCCACTGGACTTGGCTTTGATGGAATTACAATTTTCTGTATGATGAAGTCTGACTTTCACAGGTAACCACTGGCAAATTTCTAAATAGTTTTGTTACTGAACTGCCTTCAATACATAAAAGGATAGAAAAAAATTCTCGGAGGTGAAATTCTTTAGGTAAGGATGTTTCAAACATACAGCTTTAATCTATGTTTTCTAAATATTTTTAAATGGGACTTCTGATGGTTCTGTGGTGTTTTATCCTGAAAACTTTTTGCTTGCAAACCTGCTGTATTGTGTATTGGAGCTGATGTGCTCCAAAGAAGTGCAAGAACTTTTGATGGTAAATCTAAACCAGATCTCTTGTAGAAATGGCTGAGCTGTGTCTGGAGACACTATGAACGGTGTTAAAGATAAGGTATGAAGGCAGGAGGTTATCCTTCCTTCCTTGTTTTAAAGGTGTACTTCAGCAACATGGATATTGTATATACCTGGAAGCCAGCAAGAGCACTCTTGCAGTTCATGGCCTTTAAGAAAGGCTTGTCTTTCTTTACTCCAGCAGTCAGTGTCTTTTTCACCTAGTGGGAAAGGTGGACTGACTCCGCTTTGCTGAGCTTCTCTGCTGTGGTTCATGAGCTCTTGGGCTGGGTTCCTGTCCCCTCTCCATCAGATGCTGGACGCACCAGCACTGGCCTCCCCACGGACCTGGTGCAAGTTTCATGGGATTTACCTGACCCTGAAAGGGAAAAAAAGTAAATTTAAAACCCCTACCAAAGCACTTCAAGTTTAGGCATATAATTATCTTCTCAGGATCTTCTCTGGCCTGAACTGATCCCAGCCTACGCTTCTTCCTCTACCACGCTGTCGTGACAGGATTTCAGTCAGAAACACGCGGCGCTGACTGCAGACGCTGCCCGAGTGGCGGCAGGAGCCCCCCTCCATCCCCGCACCGCCGAGCCCCTCCATTCCCGCACCTCCGAATCCC
>WBMV01008573.1:8646-25434 GCA_013396655.1 Campylorhamphus procurvoides
CGCCGCGCTCTGAGGGGCCCTGAGGGGACGGGGACGGGGAAGGGGATGGGGATGGGCCCCGCCGCGCTCCCGACCCTCGGCCCCGCAGCCCAGGCAGCGAGGGCGTCGCTTCCGTCGTCCCGGCCAGGAGCGGGGAAGGGTGTCTAGGCCTGCAGGGAACGGGCATAGGAATGAGCATCCCCGGGAATGGGATGATCGGGAATGGGATCCCCGGGAGCTGCAGGCAACGGGAATGGGATCCCCGGCAACGGGAATGGGATGAACGGGAACGGGAATGTGTGTCTCGGTGTGCAGGGAACGGCAATGGGAATGGGATGAACGGGAACGGGGTTGGGATCCCCGGGGGCGGCAGGAACGGGCACGGTGCTGGTTTGGGGCCGGCGTTTCCAAACCCCCCTATTTATTGAGTGGCTCGTTTTATGGCCGGTGTGCCCAAGGCAACTTTTTTAAGCGCTCCTTTTTGTCCCCAGATCCGCGGGGATTGAGTTTGGTAGAAAATCTGTGTGGGTTCTTGGGCGTTTTTAGAGCTTCCCTGGCTGAGTGGCTGGTATGAGGGGCAGGAGAAGGTTGGGTTTCCACTGCTGCGTTCCAGGGTGAACCCCCTTCCCTGAGGCTGCCGGGCTCGTTCCTGGCTCCCTGGGAATTGTGTGCTGGGGGAACACGGAGCCCACGGGTGCCAGGGCTCAGGGAAGGGGCCTGGGGACACCTGGGTGGGGTTGTTCCCCCGGGAATTCTCGGAATACACGGGCACGGCAGGGATGTGTGGGTGGGTTTGTGTTTCCTGCACCCCCTCACTGCCCTCGTGGGAAATGTGGGATTTCTCTGAGGAACAGCTCCAGTTCCAGAGCTGCTCTGCCTGGCCCCAAGGGCTGATTTGAATCCCTAAGTAAATTGTGCGTCCTGGAATTCCTTTGGGGAATTCACAGGTGTAAATGGGGTGTAAATATAAATGACTATCATTCCTTTTCCTGTCTCATCTTTCCTTAATGGGCTGGATCAGGAGGTTTCCCAGGTGAATGTTGGGAATGAGGGGGCAGGTCTGGGGCCTGTGGGGTGCGTGGCTGCCTCTGAGATCCAGAATTCAGCTTTGGAGTTTAGGGGGTGTATTTTCCCAGCCTGGAGCAGGTGATGAAGTTCCCTGGGAGGTTTGTGAGGTCCATTCCAGACTCCCCACGTTTCCTCTTTCCTTCTGATCCAAAGGGTTTGGAAAACAAACCCTGAGATGTTTGTACCAGTTCACAGCTCTTGGGCCCTGCCCCAGTCAGTGGAGGTTTGTGCTGTGGGACAGGGTGAGGCCCAGGGAATTGTGCATGGAATTCCCAGGGAATCTCTCCCTTCCCTGGATGGTACCTGTTGGTGTTGGCAGTGGAATCACCTGTTGGAAATGAGCTAGTTGCTTGTGTGCTAAAGGAATCTCAGCAGTCAGCCCTTGTTCCCTCACACCTCAGACTCCTCTGGCGGTGTCCCTCGTTCCTCCTGCATCCCTAAATCCCAGCTGGGATTGTCCTTCCCTGCAGGACAATGTCTGGTCTCTGCTGGGAACTTCCATGGCAAGTTTTGGCAGCCACAGGGAAGTTCCCTTGGCCGGTCTGTGCAGTTTGGGTGAAATCCTCTGGGAGCCTGACAGGGTCAGTCAGGGAATCTTGGAATCCCAGCCTGGTTTGGAATGGGAGGGGTCTTAAATCTCATCCAGTTCCACCCCCTGCCCCGTCCCTGGAAGTGTCCAAGGCCAGGTTGGACAGGACTTGGAGCAGAAAGTGTCCCTGCCCAGGGCAGGAGGTGGGACTGGATGGGCTTTAAGGGCCCTTCCCAGCTCAGCCATTCCATGGCTCTGGAGTTGTGAGAGCCCTTGACTCGTGAGGTGCTGCAGGAACAGCCTTTTCTGGGGGAATTTGATCCCTTCCCCTCTCTGGGAACACATGTGGGATGTGCCCCCTGCTCTGGGCTCTGCCTGCAGTGCTTTCCCAGCTGGGAAGGAGCATTTCCTGGAGCTGCTGAGCAGGAAAGGTCCCCGTGCCCAGAAGGGCTTCCCGAGCTCCAGCTGAACCCACAGGGCTTGGATGGGCAGCAGGGACAGACTGAAACAAAGGGGTCTCTGTACACCAGAAAGGGTCTCCTGGCCACTCACCTGCTGTGGAGGAATTCCCACATGGAAAGAGTGGTCAGGCACTGGAAGGGGCTGCCCAGGGAGGTGGTGGAGCCCCCACCCCTGGAGGTGTCCAGGGAATGCCCTCAGTGCTCTGTGTTGGGACAAGGCAGGGCTTGGTCCCAGTTTGGACTCCGTGGTCCTGGAGGGGTTTTCCAGCCTCAGTGATCCCAGGATTCTGAGCTGCTCAGTGGTGTCTGACAGGCCCTCAGGAGATGCTGCTCCAGCCTCTGCTGGGCTGGAAATACTTCCATGAATTCCTGGTCCAGTCCCTGGCAAGGCAAGGAGGTGGGGCAGGGATGGAGCCGGGTCCTGTCCCTGTGCTCCATCAGCCCCTCTTCCTCCTCTGTCCCCCTGGATCTCCACGTGGTTCTGCTGCTTGTGCCTCCCAAACAAACAGGATCCTGGGTTTCTCCCTCTTGTCCCTGTCCCCA
The DNA here is from genome assembly GCA_013396655.1 of Campylorhamphus procurvoides. Taxonomy (NCBI): domain Eukaryota; kingdom Metazoa; phylum Chordata; class Aves; order Passeriformes; family Dendrocolaptidae; genus Campylorhamphus; species Campylorhamphus procurvoides. Next base: position 11,227 of record WBMV01008573.1, read on the forward strand.
TCCCTGTCCCGAATTCCCAGGAATGTGCCTGAGCTCCTGGAGTTCAACCCCTCTGAAATGGCCTGGCTGCTCCAATGCTGGGGGACCAGCAGGGGTCCAATTCCTGTTGGCTTCTCCCCAGAGCAGCTCCTGCTTTTCTTTTCCTCTGCTGGCTCCTCTCTGGCTTCCTTGGCTCCCTCCTGCCTGTTGTGGGATGTGGGAATGAGGTTTTGGGATGAGCACAGAGCCCCAGCTGCTCCTCCCCGGGTGCTGTTGTGTTTGTGCCCAGCCTGTTCCTGGGAACCCTCCCTGCTATCCCGAGGTGCCAGGGGACAGGGAAGGGGCATCCCAGGCTCTCTGAGCACGGGGATGGAGATTGGGATGGGTTTGCACCCTGTGCTGCTCTCCCTGGAACCTGGAGTGGCAGGGAATAGTGGTGTTCCTTGGGAAATGCTCTGTGGTGAGGGGTGGGTGCTGGGGAATTCCTGTGGGTCACCCTTGGGTTCCTCCCAGGGAGAGGTGTGGTGGCAGAGCCTGGAGCCAGCAGTGCCTGGGTGTTCTGGGCACTGCCAGGTCCCTTCAGCTGTGGCTGTGCCAGAGCTGGGATGTTCTGGAGCAGTTTTTGGGAGCTGTGCCTGCTAATGAGCTCAGATAGGTAAATGACATGAAACACAGACGTGTTTAGGATTGATTTGGGAGAATCTCAGCAGGTTGTGATCCATGGAGTGGCTTTTTCATTGTGAATAGTTACATTTGTCATCCCTGCACTCTCTTCTCCCAAGGGTTACAGCCCCTAAATTGGAATAATTGGGTTTTTAAGCTGGAGGAGATGGGAGCAGCAGTGGGAAAAGGGGATGTGGGCCCTGAAATGGGCTGGGGAGAGCTCTGGGCTGGCTCGTTGTGGGAGGGGACAGAGACAGCAGGTGACAAACAGGGCTCCAGCCAGGTGGGAAAGGACAAGAAGGATTTTCTAAATTACTGGATATTCCACAATCAAAATAAATCTTGGGCATGATGGAACCTTCCTGTACAGACAGCTCAGCATTCCTGGCTCTTGGAGGAGTCTCCTGGAGACATGGCCAGGGGTGGTTGTGGCACTGCTGGGCATGGTTGGACTCAGAGGTTTTCCAGCCTCAGCCATTACAGGATTCCATATCACTGTGCTGATCCTGTTTCCAGTTTGAGAGTGGCCTGTGGAATTGTGGCTTTGTGCTCTGGAGTTTCCCAGTTTGCAGTTCCAGCCACCTCTGTTCCATGTCAGCTCCCTGCTGGTGCCCTGGTGTCCCTCATCCTTGTGTTCCAAGGACTTTGAAGGGATTAGGGAAAACCCTGCAGTTGTGGATGCTGCTCAGACACCCTGAGAGCAGGAACGTGTGTGGGGAGGGTTTGGTTTGTGTCTGCCCTGTGTTCATGGATCTGGGAAATGCTCCCAACCCCCCCAGGGAACTGAAGGCTGCACAAAACCTGGAGTGTCCCTGATGCTGTAAAACAGAGTCAGAGGATCAAGGACATATCCCAGAACCCTGAGATGGGTCAGGTGGGAAGGGGAGCTGTGGCTGCCCCGTCCCTGGAAGGTGTCCCTGCCCATGGCAAGGGTGGAGCTGGATGGACCTCAAGGTCCCTCCAAACCATTCCATGATTCTGTGGTTTGGGAAACTTTCAGACAGTGTTTTAAAAAGGGAACTTGGGAAATGACAGAGCTGGGAGAGGAGCATTGATGGGGGCATGGACAGTGGAACTGATGGGAGGGTGGAGATGATGTGAGCCAGGATTGGGGAATATCCCATGGTCTGTTCCCTGGAAACATGGTGGTTGGGGAACTCTTAAGTGCCTGACACCTCCATTGCTTTGTAGGATTGCTGGGGTGGCTCTTCCTGCAGGGAGTGAGGGGGATATGAACTGGTCCAGGGTCCTCACCAACGGGTTTGGGAAGGGTTTTCATCCAGCTGTGACCTTGTGGTCTGAAGTGTTCCTGGGCAGGAAGGGTGTCCCTCTGTGAGACCACTTTTCCATGAGCACTTTGTTTCCTCAGGGGACGGAGTCCATCAAGATGGAGAACGGGCAAAGCACAGCAGCAAAGCTGGGGCTGCCTCCCCTCACCCCAGAACAGCAGGAAGCTCTCCAGAAGGTGAGTCAGTCCGGGGGGAATTTGCTGGTTGGGCTTGGGTTGGTTTGTTGGGGGAGTTGTTTGTTGGGTTTAAGGAGCCTCTGCCACTGGTGGGGTCAAAGGGAACAGGGATCTGTGTGGGATCATGGCCCAATTGGGGGTTCCCGTGGTCATATTTGTGCCCAGGAATTACTTGCTCTGGTCTGGAGTTGATGGATATTTCTGGGAGCACGATGGGATTTGCTGTTGGGGCTGGGAGAGTGGTTTTACTCTAAGAAATAAATAAGATCAGAAGTGTGGATCAGCTGGGAACTGTGAGATGGTGTGTGAGGGCCACAGAGTGCCTGAGGAGCAGCTGGTGCTCCATGAGCATTGGGATTGGGACTGGGACCTGCTCCAGCTGGGCTGTCCCTGCCCATCCCAGAGCACATCCCAGAATACCTGTACACCCTGCTGTCCTCCCTGGGGTGTACAAAGAGCCCCAGTAGCACCATTCCAGCCCATCCCACTGGGCCAGTTCCATCCACCTTGTTGGAGCCACCCCACACAGCCAGGAGGAGGGACTGGGGCCTCCTGCCCACTGTCCTACGGGGATGAGCAGTGCCTGAAAGTGGGTACAGGGAAAGGGAAACACCCCCAGGGCTTGTGGGAGCTTGGGATGGGAGTCCTGTGTCTGGGGAGGCAGGGAAAGCTCTATCCTGGGGAGCCTCCATGTGGGAAAAGCCCTGTCCTAGGGAGTCTCAGTGAGGATGTGCCCCTGCTGTCCCAGCTGCCTCTGTGTCTCCAGGTCTCTCTGGCTTCTCCATAGCTGCCAGATACAAACTCCCTGGTCTGCTTCCATGTTTCCAAAGCCTCAAATCCCTGTTTTAGAGCCTCCCTTTCCCTGGCAGCTCCCAAACCTGTGCAGCCATGGAGGTGGCTGAGTGTGTGTCCCTGGGAACAGGCACAGGAGGGTGGATGAGGGTTCCCCTGGTATGGAGTCTCTGTGCCAGCACTGCTGGAAGCTCCAGCTCTGCCAGACTGGGGGAGGACTGAAAGAAACCCCGAATGAGCCTCAAGTGTGCAGGAAGAGCTGGAGTGGAGCTGGGGAATTCTGTGAGCAGATCCAGGGAGCAGAGCTGGGATGTGCAGGGAGCAGATCCAGAGCAGAGCTGGGATGTGCAGGGAGCAGATCCAGAGCAGAGCTGGGATGTGCAGGGAGCAGATCCAGGGTGGAGCTGGGATGTTCAAGGAGCAGAGCCAGGGCAGTCCAGGTGTACTGAGACAGGAGATCCCAATCCGGGGGTGTCCATGGGGAGGTGGAGGCCCTTCCCTTGTCTGTGCAGATGTTCTCTGGGAGGAGAGCACTGGAGGAGGCCGTGTCCCACCCTCGGCCCACCAGGTAAGGGGCTGTGGTGGGATGTGAGGGCGGAAGGGGGAATCCTGAGCTCCTAGTGCATGCTGCTCCCCTGCCCCTCGGGGATCCCGCTGTGGCCCAGGCTCTGAGGTGCTGTAGGGCTGGAAGGTTCTGGAGTTTGGGGGAGTGAGGTGTGGATGCAGGTGGTGCTCCCTGCCCCTACAGCCGCTGTGTTTGCCCTACAGGCCAAGAAGTACGCGATGGAGCAGAGCATCAAGAGCGTGCTGGTGAAACAAACCATCGCCCACCAGCAGCAGCAGCTCACCAACCTCCAGGTGAGACCCCCCCCGGGCCGCGCCCTCTGCCTCGTGCTCCCCCCGACACGGTGGAGTTCTCAGGGCCCTCGGAACCAGAGCACAGCCCCGAGCCTGCGGGCACCAAGGCACCCCCGACCTGCTCAAATTGCCCCCAAATTCTGCTCGTGCCAGGAGGAAATGGTTCCTTCCCCTCCTGTCCGTGGCCCATCGTGAGGTACAGGAAGCCAAAGGCTTTACCCCGGGTTTCACTTTCCGCTTATTAAGGTGGTGAAGCCAGAGAGGATCCTGGGAACAGTGTCCTGTCACCATCTCCTGTGCCTGGGGAGGGTCCCCGCCATGTCCCAGTCCTGCCCTGCTTCCCTCCCCTGCACCCAGGTGCTCTCAATTCCGGAGAGGTTCCGCTGCCTGTTCCTGCTCCTGCTGGAATGCCCGTAGCAGGAGAACCCTTCCCTGGGGTTTAACCTCCCCTCCTTCAGAGGCTTCTGGAACACGTCTGGCTGCCTTCACTGCGAGTCAGGAAGCCCAAAGTGAGGGCTCTGCCCGAGGAATCCCTGTGGATGCGCTCCGAGGCCGCTCGGGGCTGTGCCTGGTTCTGAGGGTCTGCTCTAGTTGAGGGGCTCCTTTTAAACGCTGGGGGTGAACCAACGCCAGTGGTTGCAGAGGTTACTGTTGCCTTGAGTCCCCCCTGGGATCCCACCCTGCTTCCCGAGGCAGCAGCACAAGCCCACCCTGGCCTGGTGGGACCGGACTCGGCAGGGTCCCGGCGCCGGACAGTCCTGGGGACCAGGCAGTGAGGGCCGAGGAAGGAGAGGCCTCTCCGCAGGTGCCCCTGCGCCGCCGCTCTGCTTGAGTTTGTACAACAGCCGTAGTAATGCTCAGCTCCAACAGACTGAACTCTGTCTTTACTGTCTTTCAGATGGCAGCAGTGACAATGGGCTTTGGAGATCCTCTCTCACCTTTACAATCGGTCAATAGACATATTCACTTCTTCTGGGGCATTGTCTTAGTCAGGGCCTAGCGTGGGGACGTTCGTAGTGGTGCCAATGCTCTTGTCCGCGCCCAGCACAGCCCTCCCACATCCCCACCCGTACTGGACACGCCCAGGAGCAGAGCGAGGTGTCACTGCCCCGAGAAGACCCCAGGCTGTGCAGTCTGCGGGGACACTGGCACTCGGGGGCACAGACAGCTTTAGATTTCCACCAGTTCTGAACACACCCGTGCAATGGTGGGAGCTGCATTTCTAGGGATGCTGCAGTTCTGAGGTCCCGACCTAAAACTAACGGCCAAGGTAACGCACAAAGGGGCGACTTGTTGTGGAACGAGCTCCCAGCGCCGGGGCCCGGCAGCCGCGGGGCCGGGGAGGGCCCGGGGCCTCGGAGGCGGCAGAACGTGGTGTAGCCCAGGGGCCACGCCCTCCTCACTGTGCATGGTCCAGTCTAGGGGAATGTGGCACACTCCGAGTGCAGCGACAGCAGGAGGGAGGTGACAGAGCCCAGGGATGCCCAGAGAACCCGTGTCATCCTTTGGGCCGCTTCTAATGAGAGGCCACGAGGAGCCCAGTGACCTGGGGTGATCCGTGCCCTCCTTTTTCCTAGAGGACAAAGTGCCCTGTAATTCCTCTCTGCACCCAGAGGTTCCTTTGTAAATTCCTTTGTAAATGCCTTCCCCCCATCTTGCTGGAACGTGGGATTTGTGCCCGGTGCCAAACGCAGCTGGAGGTTTGTGCTCCAGAGGAGAAGGGCACTGAAGGGACATCTCTGCTCTCCCTCCCTTGGCAGCGGGTGGTGTGGCAGTGAGGAGCCAGAGGGGATGTTCTGGGCAGGGGGTAGGCTTGGAATGGGCTGCATGGATTTGGCAGAGCTGGTGTCTGAGCCCTCGTGCCCAGGAATTCCATCTGTGGAGCTGCTGCCTGACAGCAGAACTCCTGCAATCTGGGGTTTGGCTCATTCGTCCCAGCTGGGCACAGCTGAGGTGGTGCCACAGGAGAGGTTTAATGGCTCATTGTCCTCAGGGCACAGGCTGTGATCCCTTTTCCTCAGACATTCTTCCCTCAGGGAGTCAGAGGCTGCTGCTGGACTCAGCCCAGGAGCAGGAGTTGGATCACTGGGCCCTGGTGCATGTCAGAGCAGTCAGGATACCCCGTCCTCAGAAGGTGCTTTATCCCAGAGCCCACTGGGAATGCACAGAGTGGGAACAGTCTTTGTCCAGCACCCTCCTGTGGCCAAGCCTCCCCAGTTCTCTCTCTGGGAAGGCAGCACAACCTGAGCTCCCTGTCGTGGCTCTCAGGGCTTCCCCTGGGCTCAATCCTTCCTCAGTGTGTGCCAGCACAAGATTCCCCCTCCCTTCACCATTCCCTGATGTTGTATCCCAGCTGATGCTCTTGCTGAGGCTTGTGCATCCCCTGCCTCGGTTCAAGGAACCCCAGGGTGGTGTTTTGGCCTGTCCTTAGAATAACCTCTGAAATCCCTTGAGAGCAGCATTACAGAGCTGCTGCCTGGCTGAGGCTGCAGGGGCTTTAAATTCCATTTTATGGGAGAGGAAGGAGGCCATGGGGCAGTAAAATCGGCTTTGTGGGGTGTGAGAGCAGAGAGGTTTCCTGGCAGGAGTCCCTGACTCTGCCCTGTGCTGAGCTCAGGTGCCCAGGGCATCACTTGGCACCTGTTGGTGACTCAGAGCCCCCCACAGTCAGCACTGCCCACCCCGGGTCTGCCTGTTGTAGGGCCAAAATCAATTAGGTTGGAAAAGCCCTCCAGGGTCATCAAGTCCAACCTGTGCCCAGTCCCTGTGTTGTCCCCAGACCAGAGCACCGAGGGTCGTGTCCAGGGATTCCAGGGGTGGGGACTCCACCACCTTCCCAGGGAGCCCATTCCAATGCCTGACCACCCTTTCTGGGAAGAAATTCCTCCCAATGTCTGGAAATCCTGAGTCCTCCTCACTTCCCCACCCACACTTTAAGGTCCCTTTAGGGTTGGGGGTGCAGTTTCCTCCTGCAGAGGCTCCTTGGGGAGGCCCCTCCCTGGGACATTGGAGGGGAGACTGGGGACAGCTCTGGCCCCTGAACAGGCTGAAGGAGTTTCCTGCACAAGCTGAGAGTGCTGGAGAACTGGGAGACACCACGTGCCATAGTCCTGCTGGTCACTGAGTGCAGAGTAAAGAGAACGGCCGAGTGGGACTGGGGCACCCTTAACCCAGGCCAGGGGCAGCTGGGTGTCACCCCAGGGACAGAGCATGGGGTTAGTGTCACACCAGAACCAGCAGCTGGGGCTGGATGTCACCTCAGGAGCAGAGCATGGGGTTGCTGTACCCCCTGAAAAAGCAGATGGGGCTTAATGCCACCTTGTAGGCAGAGACTGGGGTTAATGTCACCTCAGGAGCAGCACTTGGGGTTTAATGTCACCCCAGGAGCAACAGCTGAGGTGAAGTGTCACCTCAGGAACGGATTATGGGGTTAATGTCACCTCAGGGACAAAGACTGGGGTTATTGTCACATCAGAAACAGAGTATGGGGTTAATGTCACCTCTGGGGCAGAGACTGGGGTTGTTGTCACCTCAGGAGCAGATTATGGGGTTAATGTCACCTGAGGGGCAGAGACTGGGGTTGTTGTCACCTCAGGAACAGATTATGGGGTTAATGTCATCTCTGGGGCAGAGACTGGGGTTATTGTCACCTCAGGAACAGATTATGGGGTTAATGTTACCTCTGGGGCAGAGACTGGTGGTGTTGTCACCTCAGGAACAGATTATGGGGNATTATTGTCACCTCTGGGGCAGAGACTGGGGTTGTTGTCACCTCAGGAACAGAGTATGGGGTTACGAGGGACACACTGTGCTCTGCTTTTGGTGAGAGCCATCCCTGTTTAACACTGACCTGGCCTATGGAATGACAGGAGTTGAACCCCCCCAGTTTGTTTCCTCCTGGGGCTGGTGCCAGTCCTGTGCAGGTGCCACAGGGAGCAGGATCCCTCAGGCACAGTCTGTGTCCTGGGGTGTGGCTGTCACAGATGGGGAGTTCTCCCTCCCTTTGGGCTGCACATCCCAGGCCTGGCAGAAACTCCTTCCTGANACAGTCTGTGTCCTGGGGTGTGGCTGTCACAGATGGGGAGTTCTCCCTCCCTTTGGGCTGCACATCCCAGGCCTGGCAGAAACTCCGGGGTCCTCAGACATGGGAGAGCTCCCCTGATTGTTAGGGCACCCCATAAATCATCCTCCTGGAGTCCCTGCTTGCAGCCCCTTCAATCCAGACATGGCAGAGCTCTTGTGCCTTTTACAGCACCCCAGAAATCGTCCTCGAGAAGGCCCCGAGTGCAGCCCCTCTGCTCAGAGAGTCCCCGGACATTGCAGAGCTTTTGTCCCCTTTCAGCACCCCAAAAATCCTGAGGGCCCTGGTTGCAGCCCCTCTGCCCCGGGGGTGTTGGGGAAGGAAGGGAGTGCTCTGAGCTCCCTCTGTGCTGCTGGGCAAGGCCAGAGGCATCACCTTCTGCTGCTCCTGCTCTGCTCCAGCCCTTCCGTNCCCGGTGCCCAGAGCCGAGCCCTTTGCTGCCTGGAAGGGGAAGTGAAGCGATTCCCTCCTCCTGCAGGCGCGGCTGGAGATGTGATCAGGCTGGAGGGGGAGACCTGACCAGTGGGGTCGGAGATGTGTGTGAGCCGGGCTTTATCCGCTCCCGCCCCGGGACTGAGCCGGACTTGATCCGGGAGTGAGTGAGCTGGACTCGATCCACTCCTGCCCCAGGACTGAGCCGGACTTGATCCACTCCTGCCCCGGGACTGAGCCGGGCGGATCCGCTCCAGCGCCCTGAGCAGCGAGCAGGGCAATCCTTTGGTGCTCGTGTGGCTGAGCTGCAGCACGGCCGGAGCTGCACCGGGTGGGCCCNGCCCTTCCGTGCCCTGGTGTGTCCCACTGTCCCCGAGCCATCCCTACACGCACAGGCAGTGGCTGATCCGGCCCCATTCCCAGAGCTGGCCGTGGGCTGGGCATGTCCCCAGGTCCGTGTCCCTGGGCAGAGCAGCTCTGGGGGTGACAGACACGAGGGACACACTGTGCTCTGCTTTTGGGATCCCTCCTGGAAGGACTGGCTGGATTTGTCTCGCAGACGGGGTTTCAGGCAGATTTAGGAACCAGTAGTGCAGAGACCCTCAGAGCAGCCCCCCGGTGTTGGGGCTGCCCCAGTGCAGCCAGTGCTGCCAGGCAGGGATGAGAACTGGCACCACACGCTTCCCAGGAGCCCCACTGAGCCACTGGAGGGTTTTGCTTTGCTCTTCAGCCTTGGAAGTGGTGCCCAGTGCTGGATCTCAGAGTGCCAGGGTGGGGGGCGGGCCGTGGTGCCAGAGGGAGCGGGGAGGAGGTTCCCGATTCCAGCCCCTTGCNGAGCTGCAGCACGGCCGGAGCTGCACCGGGTGGGCCCAGGAGGGAGGGAGGAGGGCAGGAGGTCCCGGGGTCCCTGAGCCCCCCGGCCCTGACCGGGCAGTCCTTGTCTCGCTACAGATGGCGGCTCAGAGGCAGCGGGCACTCGCCATCATGTGCCGGGTCTACGTGGGCTCCATCTACTACGAGCTGGGCGAGGACACCATCCGCCAGGCCTTCGCCCCCTTCGGGCCCATCAAGAGCATCGACATGTCCTGGGACTCGGTCACCATGAAACACAAGGTGGGACGGGGCTCCTGTCCCACGGGGGGACCTTCCCTGCCCACGGCACGGGGTGGGGCCCGGTGGGCTTTGTGGGTCTTTCCCACCCAAACCATCCTGGCCTTCTCTGGTGTGCTGGAAGCTCTGGCAAAGAGCAGGTGAACTGCCCTGTGTGGCAGCAGGGGCTGGTGCTGATAGTCCAGTGATGAGGCATTTGGGAGTTTTCCACAAGGGTATTTTAGCCACATACTCTGAACACAAAGTATTCAGCTGTGCAGGACTTTGGATGGGATATTGGGAAGACAGTCTTGGCTGTGAGGGTGGGGTGGCCCTGGCACAGGGTGCCCAGAGAAGCTGTGGCTGCCCCATCCCAGGAAGTGCCCCAGTGCCCTGGAAGTGGATGGGGCTTGGACCAACCTGNGTCAGAGCAACCTGGGCTAGTGAATGGTGTCCCTGCCCACGGCAGGGGTTGGGACTGGGTGGGCTTTAAGGTCCCTCCAACCCAAACCAGGCTGGGATTCTGTGATTCCATGATTCCCAGCCCTTGAGGGATGTGTATCCTCTCCAAGGCCTCCCTGATGCAGCCAGGAGAGGAAAGGGCTTTTATCATGGAGGCAGGGCTGCTTTTAGCACTTGAGATGAATGTTTGCAGCTCCCTGTTCTGCTTAGAGCAGGATTCTGAGGGGTGCACAGAATCCCAGAATCCTGGGATCTCTGAGGCTGGAAAAGACTTCCAAGATCATCAAGTCTACCATGTGCCTGATCCCCACTTTGTCACCCAGCTCAGAGCACTGACTGCCACACCCAGGGATGGGAACTACTCCCCCACCTCCCTGGGCAGCCCCTTCTGATGTTTAAAACCCTTTCCATGAGCAAATTCCTCCTGATGTTCGACCTGAACCTCCCTGGAAGGTGCCAGCCAGGAGTGAGGTGGGATTTTGCTGGGAAGCCTGAGAGGCTCTGGGATAAGGTGCAGGTCTTTTGTGCCTCAGTAAAACGCTTGTCCAAGGGAACTTCTCAGGTCCCAAGCAGGAATCAGTGTGGTGGGAATCATTTCCACCTGTAGGGGTCTGTGGGAAGTCTTGGCTGCATGAACTTGGCACTGCTGGAGGGATTCACAGCTCTCCTCCTGTCCCAGGGCTTTGCCTTTGTGGAGTACGAGGTGCCTGAAGCTGCCCAGCTGGCCCTGGAGCAGATGAATTCTGTCATGTTGGGAGGGAGGAACATCAAGGTGAGTACCAGGTGTGCTCTGAGCACTCCTGCTTCTCTTGCCTGGGAATAATGGATTTATAACCTGGAAAAGCTCCCCACAGCTCTGGGGAAGGAGCCTATAACTGATTTATGCCTGGAAATGCTCCCCACAGCTCTGGGGAAGGAGCCTATAACTGATTTATGCCTGGAAATGCTCCCCACAGCTCTGGGGAAGGAGCCTAAAGTCTGTCCCCTGGTGGACCTTGGTGTCCAACATGGAGCTCACGGTGGTTTTGGGTCCCTCCTCTCCAAGGAGAAACCCCCAGCCTGGGAGTCCCACCTGGGACTGGCTCAGGTTTTCCCACCACACATGGGAGTGTCTTGACAACAAAACACACGTGATTTTTTTATGTGGTGTCTCTGACATGCTCTGCAGGGTCCGAAGGCTGAGGGGGCTTGGGAACCCCCCAAAAAGGGTGTAGGAACGTTAGGATTTGCTGTCAGAATCCTTCTCAATCCCTGCAAGTTGGTCCTTGGCAGGTCAGGGGAGCTAAATGGGGGAGATACAGTGAGGAGGGAGTGGAGTCTGCTCTGGCTCTCCATATTCCTGGGATTCCTGGCAGTGCCAGTTGTTCCCAGAGTGGTGTCAGCCATTCCCTGTGCCGAGGGAGGCCCTGGGAGGTGTCCTGTGGTTTGCACAGGCAGGGAGGGACTGGGGGCCTGGGGCTGCCCTTGGACACTCCATGGGCTGTGTCACAGAATCCCGGGATCCCTGAGGCTGGAAAAGCCCTCCCAGCTCCTGGAGCCCTCCCTGTGCCCAATGCCCACCTTGTCCCCAGCCCAGAGCTCTGAGTGCCATGGCCAGTCCTGCCTTGGGCACCTCCAGGGCTGGGCACTCCAACCCTCCCTGGGCAGCCCCTTCAACATCTGACCAGCCTTTCCAGGAACCAATTCCTCCTCCTGTCCAGCCTCACCCTCCCCTGGCACAGCCTGAGGATGTTTCCTCTCCTCCTCTCCCTGTTCCCTGGGAGCAGAGCCCAACCCTGCCTGGCTGCCCCCTCCTGTCAGGGACCTGCAGAGAGTGACAAAGTCCCCCCTGAGCTGCCCCCTCTCCAGGCTGAGCCCTCCGGTCCCTCTTGCTGCTCCAGCCCCTTCCCAGCTCTGTCCCACCCTGTCCCTCAGGTGGGGAGGCCCAGCAACATCGGGCAGGCCCAGCCCATCATTGACCAGCTGGCAGAGGAGGCCCGAGCCTTCAACCGCATCTACGTGGCCTCGGTGCACCAGGACCTGTCGGATGACGACATCAAGAGCGTCTTCGAGGCCTTTGGGAAGATCAAATCCTGCACCCTGGCCAGGGACCCCACGACAGGGAAGCACAAAGGCTATGGGTTCATCGGTACGACCCCCCTGGGCCTGGGCTGGGAGAGGGGGAGGGTCCTCAGCTCCTGGGGGTGGTTTGGGGTTGGGTTTTACACTCTAGGGGAGGAATTGGGGCAGGTTTGTGCCTGAACTTGGAAATACAGTGGCTGTGAGGGGGGTGAGGTGCAGGCATAGGCTGGAGCTCCCATGCCATGGAGCCAGGCTGGGAGAGCTGGGGGTGTTCTTCTGGGGAAGAGGAGGCTCCAGGGAGACCTGAGAGCCCCTTCCAGTGCCCAAAGGGGCTCCAGGAGAGCTGGAGAGGGACCTGGGACAAGGGATGGAGGGACAGGACACAGGGAATGGCTTCCCACTGCCAGAGGACAGGGGTAGATGGGATATTGTGGAGAAATTCTCCCCTGTGAGGGTGGGGAGGGACTGGAATGGAATTCCTGGAGCAGCTGTGGCTGCCCCATCCCTGGGAGTGTCCCAAGCCAGGTTTGGAGGGGGCTTGGGGCAACCTGGGCTAACAGAAGGTGTGTCCCATGGCAGGGGCTGGGACTGGGTGGGCTTTAAGCTCCCTCCGTCCCAAACCCTTCCATGAGTGGACAGTAAAACTGTGTCTGTGAATTCCCCCCTCCTGCAGAGTATGAGAAGGCCCAGTCGTCGCAGGACGCCGTGTCCTCCATGAACCTCTTTGACCTGGGGGGGCAGTACCTGAGGGTGGGCAAGGCCGTGACGCCCCCCATGCCCCTCCTGACCCCGGCCACGCCCGGGGGGCTCCCCCCGGCTGCTGCTGTCGCTGCTGCTGCGGCCACTGCCAAGATCACAGCACAGGTGAGGGGCTGGCACAGCCAGGGCACAGCACAGGGGAGGGGCTGGCACAGGGAAGGGGCTGGGATAGCACAGGTGAGGGACTGGCACAGCCAGGGCACAGCACAGGTGAGACTCGACCAAGCAGGTGAGTGTTGTGACCCTGCTGGACATGAGTGTGCAGCTGTTCCACAGCTGTGTTACTGGTGTGACTGGGAGCCCTTGGCCTGGATCCAGCATTTAGGTGGGATATTGGGAAGGAATTCTTGGCTGGGAGGGTGAGCAGGGCCTGGCATGGGTTGCCCAGAGAAGCTGTGGCTGCCCCATCCCTGGAATTGTCCCAGGCCTGGTTGGACAGGGCTTGGAGCAACCTGGGATAGCGGAAGGTGTCCCTGNCCTGGGATAGGGGAAGATGTCCCTGCCCATGGCAGGGCTTGGGACTGGGTGGTCTTTAAGGTCCCTTCCCACCCAAACCATTCCAGGGTTCCATCCTCAGATCATACTCTGTCCCAGGACTGCATTCATGGATGAAATTCCAGCCAGAATTTCGTGCCAGAAATTGCAGCAGTTTTGTTGCAGCACCTTCCCATTCCCCTTCGTTAGGAGCTTCATCTCCAGTGGAAACAGGAGAGGCCTTGTGGGCACTGGGAGAAGAGCTCTGATGGTTTGGGATGGATCCCAGAGCAGTTTGGAGTCAGGAACCCAGGGACATGTGGGAGAGGAGCACCAGATGTGGCATTTAGGGACAAAACCTTGGAATTCTTTGCCATTTCAGGGTTTACAGGAGCCCCATGAAAACAAGGAGTAGAAGGATGTGGGGAATTAAATCAGGAGCGTGAGGGCCTGGAAGGCAACAGCAACCAAGATCTGGGGGATCCTGGGGTGTATTTTGGGCACGTTATTTCCAGTAGTTTTATGGAAGTGTTTGTGGTTTAACTGGGTATTCATCCCTAATGTTGGAATTCTGGGCATCTGAGTCAGGGTGTTTATTGGGATTTGAGTTCCAGGAGAATGTTTTTATTCCAAGGCTTGGTGGCTTGGGGTTTCCCTGCTGGGCTGGTGACACTTTTATGTCCCCAGGAGCTGCTGGGGCTCGGAGTGTCCCGCGATTCTCCGGTGTGGAGCAGCGGCGGTTCCTGGGCAGGACTAACCCAGGGCCCCTGTTCTCCCTGTGTCCCGCAGGAGGCCGTGGCAGGAGCTGCAGTTCTGGGCACTCTGGCGACACCAGGACTGGTGTCCCCTGCCCTGACCCTGGCCCAGCCCCTGGGGGCTCTGCCCCAGGCTGTGATGGCAGCACAGGCCCCTGGGGTCATCACAGGTGGGTCACCTGTCCTCCTGTCACCTGTCCTCCTGTCACCTGTGTGTGTTCCTGTCCTCTGTCACCTGTCACCTGTGTGTGTGTGTTCCTGTCCTCCTGTCACCTGTGTGTGTGTTCCCATCCTCCTGTCACCTCTCCTTCTGTCACCTGTGTGTGTGTTCCCATCCT
>WBMV01008576.1:0-22979 GCA_013396655.1 Campylorhamphus procurvoides
AGCGGGAGGGTCACATGTTCCGACGGCAGCCTATGAGCAGCCCCCCGAGCTGAGACAAACTAATCTGGGGCTGGCCGCCCCCACCCCCGTCCCCCCTCCCAACGTGGACTTCGTTTTTATAAACGTACCGCCAGGATCCAACCTGTTGGAGGCAAATAACCATACGCATCATGCCCGGCCGGGGACCGAGCCGCCACCGCCGCCGCCCGCGATGTGCAAGGCCATGAGCAAAGCAGCAAGCTGGGAGATGGACGGACTGCGCGGCGACAGCAGCGGCGGCGGCGGCAGTGGCGGCGGCGGCGGCGGAGCCCCCGGGCAGTGCCGTAATTTTCTCTCCTCGCCCGTTTTCGGGGCGGCGCACACGGGTCGAGCAGCAGCCGCTGCCGCTGCCGCCGCCGCCGCCTCGGGGTTTGCCTACGCCGGCGGAGGGGAGCGCTCAGGGGCGGCGGCGAGGCCCGATCCCCCGACCAAGGACTGCCCGAGCTCCGCCACGCCGGCCGCCGCCCCCGCGCTGGGCTATGGGTATCATTTTGGCAATGGATACTATAGCTGCAGGATGTCCCACGGGGTTGGGATCCAGCAAAACGCCCTGAAGTCTCCCCCCCATGCCTCCATTGGCGGCTTTCCCGTGGAAAAGTATATGGACGTCTCCAGCTTGACCAGCACGAGTGCCCCCGCCAATGAAGTCTCATCCAGGGCGAAGGAAGTGTCCTTCTACCAGGGCTACACAACCCCCTACCAGCACGTTCCGGGGTACATAGACATGGTCTCAACGTTTGGCTCTGGGGAACCGAGACACGAAACATACATATCAATGGAGGGCTATCAGTCTTGGACTCTGGCTAATGGCTGGAATAGTCAGGTTTACTGTGCCAAAGATCAGACACAGAGCTCACACTTCTGGAAATCGTCCTTTCCAGGTACGAGAGGGGGAGCAATGGTCTGAGCAGAACTCCCCCTCGCCTCCTCCGCCTGCTCGTCCCCTCCCCCGCCCCCCGGGCTCCAGGGGCGGCCTGCCGAGCTGGACATGCTGCATAGACACGCATAGAGCAGAGTTTTCTCTTTTTCTCACCTTCCCCCCTCCCCCCACCCCTTACCCCCAAGAAAATCTCACCCTCTGCTTTCCATACCCGCG
Source organism: Campylorhamphus procurvoides (assembly GCA_013396655.1). Classification (NCBI taxonomy): domain Eukaryota; kingdom Metazoa; phylum Chordata; class Aves; order Passeriformes; family Dendrocolaptidae; genus Campylorhamphus; species Campylorhamphus procurvoides. The sequence continues at coordinate 1,136 of WBMV01008576.1, forward strand.
GGACTGACCCCAGAACCTCCCTTGCACCAACGCCAGGGCACTGGACCCCCATCCAACGGGCGCTGGGATGGCCTCGGGTTCCTTGTGCTGATTCCCTCGGTGGCCAGGTTTGTATTCGCGTTTGCAGTTTGCAGCACGACTGCTCAAAGCCTTGCGCTCCTCTGCCTCTCTGGTTGGCGACTGATCCGGCCCTAGACCTCTTAAGAGACTGCGAGTAGTGAGGGCACAGAGGCACAAACCACATGCAAACAAACCCGGGAAACTCTCACCAAAGCAATTTTTTGTCTGTGCGCTGTCGGCACCGACCTGCTCTCAGCCCCCCAGCCAATGCCCCCGCCGCCCTTCATGCTCGGTTAGCGGTGCATGCCTGAAAAGTGATGACAGTCCATCAAGGTTTTGGTGGTGCCTTGCTAACGTGCAAATAATGTGGCAGTGTAAATAATAATAAACTGTAAACAACCCAGCATTATTTATTTGCCCATGAAAACCAGTGCCCAACAAGTACTGTTTAAACTTTAAACGCCTGTAATAAAATTCTAATTTTTCATATAATTTTTTTTTACAATAGGAGACGTTGCACTAAACCAGCCCGATATGTGTGTCTACCGGCGCGGGAGAAAGAAGCGGGTGCCGTATACAAAACTACAGCTTAAGGAACTCGAGAATGAATATGCCATTAACAAGTTCATTAACAAGGACAAGAGGCGAAGGATATCCGCAGCCACAAATCTGTCTGAGAGACAAGTTACCATTTGGTTTCAGAACAGGAGGGTGAAGGATAAGAAAATAGTCTCCAAACTGAAAGACAATGTATCTTGATACATTAGTCGCGGACAATGATGGATATATAAACTCAATTTACGACCAGCTAAAGACTTTTGGAAAGACTTGAAAATATATTTAATTTTTTTTTTGTCCTTCCAGCGGTGGCGAAATTTCGGGAATTATTTTCCGTGAAAGTCAGCGTTTTTCTCTCAGTGTAAGGGAGTGTTGACAAGTCTTGAATTGAATGATAGTTCTGTTTCTTCTTTTTGAAAATAATATTAATGTTAATTATATTTTCTGTTTTCCCCTCTAGGCCAGTATAAACGAACTGAAATATGTTGAATGGTTACAGCTATAACTTTCTTTAATACTTAGCTCTTTGGGGGGTTTTCTGTAATACTTTTTTTTTCCTCTCTGAGCAACAAACAGTGCCAAAAAGTGTCAGGTTTGATCTGGTATCGTAAACTTCAAAACACGCCGAGTGAAAACAAAAAATCAATCGGAAAATGTAAGGACGCCGGAGTACGGACCCGTGGCATCCCCGGAGTATGCCAAAACCCTCTTAGTCCACTGGGACCCGGAGAGAATTGCGTGGAGGGTTACTGGCTGCAGCAGAATTTTTAATTGCCTTTTCGAGGAGGGAGAATCTCTCCAAGCTATTGCGGGGCATGGAGTCCCAGGCAAGTCCCATCGCGCTCCCAGCTTCCGCAGGTTTGGGTTTGAGGTTGGGCTTGGGTTTTTTTCTGCGGCAGTTTCGTTTTCAGTGAAAGGATTCCATACTGCCCGGTTCAAAAAGGATCGGCTTGTTCCCGGGAAGAGGCACGTTGGTCCCGGGCGGGCGCTGCGGGCAGAGCTTTCGGCGTGATGGATTGGCCGGGTCCCTCTGAAGCCAGTGGAGAGGCTGCCCCTACAGAGGTGTGTATGGACCTGCGCAGACCTAGGGTAAAATGTCCGCTCTACCCTGTTTGCCAGGACCAGCGCAAGACTATTCTCCTTCCTCCCGCCGAAAAAAAAAAAAAAAGAAAACCAAACCTGGTTGGAGAAGTGAAGTTCACTGCTAATTTTTAATTTACCCCCCCAAAAAAAGACCAAAAGAAAACCAACAAAACCCAACAAGAAACAAAACCCACGGATGTTCATGACAGAAGCAATAAACAAGGAAATTCAAAAGATGCCATAATTTATATGTGCCGAAAGGCTAGGATTTTGTCCATTTTTTAATCCTTTTAAACCTAGTGTGCATGCTATGATATACACAGGGTGATCAGACAAGCTAATCAACTACTAGGAGAGAGAAGCGATATCCTCTCTGTTAATGTGCCTCGTCTAATTATTAAAATGTGTGTTCCAAACTTGTATTATTTATTATAATATACTATTGATCTAAATACTTTGATTACCATTGTATGTGGTAAGAAGTGCGATAAGTTTATTTCTCCGTAAACCATATCTTTTTTTTTTAATTTGTCTTAAAATCAGCTTTTATTTTGTGTTGGAAATACAGTCTGGATTTCCAAACTGTTTCCGATGTTGCAAATCTTTTCTTGAACCGCCTTTAATAAAACTATTTCATTTCTATATATAAAAAGATATAAAGAAAATCGCCTTCTTTTGCAGGGAGGGGTTTTGCGGGCTCCAGACCTGCCTAGGATCTTCTCAGGGGCATTTATAGAACGCAGTTACTGGGAAATGAGAGGTAGACACGACGAGAGGCGCATTAAAGGATAGAAAGGAGTATCCGAGGGTGCCTTGTCAATGGGAAAGGGGTTTTAGGGAGAACGAAAAGTTGCCGGCGAGAATACAGGCCGTAGGAGGCAGGGGAAAGGCTGTCTCTCCCCTCTTCCTTCGAGCCCTGCTCTGCCTGCCCGGTGCCAGGCGGCTGAGAGGGGCCCGTCGCCCCTTTGTTCTCCCGTCCCAAAGTGGTCGGGCCCTTGGTGGTTCCCGGGCCGTGGGGCGGCAGGCCCGGGCTGGTGCCCCTCTGTTCGCTCCGCAGCCGGCCGGCTCCAGCGGGAGGTTATCGTCCACCTCCTCCGTCCTCTTGCTGGCCCTTTCTATTCCGCTTGCACGTTCACGGGGATTGAGGCGTCTGGTTTGCCCGGACGAAAAAGTCAGTTTCTGAGCACTTCAGATCTTATCACCAAGTGCATTTTTACTTGATTCTGGGATAAAAGGGCACTTGGTGGTGCACATCATTTACGTACCTGGAACAGCCCTCTCTGCCGATGCAGCCTTGTTTTCTCCGAATGTTTTAAATTCCTGTCTTCTCTCCCGTGGCACCCCCACTCACCCACACATACTCTTACTAATTCTACAGAGGTTTTTCCCCCCGTCGAGTCCCCGTGCAAACGGAAGGCCGGGCACTGCCAGAGCTGTTTTGTTTCCCGGCCGCGGAGCCATCACGGGCTGCTCTTTTCCTCCTTCCAGGCTTAACCTTTGGCTTTGCCGGGCTCCGTGCTCTCAGAAGGCGCAGCTTTGCCACGGCCAAAGCCGCCTTCCCAGGGCAGGAGGAAATCCGAACTGTCTGGCAAATCGGTACCAGATGGAGAGGAGTCGCCTTTTCATTTCATAAGAACATGCAGAATCATTAAGAAAGCAGCAGCTAGAGGCAGGAGGACTGTGAGGCCAGAGCACATCAGCCCGTCTACCTACTGGTGCAGATTGAAAGGGTTTTCTAAGCCTGGAGCTGGAACATTGGTGAGCGTTATTCAAAACCTCTGTGGCCAGAATTTGGACTCTTCCAGAACGCGGGCCCGGGACTGGGTTGCCGCCGCTCACTCCCGGCTGTAGCCGGTTACAGCCGTCCATGTTTAGAGAAAAGGGCATGATGATTTGCGCGAAATGTAGCTCATGTCATTACAGATAATTAATATGCACCTCGACAAACTGAATTGCAAATGCACAGTGGCACAGTGATGGATGCATTGCCTGGCTCCTGTAAGGCAGCGCGATTTTCCAGCCGTGTGTGAGGCAATCCTGCCATCTCCTGGACAGCCCCCGGCATAGGCAGGAGAAACCTTCCCCTCGCTTCGGGAGCCGCGTTTCCGAGTGATAAACGAGACACAGGCGCTGTTCGGACATACGCAGAGCAACCTTCGCCTGTAAACTGGAAGGATACGCCAGTGAAATTACAGTGTGTGGTCAGTTCTGATGTCCAGGTCGATCCGGATGGCTACTTAAAAATCGGGTAAAAAGAAAAAAAAAAAGGAGAAGAAGGGGGGAAAAGAAAAAAGCGGAAAGGAGTGTGTGAAAGCAGCCCTCCGGGTCGCTCTGTTCCTCAGTGGTGATATTTCCTGCACAGACACAGGCGGGGGGACACCCGCGGACCCACGGCAGTAACACGCCGCCCCCCAAACCAGAAGCCGGCTGTGGCTGGAAAAAACAGCACAAATCTGTCCGAGGCTCTCCCTCCACTTCGTGGCCAGACACCTCTGGAACAAGATATTTCTGTTGTAAATGCTTTTCCCTGGAAATTTAAACATAAACATCACTTTCTGCAGCTGTCAGTGTCTCTAACTACTCTAGATTTTAAATTTTTTAACATTAATTAACAATTACAGATGAGTTGAATATTAATTGAAAGCTCTGTTTTCTCTAACCCCATAAAAGTTAGTTTGAAGTGTCACCTTTCTTTCCGGTAACTGGAACTCATATCCATTGCTTGTGTTTATTGCGGACAAAAATGTAGTCTTTGAACTGAAAATGTTCTTTCTCTCTTCCGAGAACTGAAAATCAGAGTCAGCTTTTTCGTAAAAGGCGACTATGAAAAAACCCTATTGCCCATCCTCTTTGGGAACAAAAAACCAGAATACAAATAAGCTAATAAGTGGGAGATTCAATTGGTAGACATAACTCAAACAATAAAAATTAAAGGCAGTGGTCAGCAATATCCTCCAGCGGTGCTTGTGTGGTCCTGTGTGGTCTAGGAGAGAGCAATCATTTAAAGATTTCTTCCAGGGCAATGAAATTACTGCAGAATTTACCCCAATTTCCCATTAAAGATGAATTTGATTAGGAGAATGTCAAGAGGGGCAGGGTCTCTGATCTCGGCTTAGAAATAAAACCAAGATTAAAACTATGATTAACAGGACTATAACACAGAAAATTAACCCTACAAGTTTTTAACCGAGCTAATGAAAGTGGCTGAGTCCGGTCATTAAGACTTCGCCTGACGCCAGGCTCGCACAGACCAGAGGAGATCCTCTTGGGAAAGAGGCCGAGGATAGGAACGCCGGGTGTGGGTGACGGGTGGGTCTCCGAAGTGTCCCGCGGGTCTGTGGGGCGACAGTGACGGGAGTGGCCGGGAGCACGGAGCCCGTGGGTGCTTCTCTCCGAGCCCTCCAGTTCCTCGCGAGGGTGCAGCTTACGGGCCTTTGACTTTCCTCCGTGGGAAGTACACTGTCTCGAGAATCACACGGTTTGGGAAAGGACACGAGCAATATCTACTGAGGATGCTCTCAGATATTGTTTTACTTATTCAGGTGCTACGGGAGAAATGGGACAGATACGGGAATACCCGGGCTCTTGTTTGATCTATCAAAAACGTAAAAATACGTATAATATCCAAAAATAACACAGTGATAATAGTGTAAGAGACAATTTTCTTCTCAGGGGACAAAAATTCCTCTCACGCAACCTGGGAGATGGCAGAGGGGTACACAGCTGAGCCTGACTCTCCTTTGCCCACTGCTGCACTCACATCCCCTCTGCTGCAGAGCATACCCTGGTATTTTCTTTCTTGAAGTCTTTCGATTTTATTAATTAATTTGTTTATTTGTTTGTTTATTAAATCTCGGCGGGTTGCCCTAGTAATTCTGTGTTGTTGCTGTTGTTATTCTCTGTTTGTTGATGTTTGTTTGATTGTATTTTAAAGACAAAACAGAATCCGAGTTTTAGAAGCGTTGTTTGCCTAGAAGCGCTTCAGAGTGTAGATGAAAGGTAAAACGTGTAAAAAGGGCAGACGTGCGGACCTAAGAGAATACTAGACATTAGTGTGCTAGAATTACAATCCTGGTAATATCCGACTGATTACAATTTTAATTGCCAGCATATGCAGTTGCATTTCATGTAATTAGGGGCATAAATACATACGTGTGCCCTAAACATTCACATCTCATAGCCACCACAGGTTATTCCCAGTCCTCGGTGCACACTCTTACCGTGGGTATCGTTCTGGCCCAAAGGATGCTGCCAGCCGGCGGGCATTGCCAGCCGGGGGCACCGCCGGCACAGGGGCTGCACCCGGGGCTGTCCTGTCTTCTCGGCAAATGTTTGTTTTCCTCTCATCTCTTCGCTGGCGCCGCAAGTCAGTCAGCCCGCCCCGACCACTTTTATAGAAGCGGAGACCATGTTTCCCCTCCCCCTTGTGAGCTCCGTATTTTCATATTTCAAGTGTTATCATAAGACTTTAAAAAAACGGGGGGGGTGAAGAGAAGGAAAAAAAAAAGGGGGAGCTCTGTGGCTCGGTCGCTGGAGGCGGTGCTGAAATTACCGGCTTTGAAGAACCTGTCTGCAAAGTTTCGTCCAATCGTTTCAGGCTTTCCGCTTATTCCCTGTTGTAACTAAATACCGCTGTAAGAACAGCTGAAGTCCTTTGTTGGAAATGTGTGATCGCAGTCTCTACAGATCTGGCTACGTTGGTTCTCTCTTGAATTTGCAATCTCCAGATTCCTTTTATTTTCCTAATTTGCGGGCTAATGGCAGTCAATTGGCGGCTCTGCCCACCATTTCCTACCCCCGGAGCTCGATCCCCTGGACTTGCTCAAGTTCGTGCGCAGCCCAGCCGCAGAGCCACGCGTTCGGCGGCGCGGCGCAGCCTTACCTCCCCGGCTCCGTTCCAATCAACATCAGCTCCAACGGCAACAAGGAGTGCCTGGAAGACAACAATAAATATTACGCCCACGATACGAGCTCCAAACAAGAGGAGAGATGCAGGCAGAGGCAATCTTTTGCAAATGACCCAACTGTTACTCACACAGCCAACTTAAAGCCAGTAAAGTATGACCACTCGAGCCTGCAGAGAAGTTTGCATGGCTCCGCCGCTCTTTTTGAAGTGAATTCCTGCAATTCAAGCTTAAAGGAGGACATCAAGAATTCCGTCAACTTGAACCTGACAGTTCAGCCCGCAGCAGTCCAGTCATGCCTCAGACCTTCAGTGCAGGATGGTATGCCTTAAATATCTCGCTTTAGTTAGAAGCGACCTAGCTATGCTTGGTTTCTAAAATTTTCTGTAATTACTTTGTTACCCCTCCTGTAACGTTTTCAGAGCGATAATCGCTTATTCAGACTCGGAGATTAGATAGAAATTGTGCTGTCAAATGTGCTTTGCCCAATTTTCTGACCTAGTGTAGCCCTGTTACTGCGGGATTTTGTGCATATTCATATATTTGCGTACCCAGACGTGATCCACTAAATTATCGACGTGTTTGTTGTAGGTTTGCCTTGGTGCCCCACCCAGGGGAGATCAAGAAAGAAACGGAAACCTTACACAAAACAACAAATTGCTGAATTGGAAAACGAGTTTCTTCTCAATGAGTTTATTAACCGACAGAAGAGGAAAGAACTATCGAACAGACTGAATTTAAGCGATCAGCAAGTTAAAATTTGGTTTCAGAACCGGCGGATGAAAAAGAAAAGAGTAGTAATGCGAGAGCAGGCTCTTTCTATGTACTAGAGCAGAATCCGCCCGTTCCTGCATGAACTTGTGCCCGGAGTGTTCACCCCTAGAGTAGAGCGTACGCGAGAGTGAAACGCGGGGAGTGTGTTTAAACCAAGTCCTCGAAATGAGTAGGATCCCTGCGTAAACTGGCAAACGCTGAGTTCTTAGCCAAGATGAAGAAGACGAGCTGGACCAGCACGGAAACATGTATTATCAGCTTTTTATCTTTCTTTCTCCATTTATATAGATTTTCTCCTGCTTCTTATCCTCTCTTTCCCCGGAGAAAAAGCGGTGCTAAACTAAGATCGATTTCTTTTATCTGTATGTAAACACCATTTTGCAGCAAAATAAAGGAATAACGCCTAGTAAAGACGTCAGCTCTGTGAGTCCCTGCTGCTCCCTTCATCTGCTGCCCTGCACGCCAGGGCGAGCCTGCGGCGCCGGCTTGTTTTGTGGTTTGGAGTAACCTTCTCGAGTAGCGATGGGGAAAGTGGTTACCAAATAAACCTTCTTCTATAGTCCTCTTTTTTTTTCCCTTTTCCCCAGTGCCCTGCCCCATCCCCCCCACTCCCGGGGCCGCAGATCCGGCCGCAGCCCGGTGGAGGGGCACGTGACAGCCGCGCAAGGCCCAAGCGTAACCTGAGCGCCGGCTCCGCGCCCGCAGCTCCGCTCCGACGGCAGACCGCGGGCGGGGGCCCTCTGTGCCCGCAAGCCGCGGGCAGGGCTGCTCCGCGGGCACGGCGGAGAGGTTCCTCACCCGGGGAAAAAGCGCCCCTCTGCCCCTCACCGTGAGCCAGCCACGCTCGGGGCAGAGCGGGGTCCCGCGGCACTCTGAAGGGCCGAGGGGTCGGGCGTCGGTGCCTCCCCAGGTGGTCGGGCCGGGCACTCCCCTTCCCTTCCAGCGCTCCTGACTTTGGCCTTGTGCAAGCGCTGCCCCAAACAGGCGAAAGGCAGCGGGCGGTGCCGGGGCAGGGCACCAGGCTGGGTCACGGCTGGAGGGAAGCTGAGGCACTGTCTCACCCCGAGGTGCTGCAGACGCAGGAGGCTGGAGAACACGGAGGTTTTTGTGGGATTGATTATTTTGCGATTCTGTCCCCACGGCCATTTCCGCATAGGTTTTTATGAGGGAAAAGGGAGAACGGTTTCAGGTTTTTGCCCAGATGTAAACTTCAGAGGATAACCCAACCAGAGGGGCTGGGAGCAGTGTCCGAGCCGTTTGATTACTGTTCTGGGACGAGAACGAGATCGATTTTTTCCCGCATCTTTGTGAAAAGCTTTCTCTGCCGAGAGTCTCCCGCCTCTGCAGGACCAGAGCAGTCAGACTGGCTGGAGCTGTGGGGCCAGAGAAAATCAGACATTCCCTTGGTCTGATACCTCAGAATATAAATTCTAAAAGAAATCTCACAGAATTTTGATTCTTATTAAAAAGCCTTTGGCTGCAATTTCCAGCTAAGTCTGTTTCTTGACGAAGCGGCAGAGGCTGCCTTATTTTCTGGTATATAAAGTAGGCTCAGATATGGTTGTTTGTGGCGTATACAACAAGGTTAAACAACCACAAGGAGCGGCACAAAGCTGCTACCTACTTACACGGGGCCATAGCCTCCCTGAAGGCAATAAACCCATTATTTCATAAAGAATCGTATTTGAACTTCGCTTCTACTCACTCCCGGACTTGCAAGTACTGCTTGCAAGGCCATGGTAGTCAGATGAATTTGGAGGTAAATCCCGGATTTCTAGGCAGGCAGAAGTGTAGCCATTTTCCTGAAAGCTTTCCAGAGTCCCAAAGATAACGCTCGGGCGGTGTTTCGCGGGGAGAGGGAAAACCAGCCCGAAGCATGTCTCGCCCCTCATACCTCTTTGCCCTATGCAGACAAAACCCTACCTCGCTCATGGCCGGGTGGCCGCCAGTGGGAAAGCGGGGACGAAGTCTCGTTGGGTGAGAACTCCCCGGGGGCCAGGGATGCGCACCTTAGCCATCTACTGCCATACGCACCGTTCTTACTCCAAATCTTCGAGGCATTCAGCCTCTGTGCTGGGAGCTGTCGCATTGCGGACAATAAGGGTCTCTTCATCCAGTGGCATTCCCTAATTAAAAAAACTAGGAGCAACCCCAATGATGCAAGCCAGGAGAAAAGCGAAAGATAAAGCCCCTTTTATTATTCTCTCCTGGAATACTACTCAGACGGCTACAGTCCATGAGAAGTGGACCCCTTACGCCATTCTTTCTTGTCCTAGTTCTCCCCAGTAAGCCCCGATCCCTTTATTACATGGGTGATGTGAAATCCGAAGAGGAACCTCGGTGAAGAGCTGCGAAAGGCAATGTATTATTTATTAAAAGCATCTGATCCACGATGGGGGCTTATTGTGAAGCTTCTAGTCTAAAACGCCTACGGAAAGAGAAAAAACAGAGGAGGTAGGATCTAAATCGCGATTTGGTGTTGAAGTATGTGTATTATGCATCTCTGTATGTGTGTCTGTATATATAGATACATTTATTTCAACAGCGCCCGTTGTGTGTAACCGTGTGTGCACACACAGATGTACATAGTTGCGGGCTCATACTGTGCATAGGCACATCGGAGATAGAAAGTGGCGCATGATTTCATGCGTGCCCATACTCCAGGTTTCATCCTTTCCTCTGAAGAAACGGGCGAGGACGGTTGTTCGGGCGTGGGGAAGCACAAACACACGAGTGGCAAAGCTGCAGACGCGGGACGCGCCCTGCCTGTGCAGCTCTGCTTGCGCACACCCACCCGAGCTGCCCCCTGGGCACATGTGTGCACACGAGTGTGCGACACGCAGGGTGGGCGTGCAGGAGATGCACCCGAATGAGGTGGATCTACTCCACGCCCTTCGATTGGATTATTTCGGGTGTCCTATCAGGTGTATTTCGCTCCTTGCTCCGGTTTTGCAGGTTTATGTGGGGTGGGATGGAGCAGCGGGCACCCGCTTGCTGCTCCCACGCCCGCGTTCCCCCGCAGCATGCAGGAGACCGTCCATCCCTTTATTTACTCAAACATAAACATCAGTGCATTTGCAGTACAGCCTAAACATGATAAAGCCCTTCCAATGAGGCTCTTCATCCCCCTCATTTGATAAGGCTGCAAACGCAACTCGGCTTGTTGGGAATGGCTCTGGATGCCTTTGTGCTTCCTAAAAGAGCATAAATAATTAAAGTTTGGCAGGGAGGAAAAGCTTTCTTGCAGAACTGTAGTGGCAATAAATGAAATGACTCAGAATCTCTTCTCCAGTCGGTTTTTACGAGAGCTGCCAGACAGTGTCTGTTCACGTTCTCCAGATACTAGGGGCGCCATAACAAAGTTAAGGTCAAGTTAGTGTCTTATCTTGGGTGGCACAAAAATACCGCATCTTCTCCAGTCGGACCGGGTATCTTTTTAAACCCAACCGTTACGCAAGTCGTCTTAATTTTCACGGAGAGCATTTGGAAATGTCACTTGGACTAGAACACTTGGTGATTCCAGGCAACGATCGCAGATGTTTCAAGACGCCTAACGGTAAAGTATTCGCCTGACTGTGTACATGATGTGCATTTATGTTTCGATGTTATTTAACCTGCGTAAGGGAAAAAGAAAAAAAAAAGAATGAAAGAAAGAAAGAAAGAAAAGGGGGCTGGGGGGCCACTGTAATGTTCGGAGCTGGGCTGGGAACCGACCTCAGGGTGAAAATGCTCTGGCAGGCGGGGACCCCCAGTTCTACCTTATTCCAACGGGGTCTTTGCTGTGATATTGGTCTCACATTTCCCAAATTAGATCGGTTTTTAAAGGACTGTTTCCTAAAAGGGCTGTTTTGGTGCTAGCAAATCGCCGCCATGTCTTTGAACTTGAATTAGTTGAAACCGGTTGGCTTCTGCGCCAAAATTTAATTGATGCTAGGTTTGTTGCATCGAAAGAAAGGTGAAGGATTCTGGCTCAAGCGGCATCAGTTGTCTGAATGGTAAAGAAAATGAAGCTACATAGGTTCCCCGAGCCATCTCTCCTGATGAGATAGGCGATCAGAAACCTGGGGGGCACAATCTAAACGGAGCCCTGCTCTGCTTTGCTGCAAGGTCCAGGGTGGTAAGTGACAGAGGAGCCATTTTAACTGCGCAGGCATCATTTTTAGGAGGTTGTTTGTCTATTGCAGCAGAATCGAGAAGGCTCGAAAGCCGATTACGGGAAGGAATGGTGGTTCTGTGCTTTGGTTTCTAGTGATAAGTTGTGAGAGTCTGTCTGGTGGGAACAATGTGTGGCGTTTGAGGTGTTTTGGGAACGAGGCATCAAGGCAAAAAAGAATAGCATACTGTACAAAGAAAAAAGGAAAGAAAGGGAGGCGGGAAGGAATGAGTTCCATAATATCTACCTGGCTTTGGTATTTCTATTTTTAAAAAGGGCAAGATGGGTTGCGGCATGGAAGCCCCTTGGGCAGCCCTCGACTACTCTGGGGAGACAGGGGATGCAGGAGGGGCCGTGCCGGTGCCGACGGCAGGGAGGGGGGCAGGGTGCGGGGCGCAGCCCCGACTGCGGGGCTCCCGCCCCCGGAGCCTCTGCATCGTGGAGCCGGGGGCACGCAGTAGGCGCTTGTCGCAGCAGTGGAGCCGGGTCCTCAGGGGGCACCGCCACCTCGAGGAGTCGGGGAACTCACGGGCCTCCTCCCTGCTTGCTCGCAGCACTGTGGAGCCGATTTCCCACCTGCCGGGCTCTCTGCTTTTTGTGGGACCTGAACGCTGCCTTTGTGGAGGTGATGTGGGGCCTGTTGACTTGTCGGAGCCTCCGTCCGGGCATTGCCGGGGTGGCCGGAGGCGGCCCTACTCGGCTTGGGGGGCTCGCCCAGATTTCGGTTTATTGGAAGGGCGGCATGTGGTGGGACTATCCTGGCTATGCTGTATAGTGGTGGAAGAAAAGCATTCCCATAGAGAGCTGGCAAACCTTTACGGAATGAGGAATTGCTGAAGCATAGGGCTATTGATGGGGTGTATTGTTTATCCTCTTCTCTTTTCAGCCTTCGCGACCCTGTTTTTACTCGTCTATATAAAATCATATTTCAAGGAGAAAATCAAAATTGGCAAAAATGAGCCCTCGAGGGCAGGGCGAGAGCAGGGCTGGTGTCTGCTGTGCGTGTCGTCTGCTACCAGTCCTGTTTTTCCCTTCCAGTGAAAATGAACATTTTGGTGGGAGTTGGAGGCAGGGGAACAGAGGTCACTTTGTGTGCTGCTCTGCTTCCCGAGGAAACCGTGCTTTGTGGACTTGTCTTCCTGCCCTAGCCCTTTGCCTTCCAGAAGAGCCCGAAAGTGTCTCTCTTTCATAAATCCGGCTGCTGAGAGATGTCCTGTTTGCGTATTTCTCATTTCAGTTTGGCGCCCTGATACAAGCGCGCAGTGTTTGGGCTTATAAGCGAGGGGAAAAGAGGTGATCGAAACTCAGGCTTTGAATTTCGTGACCGCTTTTGATGCCAACTGTGGATTGCAGGAGTCGGGCGGGCAGATCCGGTTGTACATTCGATCGTGTGAATGGGACTTGGCTTTCCTGAGTGAACCATTACCCACCCTCTTACCATCTTCGTGAGCGGCGGCCGGAGAGTATCGCTCCCGCTAAGTAGGAGCGATCACGTTTCCGAGCTGGGGGTGCCCGTCCGGGAGCCCGCACCCCTCTCTGCGAGGGCCACCTTCCCCGAGGGTGGCAGTGCTCCCCCCTCGCTGCCCGCGGAGGCCGGGCGGCGATGCGGGAGGGGGGCTGCGCGCCGTGGGGCTCCGCGCCGGGCTCCGGCGGTGGGCAGGCGCCTGCCCGGGCGGCGCGGCCCCAGGTGATCCGCTGCACCACCTACATGTGTCTCACATCGCCTGGTGAGAGGATGAGAGGAAAAAACGGCTATATTTGTACAAACGACGTGCTCGCCTCCCAGTGCTGGGAGGGCTCTTTGGAGAGATCTTAGGAGCCTTTCTGAGGAGCTGATATAGATATAAGGACATTTCTACATCGCGTCACGTGACATAATTACCACTAGAATCAATCAAGATGAATTGCACGTCAGCACACGGTGGGGATTTTTTCTTAGTTGATCCTGTCCAAACCCTCTTGTGCAATAGATGGATCTTGTTCAATGCATTGAAGCCTCCTGGTTCCTTGCAATCGCAAAAAGGAAGACATGACTGAGTTTGACGATTGCAATCACGGCACATCCAATATGTATCTGCCAGGGTGCGCTTATTACGTCTCACCCTCAGATTTCTCGACGAAACCTTCTTTTTTGTCTCAATCGTCGTCCTGTCAAATGACTTTTCCTTATTCTTCTAATTTACCTCATGTTCAACCTGTGCGCGAAGTAGCATTCAGGGAATACGGATTAGAGCGCAGCAAATGGCAGTATAGGGGCAGTTATGCTCCTTATTACTCAGCTGAAGAGGTGATGCACAGAGACTTTCTGCAGCCTGCGAACAGGAGGACGGAAATGTTGTTCAAAACGGACCCTGTCTGCGGCCACCACGGACCGTCTCCCGCCGCCTCCAACTTCTACAGCTCGGTAGGGAGAAACGGCATCCTGCCGCAAGGTTTCGACCAGTTTTACGAGACAGCTCCCGGACCCCCGTACCAGCAGCACTCGGAGGGCGAGGGGGACGCGGAGAAGGGAGACTTGAAAGCCCAAAACAACGCTTGCAGTAAAACACCTTCTAGCCAGGAGAAGAAAGTGACACCAGCAAACAGCGCCGATTCTCCTTCTAGTGAGACTGTTGCAGAGAAGAGCAACAGTTCAGGTAGGTATCAGTAGTAAACTGGGGGCAAGAGTACAAGGCCAACACTTTGTCAAGCCGCATTTTATGTGCAATTTTATAAGCATCCAAAGGATTTTATATATCCTATAAGATTTCCTTTACCGTTGTAAAGCGTGTTTACGATAGGAAACCAATTTAGGTGGGCTTAAGGTATTCTTGGAAGAGGATATTAATTGTTACTAAATTGTTGATTTGTCGGGGGGAGACGGGGAGATTTCACAGGTAGTGCTCAGTGTTGCCTTCCGTGTAGACCTGAAGGTCTTCGTTTGTTTGGGGCGGGGGGTGTGTGTGAGAGGAGTTTGAGAAACTTGGAATTTTTCCAGCCCATTTAAATATCTCTCTGTATTGCTCGAAGAGCTCTCATTTAAGGAGAAGTTGGGAAATATTAGCTTTTTTTGCTAAGTCACCCGGAGATTATGAGCTTCAGGAATATTTCTTGGACTGCTAGAGGGCTGCTTTCCAGGCAATGGGATATCACCAAAGTCTCTGATCAATTCTTAGCTGAGCATATTCATAGCAGCAGCGTAAATCAGTTTCTTCTTTCTTGAATTTTAGCAATTCCCCAGCGATCAAGGAAGAAGAGATGTCCCTATACCAAATATCAGATAAGAGAACTGGAACGGGAATTTTTCTTCAACGTGTACATAAACAAAGAGAAAAGACTGCAGTTGTCCAGAATGCTCAACCTCACTGACCGGCAAGTTAAAATCTGGTTCCAGAACCGAAGGATGAAAGAAAAGAAACTGAACAGAGATCGACTCCAATATTTCACTGGAAATCCCTTGTTTTGAAAAAAAAAGTAAAAAAAAAAGAAAAGAAAAAAGAAATTAAAATATATTAAAAGAGAGAGAGAGAAAGAAAGAAAGCGGAAAGGAAGAAAGAAGAAACACAAAGAACAGTTCGGTGTCTCTGACCTACCATGTGAATACAAAAGTTAATTGGTTTATGTGACACATCCACCCTGCGGAACTCAAAGTTTCATTTCATTCCACACACTGAATGGCCACTGGAGATTTCGGGGCTTGGCGGAGCAGATTCCTGATAAGGGGAAACTAGAGTAAATCCAACTGTCCACTCTCGAGTGTTTTTCGCCAAAGGTGCTTTATTTTTTTCCCTCTCCCACAGTACCAGCAATGGACCTGCAGTGTGTCTGGTAGTTTTTGCTTACAATTCATTGAGTTCGGGGGGGCTCTGTTGTTGCTTTTGAGCTAGGATAACAATTTCCTCCCTTTAAGTGAATGCAGTTTATTTAAGAGATGGTAAATGTACGCTCGCTATATATATAAAATATATATATATATGTTTCTATTGTCATCCAAAAGCATGGGCCACTGTCTTTTTCATGTGAATAAATGGTTTCTAGTAAAGTTAAGGTCATAGCTTCCGTGCACTATATGGATTTCCATCTCCGAAAGATTCTAGCGTTTCCCGGGTTAGAGCCAAGTTCAGTCAAATAATAACGGCAGGAAGCCTAGTCGGGTTGTTTTAAACGCATTTTAATCAAGTAACAGTTTAGATGGCTCTCTCTTTGTAGGTATGCGTACCTTCCCCTTGCTGTGAGACAGAGCCAACATGGCTGTCTGCAGGCCATCACTTCTGATGGTGCTACAATCACTATAAACAGCGAAAAAGGCTTTTTGTTTAACTGATCAGGCTCGAAATAAGCCCAGAATCCCCAACGTCAATGACTGTTTACTTGTTAGTGAAGGGCAAGGCAGAAAGACCGAGGGCTCCGAGCGAGTCAGACAAGAGGGAGCTATAAACAATTGGCACCGGTGGAAAAAAAGAAAAAAAAAAGGGAGAAAAGAGGAAAAAAAAATAACCTAGCCAAAAAACCTCTCAACACTCTATAGGCAGAGGGGTGGACCTCTCCAATATGATTGCCGGCCAGGGCGAGGGGAGCGCAGCGTTGGCGGGAGCTCAGCTCAGCTCAGCCCGCTGCCCAGCCGCGTCGGGCCCCGCCGGGGGCCAGCACCCGGTGGAGATCCCTCTCTGCTCCTCGCCGCTTTATCTTGGGTGACCTGGCTGGGCTGTTTACAAAACCTTGAACTGTCTAGACAACACCATAAAACTCGAGGTTCTAAACAGCTTAATTGGGTTATATTATACACCTTCTGGTGGGTGAAAAAGAGATTTCCGCAATGTGCAATAAAGGCGACGAGTGAGAAAAGAATTTGCCTTTTTTGAATAGGACGAAGGGGCTCTCGCTATGCTCGCACGCAGGGAAGGCAAAAGTGCCAAGTAAGTCAGGAAAAACCCGAGAATTCAAAAAATCGAGAAAGAGAAGAGGAGGGAGGCATGACTAAAAAAAATTTTTTTAAACACTTTAGCAAGAAAAACATAAGTGTATGCCTTTGAACTTCCAAAATGTCAAGGTCATCACCTTTAACCTTTCTGAATAATTAGGCGCCTTAAGGTTCCTCTGTTATTTTCAACCACCACCCACTCTCTCTCTGTCTTCCTCTTTCCCTCCCTCCCTCTCTCACACACACACGCACAGCCACACACACGCTTTTTACCGCATAGCTGGCCATATTAGCAAATGCATCATAATGCAAAGAAAATCCCGGCTGAGTCGAGGTGAGCTCTCGGCGGCGTGCAGCGAGCCCCGCTCCGGTCCCAGCCAGCTGGAGCACAGGGAGCACCTCACTTCCCTCTCTTTCTCTTCTGCACCCTGGGAATTCGACCCAAACATCTTCTTTCCTTCTTTCTTTCCTTTTTTTTTTTCTTATTTTAACTCTTAAGAAAAAGAGGGGTTTTCCTTAGGGGGAAAAAAAAAGCTTGGTTTGTAGAAAATGCCTCTTATTTTAGGGAGAAAGATTATATTCTTATGCAGATTTTCTGTAGATGTACGTTTCCCCACAAAGTCCCTTAATTAGAAATCCGCGAAATAACGGGGAAATCCTTACAGCATTTTGTCTGACCTTATAGGAAAATTATCGTATGTCTCCGATCCTTAATCCACAGGGCGAGAACGAGTGGTTTGATTTTCTGTTCCCTGCAGTGCTTTAGAAATCTATCTCAGCATATTAATACACCTTCAAAATGCTAAGATCCCTTAAAAGCGGGCCGCGGAAACCCAAACACCCTAGTACTCATCTTGAAAAATTGCGTAATGATAGCAGTGTTAAGTTCCTATTTAAAAAGAAGAGAAGAAACCCAAGACAGAGCAAATTTAGCCGAGGAGAAAGACCTGGGAGAGAATTCCCGGTGCCTGGCGGGCAGCGGCCACAGGAGGGCGCGCCCAGGCACTGCAATGCTGCAGCCTCCGGTGCTCCAGTCTCTTTTCCCCTAATAATAATTCCACTGCTAATAAAATATCTAATATATAAGTAACGATAAGATTTCAGGGCCTTCCAAATGAGAAAATAAAGCATCAAAAAGATTTATTAAACAAATAACCCATAACCGTGACGTGCTGGAGAAATACGCCACTTTAAAAGATTTTTTTTTTTTGGTCATAATCTTTTATAACGCATCTGAGCTTTTCTTTTTTTAAAAAAGAGAAATCCCACCATAATTTTAAGAAAGAAAAAAACCCAAACCCTGAGATATTCAGAATTCGTTCCCTAGAACGAAAATCTATCTACTTCTTTAAGGAGAGCCTTAACGCATGTGGAACAAAAGTAATGTAAAAACCGTGGGTTTCCACGATTTATCTTCGATTCTTACTTGAGCCTTTTCTTAAATAAACCTCTAGATACAGAAAACATAATGTTCAAAACATATTTTATTTAAAGGCGAGATTACTGTTAGCTCCTGAGAGTGCTTATTTTTTTAAAGAAAGACAGAGACACTAAAGAGAAAAGAAGATATTTTTAATATCCTAATATCATCTTGCCAAGGCATTGCTGAATAAAATCCCTCTCTTTAAAAGTACTTTGGAGATCTATTAAAATGAAAGTAGAGATTAGAAAATTAAAGTGGAGTTTATGAATTTCCTGGGCGTTCTGCAGCGACAGAACATGTCTTATCTTTCTGATTTTTGTTTTGGTTTATTTTATTTTTTCTCTCCAGTGTGCACGTCTGGTCAGAATCTGACGAAAGAAAGGATTACGCTGCTTTTTGCTTATTTGCAGAATTCATCGAAATCTATTTCATGGTGGCTCAGCCATATTCGGCATTTTTTAAAGCCCCGTCTCTCATGAAAGCATTTGTTGGCACTTTGTCTGCTGGGTTGTTGGTGTGGTTTGGTGTTTTGGGGTTTTTTTTAGAAGTTCATTGTTAACACTTTCCTAGAAATAGCCTTTCCGTCGGTAATAAAACGGCATTGTACAATCCGAAATCCGTGGGATCTCTGACGCCAGAGGTAGCCCTTGTAGGCACCGCCGTATCCCAGAGGAAAATCCACTGGTCTCTCGGTGGAGATACCCATTTCGAGGGGAAAATGTTTAGCGAAGTTTCTGTTTGTTTTTCTTGGCATAAGAGTGCTCATTGAGAGAGTCCACACCAACCCCAAGCTCATTAGGCTTCATACGAGGTGTTTTAACCCCTCACAATTACAGTGAGGCCGATCTCAGCGAATGTGAACGAGTGATGGCAGCCAGGTTGTGCTGTTAACTTAAAAAAATTATATAGATACAGCAGAATATGGAAATGCCACTTTCTTCTTTTTTGAACTATCGTGTAAATGTGATGATTCCTTGTTAGCCTATAACCTCTTCTATTTTACCCTTTCATCTCTTTCTCTGTTGAGTTCCTTTAGACAGAAAAGATTGTGAGCTATTTGCAAATGGCTTTGGGCTTGTCCTTTACGGAGAACGAAAAGGGGGTGGCTTATTTTCCGATTAAACTATAAATGAGGCAGGAATCTGCCGAAAGATAGATGTGCAGCCCAAATGCGAAATCTGAGGGCTGCATCGGCCACCAATACACACGCTAAAATCTCATCATACCAGATATGCACTTTAGGGTCCACAGAAATATAGAAATACAATAGGGGAAGGGCTGAGGCTTTGGGCGAAGCTGGGAGTACAGTCAGTGCTACTGTGCGATACTTACACCCAGAAATAACAACTTTGAAGAAAAGGCCAGGGTGCTATTTTGTTTATTTTACAAGCTTTCATTTTTAGGGAAATGCACAATGTCAGCAGTATGTCGTGTCTGTCTGCCGCCCTCGGTCAAAAAAAAAAATTTAAAAAAATCCATGGAATCTGAGCCCTCAGCCCAGACACCAACTCTTTCTATGAAAATATGGCACATAGAAATCTGGGCAACGTGACAGTTGCATTATTAAAAGAAGAAAGGACACAATATCGTAGCCAATTTTTTATTCTTAAATAAAACTGCTTTTCAATCTCCCTGCAATTTAACAGCGTGGCATAAAATATACAGTCTGCTCGTTTAAATACACCCTAAATAAAACGCTGAAATCGGGTAAATCAAATGAAATTTACTAAAAGCTTCCTGGATTCCAGCCTGATTTTAAAATAAGACATCTCTCGCAATACCTTTGTTACTGAAGGCATCTGCAAAATATCTAGCTTCTTTCGTACCTCTCTCCCATCCCCCTCACATAATGAGACACAAACACAGCAAATTGCAACTATGAGAATGCTCGGCACAGCCGAGACAAAAAATAATCATATCACCAGTAATAAGGTTTAGGAAGATAAGGCAGTGAAAATTAAGCCCTGCTGCCACGTCTGGTAACCTCCAGTTTTTAGCCCTGACATTTGCTTGAGGAGAAATCTGTAATGTCCACCTATACTTTATTACAAACAGTAATTTACATCTACATGAACCCATTGGTTAGGGCATTTTTCCACCCTCGTTTGGAAAAATATGGGGCTCTGAGAGCAAACCTTTATATTAATGTAGATTGTATATCTCATTTATTGCGCAATATTGATTTATTTATTAATGTTAATTACTTTATTCCATTTTAATATGATTTAAAACAATAGTGACATTAAATGCCCAGAGCCTAAGTCCCCAGTTCCCCAGTGGCTCTCGCATGTTTATTCAACTTCTATTTACATCAAACTTAAACTTTTTACTGTTCATTTTCAATAAAAAATTGTCGCCCGTTTTTAAAACCCTCATGATTTACCATGAGCAAAAGGTCTTACAGAGCCGTTTGCAATCCTGAACACAATATTTAAATTATTATAATCACAACCGTCATCTGAGTTTCCGTGTAGTGACACGTATGAAATTAATATTTTCAATTACAAAAAATGAAAGAGCCCTCAAGTCTAATCAGGAGTCCAGAATTCAGCTCCTCCAGCAGCAGCAGCAACAAGGCCAGCATGGAAAGCAGCTCAGGATTTGCTTATTGTTTTAACTTAACTGTTGGGCGAAACCCGCCGCAAACCTCTGGGCTGATACTTCAGCTGGAATTTTTCTGGGACCCCCTTTTCTTACAGTGTAAATAAAGATTATGAAAGAGCCATTTGATGGGCATAAAATTCCTGATTAGATTTAGCAGTCAAGTCTTAAACTGCGTCAGGGAAAATACTATTTTGTTTCTTTAAACTCTGTGGGTTGTCCAGGCTGTTGTTGAAGAGGAGGAAATTGCTAGAAGGCGAGGGGGGGACGCGGCGCTCGGAGGGAGCGTCGTGGGCTCCGCCGCGGCTTCTTCCCCGGCGCAGGCGAGTCTTAGCCATGGCTCTGATCATGATCTTACACGGCCATCGCGCCGCAGCGCCCGTCGCTCGGCTCAGCCCGCGGCGGCGGCGAAGCGTGCCCGGGTAGGGCAGGGGCTGCGCTAGGCGTAGGGGGATGCTGCGGAAAGACCTTGCAAGCAGCGAATATTACGAAGGTAATATTTAAACTCTCCGGCAACCCAGGAGCTGGAGACTGCAGCTATAAAAGGCACTGGCTCTTAACCTGACAATGATGTTGTATTTGAACAGCTGCGATAAGCTTTTAAAAGGTCTGTCTCATGGCCACCGCGAAATTTTAAATAGGGTTATTGTTACCAGCAGTGTAAAGTGTACGGTAAAGTGCAAACCATCCAAATGCCAGGAAACAGAGGAAAATTCAGATATACGCTGGTGGAAAATGCATGTTTGTAACTGTGCGGAAGATGCATTTAAATTGTTTTTAATCCTTTCACGTGCTGTCTGCTCTTGGGAATCTGAAACTGTGTTTTGATGGTAGAAGGGCCCTAAACAGGCGAATGAATCCGAAACAAAATTTATCAACAAGTACACTTTGTGTGGATGAGAGTCTTTGACAGTATTAGTCCAAGATAAGAAAAACTCCAATCAGAGGACATTTAAGAAGGAAAAAAAAAGAAAAAAAAAGAGGAAAAAAAGAAGAAACACGAGGAAACAAAAAGATAAAGAGTAATAAAAACAGTTTCTACAGCCACTATTTAAAATGTAGTAACTGCGGGTGTAAATAGGAGTAAGAGGTAGGAGGAAAAACACTAAAACACGTTTAAAACATTGGGGCGGAAAACTCTGGTCTGCCATTTGGACAGTTACTGTTGCTTTCAGTTGGTTGCTTTCTTTTTGTTTGTTTGTTTTATAATACAGATTGCATTTATCATTCTTCTTTAAAAAAAAAAGAAGTTGCTGAAGGAGTTGCAGTAAGGATATCAGTTTCTCTATGCTTTTTCGTGAGCAGTACTACATAAGGAGAAATTATCTTTTTGATGCTTTCGGTTTCCTGGGCGAGTGAAAAAACACTTTTTTTTTTCTTCCCCCCCC
>WBMV01008576.1:43799-204539 GCA_013396655.1 Campylorhamphus procurvoides
CCCTTTCGTTTGGGCAAGAAACTGACCCTTCGGCACAGCACTCTGGCCCTCCTTACGTGGCTCCGCCACAGCATGTCCCGCTCTCCGCGGCCTGCGCGGATCTCCCGCGACCCCGGCTGTGCTTGCGGGGCCCCGTTACTGCTCTCGGGGCGCGCAGACCGAAGGCAGGCGGGGCCGACGACTCAGTAAAAGCGCAAAGCGAAAAAAACATGGCGCTGGGAAGCAGTATGTGCAAAATCCGCAAGGAATTGCAGTAAATTCCTTTTTGTTTGAAGAAAATTTACAACTTGGTAATAGACCTTTTTATGACCTATTTGGGCTCGTCATTGGCTGCGGCTGGTCATGTGCAGGCAGCGAGCGCTTTCATGGCCTTTTCCTGATTTCCCTCGCGAATTTCCCCCTGCATTCTGCCTTCAGAGAGCCTCAGCCCCTCTTTTTCTAACCTTTGTCTGGGCTGAGGTGTATGGCAGTCGCCCTTACGTTTGTGTCCCGCACCCCCAAATCCACGGCCGGTCCCAGCGCCTCCGCACTGACACTTCCCTCTCCGCCTCCTCTCCCGCACCCACAGGGGGATGTGCGGAGACCCGCGCCCGCCGCCGCGTCGCATCCAGCCCCTCGCTCCTCTCCTACGGCATGATGCCCCCGCTGCCACTACCTCCTCCGGCACACGGATTGCTACACGGGTGCAAAATGGATTACAGCGACCCTCCCGGGCTCCTCCGCAGGCAGGCAGTGCCGCGAACTGGTAAGCCCAACCCAACCCTCGGACTGCTCTCCGGTACTCCGCGCCCGCGCACCGTCCCGATACGCGGCACGGCACCGGCTCCCCTGTCCTCTTGTCACCCTTGGTCACCTGTCCCTCGCAGTCCCTTGGTCTTTCTGTTAGTATTGCTATTACTGTTACTATTTTTGCTGCTATTACTGTTGTTGCTGTTATTGCTATTGTAATTATTAGTGGTGCTATTATTATTAATCATAGTTGCGGGCATGTGGCAAAGTGCGAGCGGGCGTTGCGCGCGGTCTGGCAAGGAAAATGCGCCGCGGGCCGCGATGGCGCTGCGCTCCTCGGCGTTCCGCGGACAGAGGCAGAAGGCTGGGGCGCAGTGCGCACAGGCAGTGCCTCGCCTGTCGGTGGGGTTTCTTCCAATAAAAGGCCTTCTTTTTTTGGTATACTTTCCCCCCTACCGGCCTGAAGCGCGCTGTGGAGATGCTCCGGTTTGTTTTCCCCATGGCGGAAGGGCGGTCGCGTAACTTTAAAGCTTAACAGGTGTTCTCGCAGGAGGATCGGGGTCAGTCTCCCGCGGGGGTGGAGGGCGCGGGGCGGCCCCGCCGAGCCCGTCGAGCCGGGGGCTGTGCCCGGGGCCAGCTCCGGGAGTCCCCACCCGCCCCGCCGGGACACTTTCACACATCCTTCTGCCGCTGTACCGCGGAGCCAGGGCTGAGGCTCCGACCTGCTCCGTGGGCGGCGTACGGGCCGGACTCGGCAGCCGGGAGCACACGCCAGCAGTATGGCTATTTACTCACTTGGAAACCATCAGGGGCTAAATGGGGAACGAGTTATCGGGGAAAAAAAACCCAACAACAAACCCCAGGTTTATTTTGAAATATGCTGAGAAGATGGAACAGTCACGTTAGCTATACTTGCGTTACCTAAAAGTGTGTATATATTCATATTCACATTATCTATATATAATTGTATATAAGTATGTACACCTCTGCTTCACTCTGTAGAACACATGTTATTTGGAAGTGCATTATTTTGAACATATATATATTTTATTTATCTCGCCTCAGTTTTTAACATGATAAAGCACAGTCGAAAACATGCTGCCTTGTATTTAGTGTTCACATCGATGGTCTCGGGTGGCAATGTACCGTGCCATTGCACTGCGGGAATTTACTGAATCGCCATTTATCCCCAAACCAGCCAGTTAATTAACGGTAAAAAAAACCGCCTGATTAAACAATATATAGTGAGGGTGGAAAGGTGAGAGTCGTACCCCGAGCATGTAATTTGAAGGCTTAAAAGAAATTCTTCTTTAATCAGTCCCCCAGCACCTCCTCAGCCTGCTATGCCAGAGTCCCACTACAGTAAACGATAAGATCCCTGTACCCCATGCTTTGGCTGTTTGCACTAGCCGACAGCCCTGAGCTGCTGCAGGACTTGGGGATTATTCGGGAGGAATCGTTTTCAACACAGAAACATTCTTCAACAGTAACTTGTAAAGTATGCGCTGCATTAGGTTTCACACTCAGTATCCCTTCTAGGTGACATAGTAATTATATCTGTTTAGTTATAAATCTCTCCAAAAGCTTCGGAAAATCTCGTTCCTTGAGCTGTTCTGAAATTATTCGTAGCCTGGGGAAAAATAAGAAAACAAATCCAGGATGTTCTAAGGAATTCTAATGTGCATGTGTGTATCTGTGGGTTCATCTGCTGACATATACGGATACATATATGTATTTATTATTCCATTGGTTTATGTGGGAGTTCGGCTTTTTCCCTTTCTAAACGGCTTCCTTCCTTGCTTCCTTTTGCTCTTATTTTTTTCCTACTGGGCATATTTATTTATTTATTTTTATTAAGACCTAAGTATACATAGGTCTGTTTATGCTCTTAAACATATCTATATAATTGTAAGTATTCATAGCAAACTCTGTATGCACGTGTTTATATATAAGGCACTTATGAGGACTGGTTTTTTATATCTATTTATACACCTAGATAACGTGATATGAGTATAGATATGTTGATGTGCTGAAATTTTTGAAATACAGATTTCACAGTCACATTTCTCGCACTGGCTTCGTTTCCCGTCGTGTTCGACAGAATTTACGACTCATCTCATTTTTTTGTTAAAAGGAAACAGACGATCCCTAGCCTACCCTTTACTGACGCACTGGCAGTATAAAAACACCAGCACAAAGCAGTCGGCAGGAAGCGGCAGTCTGTGCTCCCTGGACGTGGCCGGGTACCGCTGGCACCGGCTGCCATTTGGGAAGTCAGGTTGGGCTCCTGCTTAGCTGTTGAATGTTGCCTGGAAGAGAAGTGTAGCCTCTGTTTCCCGAGTCTGGAAGGGCTTTGGTGCAAGGAGGGGAGGCGGTGTGAACTGCGGTCTCGGGAAATCCGATAAGACTGGGCGAAGAAATACTCGTTGGTTTTGCCCTCTTAAGAAGCGAAAATCCCCCCGATTCGTTTTCACGTTCCCCAAACAAACATAATTCCCACGGGATGTTTTATGAGAGCTTGGGACAGGAAAAAAAATCCGAACAAAGACGGTATTTCACCCCTCGGTTGGCAGGCAGCTGTTAAAGGTATTTACTGCTCTACTGCAGTGCGGCAGTCAATGCTGCTGGAGCGGGAGAGGAGAGAACAGGAAGCGAAAGGAAAAGATGAGGCACAATAAACATTGCAGCAGGTCGTCGAGTCCGGGCGGAGCGCAGAGTAAGGGTCTCTGCCAGAGACAAGAGGCAATAAAAGTGCATTCAGCGGCAGTAGGCTGTGCCCAAACCCAGCACTCGCCTCCCACCACCCGTGGGGGAGGGGGAAGCGAGTGGGGGAGGCAGTCCGCGATGCCTACCCACTGCCCCACGCCGGGAGCCGCCCGAGCTGGAGACTGCGAGAGCGCGGTGTCGCCGCAGCCGCCCGCCCGGCCCCGCCGTCTTGGCCAAGCTCCGCCGCCTCTGCCCAACTGTGAGCGCCGCCCCGACGGACCGCGAGGGGCCACCTGCCCGCGGCGGCCTCACCCGGGGCTGCCGGGCCGGACCGCGGAGCGGCCGCCGGGGGCGCGACAGGCGCCGGCCGCCGCCACCAGCCACTGTGTCTCCACCGCCTCTTCCAGGAGAAGGCGCTGTAGGACAAGCCTGGTCGCTCTCCCCTCCGGGGCGAGAGGCCCGCCGCCCCGCCACCAGCTTCGGGACCCCTACCCTGCCCCTCGCCTGNAATCTCTCCAAAAGCTTCGGAAAATCTCGTTCCTTGAGCTGTTCTGAAATTATTCGTAGCCTGGGGAAAAATAAGAAAACAAATCCAGGATGTTCTAAGGAATTCTAATGTGCATGTGTGTATCTGTGGGTTCATCTGCTGACATATACGGATACATATATGTATTTATTATTCCATTGGTTTATGTGGGAGTTCGGCTTTTTCCCTTTCTAAACGGCTTCCTTCCTTGCTTCCTTTTGCTCTTATTTTTTTCCTACTGGGCATATTTATTTATTTATTTTTATTAAGACCTAAGTATACATAGGTCTGTTTATGCTCTTAAACATATCTATATAATTGTAAGTATTCATAGCAAACTCTGTATGCACGTGTTTATATATAAGGCACTTATGAGGACTGGTTTTTTATATCTATTTATACACCTAGATAACGTGATATGAGTATAGATATGTTGATGTGCTGAAATTTTTGAAATACAGATTTCACAGTCACATTTCTCGCACTGGCTTCGTTTCCCGTCGTGTTCGACAGAATTTACGACTCATCTCATTTTTTTGTTAAAAGGAAACAGACGATCCCTAGCCTACCCTTTACTGACGCACTGGCAGTATAAAAACACCAGCACAAAGCAGTCGGCAGGAAGCGGCAGTCTGTGCTCCCTGGACGTGGCCGGGTACCGCTGGCACCGGCTGCCATTTGGGAAGTCAGGTTGGGCTCCTGCTTAGCTGTTGAATGTTGCCTGGAAGAGAAGTGTAGCCTCTGTTTCCCGAGTCTGGAAGGGCTTTGGTGCAAGGAGGGGAGGCGGTGTGAACTGCGGTCTCGGGAAATCCGATAAGACTGGGCGAAGAAATACTCGTTGGTTTTGCCCTCTTAAGAAGCGAAAATCCCCCCGATTCGTTTTCACGTTCCCCAAACAAACATAATTCCCACGGGATGTTTTATGAGAGCTTGGGACAGGAAAAAAAATCCGAACAAAGACGGTATTTCACCCCTCGGTTGGCAGGCAGCTGTTAAAGGTATTTACTGCTCTACTGCAGTGCGGCAGTCAATGCTGCTGGAGCGGGAGAGGAGAGAACAGGAAGCGAAAGGAAAAGATGAGGCACAATAAACATTGCAGCAGGTCGTCGAGTCCGGGCGGAGCGCAGAGTAAGGGTCTCTGCCAGAGACAAGAGGCAATAAAAGTGCATTCAGCGGCAGTAGGCTGTGCCCAAACCCAGCACTCGCCTCCCACCACCCGTGGGGGAGGGGGAAGCGAGTGGGGGAGGCAGTCCGCGATGCCTACCCACTGCCCCACGCCGGGAGCCGCCCGAGCTGGAGACTGCGAGAGCGCGGTGTCGCCGCA
This sequence comes from Campylorhamphus procurvoides, assembly GCA_013396655.1. NCBI lineage: Eukaryota > Metazoa > Chordata > Aves > Passeriformes > Dendrocolaptidae > Campylorhamphus > Campylorhamphus procurvoides. The sequence goes on from WBMV01008576.1 coordinate 49,085, forward strand.
GCCGCCCGCCCGGCCCCGCCGTCTTGGCCAAGCTCCGCCGCCTCTGCCCAACTGTGAGCGCCGCCCCGACGGACCGCGAGGGGCCACCTGCCCGCGGCGGCCTCACCCGGGGCTGCCGGGCCGGACCNAGCTCTACAGCCCCTTGTACGCCCCGGTGCACGCCCTCCGGCACTCTCTGCCGAAACCGCAGTGCCACGGGGCTACCCTCGTGTACCCCGCTGCCCTCCTGGTCACCACCCCACCCTTTGATGTCGGGCACCCACCTCTTCCCATCCTGTCCCTTTGATGTGCGTGCCAGAGCTCCGTGGCGGCCCGCGCCCTCCTTCCCGCCGGCTCTCTTCCCGCGGGCAGAGCCCCCGGCCCCCGCACATCCTCCCTGACTCCTGCAAGCCAGGGCCGGCAGAGTTCCCTGCCTCAGCCTCACCCGTTGCCTCCAGGCTTCACCTTCCCGAGCCGTGCCCGGACATGACCCTGGCGGCACCCATCTCCCCGGGCCGAGCCTGCCCCGGCGAGACTCTCCCACGGCCCCCGGCCTCCCCTCCCTGCCCCGCGCTCCTCGCCCTCTTCCCCCGCGGACCCGAGGTGTCGTCGCCGCTGCCCCTGTTTGATGTTGAGGCGCGGCTCGACGCCGCCCTGCCCGCTCGGGGCCTCTGCTGCCACCGGATCTGCCTGCGGGCGCGGGGTGCTGCGGGCAGGGGCCTTTGCATGCCTACATCCTGCTTGGCGAGGGCATGGGCGACTAGGTGACTGTGGAAAGGTCGCAGTTACGATAAAAGCAGAGAGGCAGAATGCGTTGGATGTTATCGAGGCACTTAGTAGGTCTTCAAAGTCAGAGATGGAGCCTGTAATTTTCTGGCAGTGTGGTCCTCGGGATAGGATGCCAGTCGTCCTGTCTGTCAAATAGCATCAAGAGCGATGGTGGTTTACACATGTGATTCAATTTCCCCAACTTTTTATCACAACAATTACCAGAGGGAAACCAATTGTTACTGTGTTACTTCATTACACATCTTATCCATCTCCAGATCGTCAGCCCCAAATATGAAAATTTGCATAAAAGCCTAGAGAATGAACTAGCCAGAGCTTCAAAGCCAACTTTCACATCTGCATTTTAGAATAGGAAGTGCAAAAATCCTTCTAATTCTAATCCTTCAATAATCTCATGGCTAGACTTACTCAGTTACTGAAGCATTCATCTTGTTCCTAGATGACAGGGAGGTGTATCTCAATCATCAATTCTTCAGTCATCAATTCCTCACCTTTCCCAGCCCCAGTCTCTGGACATGTATGCCTGAAGTACATGCCTGGCTTGGGCCACCTCATTTGCCAGGGGCTGATGCTTTGGCTGGCTGCTGGGCTGCCATGTGTCCTGCCTTGGCAGAGCACCTCTCTTCCTGCACACACAGGACAGTGTCTTGTCTCCAAACCATGGGCTTCTCCTGCCCACGAGATGGGCCTAGAGATACAAAGCAATCACAGACATGTAGGGAGAGATGTGACACTCCCTATACTGACACAGGGACTGGAGCCCTCTCATGGCCACCATGGCCTGGGAGAGGACCTTCACCATACCAGGTACCCAGTGCCAGGCCTAGGGCAAACACACTTAAGTCTGCATCATGGTCCTTGTCATCCCAAGACTATTTACCCCACATTTTGTTGCACTTTCTTTTTGTACCCTATTCTCAGGTCCCAGTTTGTAGCCTTTCCTTCCACCCTCTCAAAGGACAGACACTTTTGCTCCCTGCAGCTATCTACCGCTGAAATCATTCTTCCAGAGGCCAGTGATTATGAAGTGTTTGGGGGGGGGAGGGGGGATGGATAGGGTCTGTCAGAAACCTAATTCAGGGCCAACCGTGCCCAGGTCCAGGTGAATGGGCAAGGTTCAGGCAGCCCCAGGAATCTTCTCCCTCTGCTTGCCCAGGGCTGGGAGTATGGATCATGCTCCAGCTGAAAGCAACCCTGACGTCAGCCCCATGCCCTGCTCCTCTCCTGTGGGTGCCTGGCCGGATCCCCTGGTCCTCATAGCCTTTCTCAGACTGTGTACTGCAGCTGGAATGTCACCTTACGCACTGCCCCTGCCAGCTGTCCTGGGCAGGGAAGGGGGAAAGAGCCATTTCCCAGCTCAAGCCATTAAAAAATTACGAAGGTGATGCCATATGATTATGGCCCCAACAGGAGCAAGAAAAATAGTGGAATGCAAAGTCATTCTGGTCATAAAGAAGGAGTAGGGAAGGACCTCGCTATGCTTCTTGTTATCTGGAGGAAAACGAGTTGATCAGCTATGATTTTGGCCGTCTAATGTGTACTTCAAGAGCTGAGCTGCCCCTTTTGGGCTACTTCAGGCTTGTGTAGTCACAAATGGCCGAGTCAGAGCAGACTCTGGTGTTAAACAGGCACCACCCAGCTGGTGCCATCACTCAGCAAGTTGCTGAAGTTGGCCCGTTGTTCAGAGCTGAGCACCCCGAGCGGAGGCGCACTCGCATCTGCGGGCCAAGGGAGTGGCCGGTCCCCGACGGGCTGCTGTAGCTCCCCGCCCTCTGTCGAAGGTACAAATCATTCCTTGGACTCACCAGTAGCTGCTGGCCGCTTCGACGCCCTCATCTTAGCCATGATAGATTGGGATCTGATGCCCGGGTTTCTTCATGCTGTGAGACTGCCAGGGACATTTGAGTTCCTGTGCTCGGGCTCCTTGAAATTCTCATTTGCTAACTAACACCCTATTCCCTTCACACCAGGGCTGTTTTATTGTTTTATAACCGTCCTTAAACTTCCAGTCCTCAAAGATTTCATTGTGGAAGGCTTCACACTTTCTCCCTTTCCGAAGCCCTATGCCCTCACTGTTTGCAGCAGTTTGGTCACTTACAAAGATCCGTCGGGTAGCAGGGGTACTCGCAGCCCGGGCACAGCTCCCCCGAGCCACAGCTCATGAGATGAACAACTCAAAATCATTTTTCAAGGCAGTCTGACCAAAATGGCATAAATATCCAGGAAAGAGAGAGGGGGTTCTATCTTTCGGTTGGTTTGTGGTATTTTGTTTTGTTTTCTCCTGACGCTGGGATTCCCTGTCCCCTGAGAAGTATAAAGAAATGTTTGAATGGGTATCGACAGCGAAACGCCCTCGGCTCCTTTCTCAAGAGCACTTTGGGAGTGCTAACTCCCCTTTGCAGCTTCCCCTGCAATTCGCCCCTCAAAAAGGTCGACATAACGCCGTGCAGCTGAGCCGCCAGCCATCCCAGCTATTCCGACCCAGTCCCATTTTATAGGACAGATTCAGCGAACCTTTATTTAGCGAATAAAAGTTTAAAGCTGAAGGTTATTTATGGTTCCACAGAGATAGGTCCTGAGTGGCTATTTAGAAGCACGTGATTCCAATAAACTTTGTTTTATGGCTTGAGAGTTGACAAGCCAAAATATAATTCCCACCATAAATTAGTTTAAGAGCATACAAGTGCAGATGCTTTCGTTCGTGGAAGCAGTAATCGGGAAAGTGTTAGCATGGAACCGTCGGCAGGAATGCGACCGTGCAGGCATCTCTGCTACCGGGTCCCCCAGGCCACGGGGGGAGTGCACAGTAAGTCCGCTACCAGCCTCCCCACCGCCGCGCTCGGGCTCTCTGTGCCCAAAGGAACTTCGTGGGAATGGGATATCAGCCCGGCAACACGGAACAGCTCTGCTGGGGAAATGGGCAGGTAGAGCTCAGGTGGCTAGGGGTGCGCCGGGATCTCCCTGTCTGACATTTTTGAGTGGGATTTCTTATTTGCAGCAACCTTTTTTTTTTTTTTTTTTTTAAATATTCTTGGTGCCAAAATGATTATATCAGTCCACTCTTCCCCCAGGCTCCGAATGTTATCCAGAGTGGGCAGAACTAAAGGGGGGGAAAAAAAAAACCAAAACCAACCCAACCAAAAACGGTCTTGGGAAGCTCTTTTTAGTGAATTATTGATATCTAGGAAATTGTCCTGTGTTTAAACCAATAAGTCTTCAAGATATCGTAGGAAGGCAATAGGCGAGGTGAAAAATCGCTTACAGAAGAGAGCTCCCCAATAGTATTTACTTTTAAATATACGATGCTTTTCAGGAGTATTAGCATACACACACATTTTTGTTTCCCTTATTGGTATCTTTGAATATATTTATTAAAATATTTAGAGGAAAGGTCAAGTTAAATCTATCCTACTATAATGCAAACAAAGACGCATGTCTCGTGGTTACTGATAGGTTATTAGGTGATCTTAAACAGGAGCTATCTTAGAGTAATTGGTATTTATTCTAGTAAAATTGTAGTTCTTTCTGTGCTCTGCACGGACATGATTTTGTATGGCTTATTGTGACATTTTGTGGGTAATGATTTAACAAAGGTCATCTGAATATTTCATTTCTAAGTGACTGGCTTGCCACAGAACCAGAAAAAAAAAAAAAGAAGTGCCTTTGTTGTTCTTCTTTTCCATCTGTGAAAGAGGGAAGTCTGACTTTTCATGTCTTTAAAAATTATCCAATATAAAATTTAGACTATGAATATTAAACTGAAAGATCACACCCCAGACACAGGGAAAGCGTGTGTTCATAAAAAACTGCCTGAATGCAACGTGGTCCTCATTTGGAAGGGGCTTCCATCCCACCACTCCGCGGCTCACAGGATTTACCACCAGCTCCTCTCTGCCTTCATCTATCAAACGTGGTTTGTAACTGTTCTTCAAAAATATCACCCGTATGTGGAATACAACAGTAACAAACGTTTTTATTGCAACAGGTTCGGCAGCATGGAAGGACATCCATGGTAAGTAACGTCTTATTTCTTGTAGAGTTTGCACTGCTCGAAAATCCTGTTTCTTCCCTTCCGAGTGGGAAAACTAAAAATTATGATCCCTGGTGAATATTGCTACCCAAAATAAATTAATTAATTAAAAAAAAAGGGAAAGAAAAAAAAGAGAAGAAAAAACCCATGTCAGCATGTAAAGGCTCTTGTGGAGTTGGTTTGTGGTACCACGTCATAATCTTGGCTAGCATTAAAAGCAGAGGAGCGATCTCCTTGGGGGTTAATTACAGGGCTGTACAGGTGCCCTTCTGCTCTTAAGCACTCCAAAACAATTAGCAGCGTTACCATTGTAATTCGGCGGGACTGTACAGCGCCTCCCCGTGCAGAACCGAGACGGATCACGTTGTGTCCCAGCGCCTCATAACCTTGGCTACTCCCACTCTTTTCTCCAGATGGGATCCCAAGCAGAGCTGTGCCTGCTTTGTGATGATACCCCGGTTTGGCACAGCCTGGTGTCTGGGTGAAAGAGGCAGCGGTAGCTGGGGGTGGTCAGCTTTGACCAGCCGGGCCAGCCCAGCTGCAGCCGAGTCCTGCGGGCAGTGGAGCAGCTCTGCTGCTGCTGCTAGGTCTCTCCAGGCAAGAGAGAGACTAACGTGGATTTAAATGCTGTGAAGGCACGGAAGGGAATGGGTATCAGGGCTTAGGAGGACAATCCTTTACTGCAGGGGTTTTTGGAACCCAGATGATCCCGCCTGAACTGCGTTGGGGGGACCGAGGGGAGGGCAGCAGATAAGTGTGCATCAGAAAACGCTGGTGAACCTTTCTGGCTCTAGTGAGGAGCTAGGTGCATCAGACCTGGTGCTTCGGGCTGAGACCGGCTTGTCTTTCGAAGAAGGAAATTTGGAGATTCCTTAGGTTTTACATTGCCTTTTCCGCTTCTGCCAGCCAGCTCTGACCGGGAGCATGTAGAGGAGAGGCGCTGTGTTTGTTTGCGTTTCCCCGTTTCCTTTCCCTGCTTCCTGATAAATAACCTATTTCACTGACGGTGTCAAGCTTCTCCTTGTCTTTTTGCCTTACGTTGCTATATTGCTTTTCGAGCCCTATGAATATGAACTAAAGAATCATCTCCAGCGTTGCAGTTTCCTATTCCATAGGTAACTGTCCTCCTCTCGTAGCTCAGCCCTGCACTAAGTAAATGTCTTTGGCATTTTATTTCAGGGCCGGCCCTAAACGTATGGATTCCATGTTTTCTGCTAACGTACATTTAGCATACTGATTATGAACCAGAATACAAAAAGTCTGATAGATCAAAAGTATTTTGTATGGACAGAGGAACAGAAGGTGAATATATAACGCTTTTGTTCATCAATAACTCTTTGGCTTTGACCTGTCTGAGCAAGTCGTGCAATAAGGTGAAACGCAGGTCACAGCGTCTAACAAATATGAAAATGTGTAGTATTAAGCAGAGCGGGGAGCTACTGCTTCCCCAGACCCATTGCTTCTCCCTGGGCAGCCCTCGGAGGGCTTATCCGCTCTTGGGGGCTGCCCCAAAGGCGAGCTCGCTTTGGGGGGCGGGGGGTGTTACCCTGCCCGTTCAGTCGGGTGGTTAATAACCCCTGCGGGGGCGTGGGATATCCCTCCTCCCCTCAGAGAAAGGAGGAGAAAGCGGGGCGAGACTCTTAAAATAGTTGTGTGGAGACTTAAATAACCCGAGGGGGGGATTAAGGATTCCAAGTCGTTTCGAGTTGCACTTGCTGTGAAGAAGGCACCATCGCAGTGGTAAGAAAGCAGATGTTTAAAAATAGCATCTCCCAGATGAGGCAGCTGGGAGTTGGAGCCAGGCGAACAAACCGGTACACATCGCTCGAATAAGCGCAACACCCCCAAATCTGCCCTCCGCAGTGGTTGGATGTATCACACCCGCACCATTATTTGTCCTTATGGTGCCTATTTTAAATAGTGGAAGGAGAAGAGGTTGACCGCAGGACAGCAGTGAGGAGCTGGGTCAGACACAATTCATGAACTTTTGTACTCTTGTGTGCCGCTGTCGACAAAGTAAAAATAATGAAACTTTGTGATATGTTTGTAAATGATTTCGGCTGACCTCTCGCTCTGCCCTTCACCATAAACGCTACAGCGGGCAAAACCTGGGAGGGTGTGAGGCTGCGGCTCGCGGGCAGCTCGCAGGGATGATAGCTAGACCAGCATAATGGGATGAAGGTAAATTTGGAAACTCTCTTCTTCCCCAGAGCAACTAACTCCAGCCTTTAATCTCATCTTTTTCACCAACCGCTGTTTCTGTTGTCGGCTATTTTACTTCTGTTTCGATTTTTGTAAAATTCTTTTTCATTTGGGGGGAATTTCTGATTATGGAGAATCTCTTCGGATTCGTGTTAGTCTAAGTAGCTAAAGACTTCTTTCTAAATTACTTTAAACATTATTATTCTGAATAGCAGAATTTGACCTATCACGTCCATTCTTCGGTAGCGAGTACGAAATGGCAGAGAATTTAAAGAGAGTGGCAAGTCTTTCTGAGAATTTGATAGGCGAAATTCATCGCTATGAATTGGTGGAGAGTCGTATAGCTCTATTGCAGCAATAACAAGCGTGTATCTTTTCTGAAATCCCACCTTCTTGAAAATCCATATTTCAAAACTGAGTCCCAGCAGGACAGTTTGCATTCCTCAGAAGACAGTAAGAGACTAAGAGAATTGCAAAGACCTGCTATATTGTAGATGAAAACAGAATGTTATTACGTTGTCTATATATACCCTGTAGAACCGAATTTGTGTGATATTCATATAGTCACAGATTCGATTCTAGGGGAATATATGGTCGATGCAAAAACTTCACTTTTCTGCAAATGGTTAGAAGTTTAAATACTGGCGGAATCAAGAGGCATGTGCGTGCTGAACACTCAGAAATTATAATAGTTTTGCTGCCTCACTTCTATTTGCTAGATTTTAGGACCTTTTAAAAACTTCAGTTGTCGTTCAGTCCTAACTTTCATTGAAAATCTGTGAATTTAAACAGTTAATCTCACCAGACTTTACAAATTTTCTGGAGGAAAAAAAAAAAGAAATTATCTACCAATCAGTGAATGACTCTCTTAAAAGATACTCATAAATTAGCTAGATATGCCAGACGTTAGCAAAATTTCCCTGTCAAGGGTCCAGATCGCATCAAAATATTTACGACAGCAACAAAAGCAGCCTTCGCCTCAGTGGAATGTATTTACTTGTGCTTCAGGAATGATATTGATGAATGAAGACCGAATTTATCTCATTAAACCCGTGATATTTTTAACCTAATTAAGTTACGTCTCCAGTTCAGTTGATTGAACTTTAGTGGTTAAAAGGGAATGATTTCTTGCCATCTGTATGATTTTACATAAATACATGTATAGATTTATACCTATACGTTGGCATTTGCGTCTGTGTACGCATACGTATGCACATGTGTATATTGGGGCTTGAAAGTGAATGAGAAGTTACTGATTGCCTAATTTTATTCAGCAGAACTAAATTCTGGTAACTTTTGGATGACCTCTGCGAGACAAAGACAGGACAGATCTATTGTACGTCATATTACCCTCTTCTTTGATGGCTTTTCTTTTCCTCTCCTGCTTACCAGCTCCCTCCCTTTTAACCCCCCTTCAGCTCATCGCTCCGTATATTCCTTTCAATTTTTAAAAAAAAATTTATTTAAAACGAGGTACCAACCCCCAGTGGTGATCCTGGCTGGAAAACCAGGCGGTGGGACTGCATCCCCCGGGGCTGGGGGAAACCGGCTCAGACAAAAGGCAGTGGGCAGGGCAGCGGCTGGCGCCCCGGGGTACCCCTACACCTCCGTACCTGGTTTGGGGGTGCGGCCCGCCGGAGAGGGGGGGTCACCCAGTTAGAGGGATATTATTGAGTGGAATCGGGGGAAATGCGGGGAAATGCGGCGGTGGGCGCTCGGCTCCCCATTGGCCGGGCCGGTCACATGCCCGCCTAACTTTATTCAGTTGACAGCAAGTAGGAGGGCTCTATGGCAGGGGAAAAAAAGACAACAGGAGAAAAATTAGTATTTTCTACCTTCAGAAATTAATGGCCATGAGTTCGTATATGGTGAACTCTAAGTATGTGGATCCCAAATTTCCTCCTTGCGAGGAATATTTGCAGAATAGCTACCTAGGCGAGCAGGGGGCCGAGTACTACAGTGCCTCGCAGGGCTCTGATTTCCAGCACCAGGGACTCTACCCACGGTCAAACTACAGCGAGCAGCCCTTTAGCTGTAGCAATGCCCAGGGCTCTGCCGGGCAGCCGCGGGGTCACGGACAGGAGCAATCCGGCCCGGCGAGCCACTTCCCCGGCCCAGCAGAGCATTGTCCACCGCCTCCAATGTCCAACTCGCGAGCCTGCAGCCAGCAGCCGGCCCTCAAACCCCCAAACGGCTCCGCAGTTAAGCAGCCAGCAGTAGTTTATCCCTGGATGAAGAAAGTCCATGTTAACTCGGGTAAGGATCCTCTTCTTACTTTGCTCTTCTACCCTGCTTCCGATCGTCCTCAGCGGCGCTTGCCCGAGTCCCTGCCAGGCTCGTGGACTAGCTTTTTAAGCCGAGGTGGCCAATTACACTCGCCATAAATTTTTATTGCTGAGGAAATAGGCCATTGGCCATGCGGGGCTTTGCCGTGCAGGATAAAACTACATTTTAGGAGCCTGCTAGAGGCTCCCAGCCTACCTAGCTGCGTGTGCCCTAGTGCCTGCCTCAAACGAGAGGGAGAGCAGCCCGTCCATTGTAAGCAACTGGGACGAATCCAGCCGGGCCACATGCTCGCAGCTCATAAGGTTTTCTTTTGTAAAGTCGTACCGGCAAGTCAAGATTAGCTTTGTAAAGTTCTCCGTATTTTTTTCCCAGTGAATCCCAATTACAACGGAGGGGAACCTAAACGCTCCCGCACAGCTTACACCAGACAGCAAGTCCTAGAACTGGAAAAAGAATTTCATTTTAACAGGTACCTGACCAGGCGCCGCCGTATCGAGATAGCCCACACTTTGTGTCTCTCTGAGCGCCAGATCAAGATCTGGTTTCAGAACAGAAGAATGAAGTGGAAAAAAGATCACAAACTGCCCAACACGAAGGGCAGGTCTTCTTCCTCTGGTTCAAACCCCCATTTACAAACTGGTTCCAAGGACCATCAGACTGACTTGACAACTTTGTAGAAGAGGTGAAATTTTCCATTTCATCCTTCGCTTCTGACCAGTACTGTACATAACTGACACTGCCCAAGCAGAACCTGCATGTAGCAGCTAAGGACACGACAAACTGTCATCTTTCTTTAAGGTACTGTTGTACAAAGGAGACAAAATGACGCTACTTTGGACTTTATTTTATTTGCCTCTTCTAGCACAACCTAAAAAAGGAAAACAAAAAAAGGGGAAGGAAAGAGAAAGGGAAAAAAAATAAGAAACATCACGCAGGCAGTGGGAATTGGGAAAATATTAAATGAGACCTTCTGTCCTTAAAAAGTAATAAATCATTGAAAATGAAACTGTCCTGTGTTTCAGTTTTGAATTCGAAAGTGAAGATTGGATGTTTTGTTCTGGGATTTATACTTTTGATTCCTTTTATCCCATGCAATTTCGGGAGGATGCATTTTGGGCAAGTTGAGGACAGTAAATTCATAGTATAATCTTTTATTTGAACATAAAGACTAGTAAATGTGAACTTTTTTTTGTGCTGCTTGACCTTTCTTGGTGTAATGAGAATACTTGATCATTTTCATAACTTCTCAGAAGGTGTGCATAGGAATTAAGTGAAAACGGGTTATTATACGTTCTGATAGTGCTGGTATATTTATTTATTTGCTATATAGAAGAGTGAAGACAAAAAGAAAAATAGTCAAACCAAAAACGGGGAAGAGAAGCTGAAATACAGTATTTCTCCTTCCCAGTCTCATAAACACATACCTTATGTTTACTTGTCTTGAACGTACACGACTTTCTTGTCCCCATTTTATTTTTTTTTTAATTTCCTTTATGAATAAGAAACGTGTCCCTGTTCCTTACTGTGTGCCATTCAGAGCTTAGAGGCTTGAAACTTGTTTCCAAAGTCTCCTCTACTCAACGTTGTGCTTTAAACCATCGATACCTCATTTAAAAATGGAAAGGGGGAAAAAAATAGGGGAAATCACAGAAAATACCTCTTCCCCCCAAAGAAACCAAACCCGAAACAAACAACAAAGCAAACTAAAAAAAATCAAACCAAACCAAACAAACAAACAAAGGTGAAAAGTTAATACGGTTTCTGATATAACCTGAGCCATTCAAAGCTGAAAGCTGAATAAATTATTTCAGTCATATTTCAAATTTCTTCCCTGCTAGAGAGAGATAGGCTACTGGGCTGCTGCTTTGTTTTGTTCTGGGTTTATTTTGGTCTGTTGAGTTTTTGTGGTTTGGCTTTGTTTAAGTTTTCTTTTCTTTTTCTTTTTTTTTTTTTTTAAGAACAGTGATTGTTTTTAAGCAAACCATGACATATGACTTCAACGGTTGGAAATCTCAGCAAGTTTCTTTCAGGGAAAGAGAAAAGGTTTGGATGAGAGTAGAGCTGGAAAATACTCACTGATTTATCCCTGAGTGCTGGTTGCCAAAGTTTTAGTGCGCTCTAACTACCAAAGCCAACCAAACCAGCTCCCTCAGCTACTTACACCTCCGCTTAGGCGATTTTAAAGCTCAGCCCTTATCTCCTGTACCCTTAGGGCAGCCTGGGAGAGGAACCATATCGTCGAAACTGTAACGAGATGATCTCTTTATTAAAGAGAAAAGAGGCAAAGAAGGAAACTCAGCAAACACTGGAGGGAGGTGGAAAGAGCAGGGAGTGAGTTAATGTGCCCTTCTCCAGGCTGGGTGCTTCTCACAGAGGACTCAAGGTTTTTTGAGCTCGCTCGGGAAAACTGGCCAAAATGGTCTTTAACGAATTAGAAAACAGAAGGAGAGCTTTTCAACAAGAGTGTATTCGGCTGCGTTAACTGTGGCCAGCAGTTAATTTCTGCCTTTTTCTCATCCCTAGAAGTCCGCAAAGTGTCTTTAAGACTTGGTCTTTTGTTTTAGAGCCTGGAGAAAACTCTTTGTTCTTCCTTAGGGTTAGGCCAGTTCTCAGACCTGCACATGGCAATACTTGAATATCTACACGTCGTGATATTAAAGATGGATATTCCCGCATTATTCGCATCATTGTTTCTATGACAAAAAGCACCGAGTTCATACATAGTAAAGACGTCTTTTTTTCTGACGCCTTCACGTTGAGAAGCTGAAAAGGTATTTTACTGAAGTTCGGCTAAATTGCAGGAACAGGTTCACCCAGAGGACAAATTTTCTATTCGATTAGTTGTATTTCAGCCGGGAAGAGTGACCTCTAAACCCTTAACCTTTTGGACCCAAACTACCCTTCCCTTTCTCTAGTATGGAGAGCAGCTAGCAGCAGCGCTTGAGGAGGGAATTCCTGAGACAAGTTTTCAAGTTTTGTTACACTAGGTTCCTGCAGTAGTGGCCTTTTCTCTCCAGAGCTGTTCAAAGCCATCCTTTCGCCCTTCATACGAATCTACGAAAATAAAGGGGAAAGAGAAAAAAAAAAAAGTGGGGAAGTAAAACCACTCTTGCTGCTATTCTTGAAAATCCCCCTCCCGCACCCCCGCTGTTTTCTTAAAGTCTGTGATAAGTTGGTTGAGAGCAGGGCAAAAATGTTGCTCGAGAGAGACCTACTTTGGCATATGTGGTACAGTTCTGGAAAATAATAGCCTTGGATAAGCAAATCCTTGCTTTGTGCTTCTAATCGACCGAGATGGCTCCCGAAGTTAAAGGACCAACTTCTGCTCCCAGATTACCTTCCCCCGCCCACTGAAGTCAAACAGGGATGTAGCTGCGAGCAGAATTTGTCTCATTGTCTTTTGAAATGTTAATAACTCCGGGACGAGTGTGGGGTTCAGCAGGCACAGCTCTTACAAGCCTGTTTGCAAGTCCCCTTTGAGAGAGACTGGGGAACTATAGGTTTACATAGGTGTAATTGCGCTGTAAGATCGGAGAATACCTGAAGTGGAGGCAGAAAGTACCAAAGAGAAATAGTTTGAAGCTGCCAATGCTCTGAAGGGTCAGCAATGTGTGTAATAATGACAGGACGACCCACTGGTCGTTATCACCCGTGCAAAACTAACCTGAGGTTTATTTTTTAATGGTTTTAACTCTCCCCCAGAAATATTCTGTGTGTGAAGGGAAGCTAATTATTTTTGTTTATCATGGGTGAACGTTGTGCATTTGAGCCTTTGTTAAATGGTCTCATTGTCCAGAAATACTCTCGTCTCTGTTAAAGTGTGATGCTTTTTATAGATTTGCTGATGTTTTGCTGCCATTGATTAAAACATTATTTATACTAACTGTGGCCTGTAGTTTTGATGTAAGCCCTCCATATACTTTTGAAATAATAAAAGGTGTAGCGAAATAGGTTCTGGTTTGTACCTTGAAGAAACAGTTCTTACAAGGTGGGTCTCTCTTCTGTGAAAATGCTGGTCCTCCCATCATTACAGTGTTAAAAGATGAGTGACTCTGCATAGCATCCTTCCAAATGTCCCTTTGAACAGGTTTGCTGTTTGCCCCAGCCATAATGGTGTGACTCTAGGCCAAGCTGGAGTCTATATTTACTTTTAGGCTGCAGTTAAAAGCGCCTGCCATCCATTTGCTTCTTCTTTGCATTTAACAAGCCCTCCTAGAATGACTCCCGGATTTCTGCATGTGTGGTAGGAGTCAAGAAGCCACACCTGGAGTCACCTCAATCCCCACACAGATGTGTGCCTTTTAGGTGACTCCTGGAAGGAATCAATTCAAGAAAGAAATGGAAATTTGAAATTGCAATGTGGAGAGTATCTTTTCCTGAGCAGTAACACTCACTTTGACAGTGGATACAAAAGAAAGATCATAAGAAAACACAGACTTGAAGATTTTCAACTTTCCCATGCAACTAAGGCAAACATAGTTTTTTTTCCCCTCCCCTGTGTAAGCACCTCAGACAATAACACACACATCTAGCCAGGAGAAGTCGATTGCAATATTTTTGTCATAAGTACTTGTCACTGAGGACTTGTCCTCTCCTGGAGCGTGGTCAAGGCACGAGTCCAAAAATACAGTCTCTGGCTCAGCCCAGGCAAGGAGCGGGGTGCACAGCAGAAGACATGTGCCTCTACTGCCTGAGCGTGCAGAGGGGAGGGTGAGGATGCCGTTCTAAGCACACAGTGGCTAAGTTTAAATATCGAGGCATATTTTGTGATTACACTTTCTCTCTCTCCTGTTTAATGGCTCCTCCTGTTACTCCCGATACATCAATACAGTTCTGTATATTATATCACCACTAGTCGTTAAGGTAAAAATGAAGAGGAAAGGCAGAGTCAGTAGCAAACCCCACTCACTGTACAGTACAGTAAATAGGGACCTCTCAGTGCAGAGCCACACCGCTTCCAACGGCCATGTTTGTTAGTTCTTTCCCCTGATTCTTTTTCCTTTTTTTTTTTTTTTCCTTCCCCCCAAGCCTAGAGACCAAAATAATCTTGCTAGGAACAGTCATAACAGGCAGAATTTCAAAGTGCAAGGAAGATGATAAGAATAGATTTCTACAAGTCCTGACCACGTGATTTGCGAAATAATTAATTCAGCACGTCCCTTAAGAAACACGGAGTCGTCATTAATCTGCCAAGCAAAGGACTCTATCAGACTTGAAAACTGAAGAGATCCCAAGAATATAATATACAAAGGGTGCAGTCCCTCTCCTTGCACACCTAGCTCTTTGGTAGCCGCTGAAAAAGAGACGCCCGGTACGTAAATATTTTTTACTTTTATTTCTCCTTATTTAAGCCTTAATGAACTCAGCTGTCAAACACTTGACAAATAGGGCACGCTGCTTCCTGATTTCCAGCTCGGCAGCGGCCGGGAACCGGACCGGGCGCAAGCGGTGACCTTTGCTTCCCAGGGAGCGGGGGAAGGAGGACGAGCGCGGAGCGCCGCGGAGGACCGCGGAGCAGCGAGGCTGACCGCCCGCCCGCCCGCCTCCTGGGGTGGTGGCGCTGGCCGCGGCTGCCTGCGCGGGGAGGCGCGGAGCAGCGCGGAAGAGACAATGCGCCTGTCAGGGCAGCCGCTGCCCGGTCCCACCGGCGGGGAAAGGCCCTCAGCTCCTTCGCAAGCAGGGTCGTAAATTTTGCCGTGCGTGTTTGACAGCGGGGCCGGAGCCAACGCCGAGCCCACCTTCCCCCCGCCGCCCGCACAAAGGCCGGCTCCGACCCCGCTGCCCCGGCCGCCCTGCCCGCTCCTGCCCTGCCCGCCGTCCCTGCTCGCCCAGGACTCGCCGCCCTGCCCGGGGCTGCGGGGCACTCCGGGCGAATCCAGCCCACGAAGCGGGCATGCCGGCTTCCAAGTCCCCGATCAATAGACCGGACTAGGGGAAAATAGGATTTGTGTTTTTATACAAAGCCACTCCCTATAAATGCCATAGAATCTGGACAACGAGTCTGAGATTTCTCTGTGAAATCCCAATCAGCTGGAAATATCTTCTGCAAACAGGATATTCTTTATTATCCCTTGCTGGAGTAATTTCTAAAAAAACCCAGATTGTAGCTTTTTATTGCTTCCGTTTCGGTGGCAGGACAGAGACAAAGTTTCCTATGTTATGAATTATACATTCAAACAATAACACATTAATTCAATTATTCAAAGATGACAAATGTTTATGTGCTTTGCTAGTGACTAAGGAACAGATTTGCTACTTCACGAGAACTCCTACATTTTTATCAATGAAGTTTTATATTATCCTACTGGGCCGGGAAAGAGACCAAACTCCACCAAGACAAGCAGTAAAATGGACCTGAACATAAATCGCAGCCCTTTCATAAGAGCGTTTATTCTCGCATATAGCCCGGGCTATTTTATCAGTTTGACAATTGCCGGAGTTGTTGTTATAAATCATCATAAGTAATTCCTGAAAGGGTACGAGGCTGCTGGGGGGCGGGCGGAGACTGTAAATCTTTCTGTTTTATTGCTCTATGAACATATGCTCCGATTGAAGAAGTCTTAGATCCTTTACTGGAGACAAATTCACGCAAAGCTGGAGTCCCACCAGCCAAAGGAGTAACATTTCCTTAATACTTTTTCAGTCCACTTTACGATGTCTTAATTCTGATGATGGCGAAGGTGCTCATTTCTTTAAGCCGTCCCCTCCATTTTCACGTTAAATTTCGTCTTTTTTTGTTTGTTTATTTGGTTGGGGGTTTTGTTTTTGTTTTTGTTTTGATTTGTGACCCCTATATTCTCAAAAGACACCCTAGAGCAGTGATGCTTTGGGGTTCCGAACTGCCCTCCAAAAAGGTATTTTCTTCTGAATCCTCTTCGTGGTCTTCGGTCGCGTCCAGCCTCTCCCTCGTACTTTTGTGTAGGAAGTGAAAGACTCTCCGTCATCCAAAATGTCTAAACAGCAGCCAGAATTATGTTCGGCTTTGTGTGTATGTACACAAGTATGCAGAACACGCTGTGAGTGTAGGGGTTGCTGTATGTACACACAGACACGCGAGCACGGGGGGCTCGGCAAAACTACCCAGACACCGAAACATATGGCTGACGGAAAAGGATATAAAGAACCATTACCTCTTACTTGAGGCGAGATTTAAGTGCATCATTTCGAAGAAATATAGGATTATAAATCCGAAGCCGTACACAATAACTTACATTGAACTTATGTTTCCATCACTGGACTCCAATCTTTTTATAACTGGTTTGCAAAGTCAGGAAAAGCAATGTAATTTAGATAAATGTTACAATGCACTTACGGTTAGTATTGCAAGGCAATACGTTACTGTCACATCCCCATGCTTTGGATGGTAATGAAATCATAGCAGATGTTAGATTAGGTGTGGTGTATTTAGAGCTACAGATATGTTAGAAAAATCCAAGAGAGGAGTTAATATATATGTACACACACACACACACACACACACACACACATATATATGTATACAGACACTTATTTTGCCGAACAGGAATTGTTAGGGAGCTTTGTGGGCACACATGACGGATATACACAACGTTTGCTCTATGTCTCTTCACACACAGAGAGAAGGGAGGCAGACTCAGGGCAGACACACAGAGGCACAAATGTCATAAGGGGGCTTTTTTCCCAACGCTTGTTTAGCCTCCAGACGGGTAGTCCCCGCTGCCCCGCATCTTCCCTGAACGGAGAAGGAGAAAGCAAAAAGTCGCGCACACCAGTGGGCCCCAGCGCCTTTCCGCCAGAGCAGCGCTGCTGCGGAGCTGCCCCCGGCCGCAGCCGGCCCCAAATACCTCCTCTGTCTCCGCCGCGAATTTCTGCGCCCTAGGATCGTACAGCGGAATTCACCTTTCCCCCAGCTCCGNAGCCTCGGCCCCGGCGCGCTGCTCTGCGATCACGTGGGCCAATATGCCTGTATTTTAAGGCAGTGCCTATATTTCTGATTATAAAGGGATTTCTCCTGCTCGCCCCCAAAATTCATCAATGGCCGCACGATTTAAAACCAAAACAAACCAGGAGCCGGCCAATTGCTGTCGCTGGTTCCAGGAGGCTGATGGCTAAAGGGTTGTGTGTTGATTTTTTTTTTTTTAAAGCCCAACAAATTCCGATTTCCACTCGCTCTCTTTTATTGGTAGTTGAGCCTGAGCCTGTTTTCGTTCTATCGGGAATTCTGGTGTATGGAAATGTCTGTAAAACCGCAAGATCAGGTTTAGGAGAGTATTGTCTGCAGACAAAGGGTGAAGGATATATTCTAAGAACTGCAAGCTCAGATCCTGAAAAGTGAGGAACCCAGGTTTATGATAAATTGATACACAGGTAAGCAACTGCATGACAAAATGGGGCGTTTAACTGCAAGGGCTGTTTTGTCGCCTTTACTCAGAGACGGTCTGGAATTTGTTTGCAATCTCTGCTCATAGCGGCTGCAAATATATGGAGTGGTCTCCACCTCCTTGAACGTTTTAAGCTGTATCTTCTTTTTAATATGTTCTTTAAATAAAAAGTGCACTCCTTTCCAAGGGCTAGGGGATTACGTTTAACCCTATCCTTTCCCCATTTTTCCGTGGTTTCAGGAAGGGAATTACAAATAAGGAAAGAAACGAGGGAGAGACAACTTTGCTAGATGCTCCCATTGCCAAAGTAAGATTGAGCATCACGTTAATGCGTTGCCGTGGATAGCCGGGCAGGGGGTAGCCGTGTTGATTTGTAAAGGACGATTTAAAAGAGGCTCATCGGTAATGTAGCTCTCATATAGGGTCTCTTAAATATTCGTGCCAAGTGCCTTCCCGAACCTTTTCCCCTCGCCGTGCATTCGTGTTCCTTAGTGGCTGTTGTTTTCCTCCCCCAGTAGTTTTAGTGCTGCTATTACCGGTATTCTCATGCCTTCGAGTTACACACGCTGTTTGAAGCACGGCTTGATATTTATCTACTGAGAAGTTTCTTGTCCTGCATTTGTGTGGTTTGATCAATAAGGTTGTGGGAAGATGCCTGGGGGGGACCGGTGCCTCTCTGGGCGGACTGGGGGTCTGGAAGCGACCACACAGCCTCCCTGCATACGCTTACATTTTCAGCTCCCTCTTGGGCTTTTGCAACTAGCCTGACTCTCCCAGGAACGCCTGTTTCCACTGACTGTTGGCCTGCCTGGAGCCTGGGTGAACTCTCGGTTGTGCCTGTTGTAGAGCCCTTGTGTAAAGCCCGGCGTTGTGCTGTCGAGCAGGACCGTGTGTAAGGCTGTAGCAGACCCTGCCCGCCTCGAGTCACCCGGGCGAATCCTCCACGGGGGTCGGAGTGCCCCGCGGGAAACAGGGAAAAAGAAGAAAGTTAGGGTGTTTATTTATTTATTTTCATTTTCTGTTGCGTGTTGCTCTGCTCCATCAGAAGTTAAAAGCAGTGAACATTTTTCTTAGCTGTATGCCTCCAAGCTGCTGGCCTGCCAAGTTAGTCAGCTGAATCCAATTACTGCAAGCAGCATTTCATTTGGCTCGATGGAAGCACTCACTTATAACTTCACCTAAAATTTCAGTAATACCTATATTGGTCCCACGCCTAAATAATTCTAAAGATTTCCCTGGGTTTAGCTCTGGCAATATCTTCTGCAAGCGCTGGGAGCCGAGCACAACCTCAACGTGCCCGGACTCCTCTCTCTGCAGTACAAACTTTGGGGGCTCTTCCTGTGGACATGGAAATCTTGATATTTGGCCAAGCTCTGGCAAATAAAGCATGTCTAACGCAAGAAAGCTATCGCTTGTGAGTCTGAGAAGCTGCTTCAGAAAGGGACGAGAGGTCGATAATTAATTAGGCACAAAATGAAAACTTACCGTGTTAATCAACAGCGGCTAACAATGACTTGGTTTGCAATATTATGATCCCTCCACTCAGGGGCTAAGGTGCAACCCAGCTTAGCCTGCCTTCATACACCTTGTAAAGTGCTATTTCTAATGAATTATCTTGAAAAAAATAAAGCACTTGAAGCTGACGTACGCCCACGTGAATATATTATATAAGACGTTACCGGGACAGGCCCAGGCCAGGAACCTGAGGGAGCATCATGTGTAATCATGAAGCTTCACTTCCCTAACTCCAGTTTGCCAGCATAAATTAAGGTGATTTGGAAGGGGAATGTAGCATCCTACTGAGTTTGGTTAGGCAGAGAGAAGTCTTGGTGGAAAGTTGTAAGATCTGTTGTGTTGTGAGCTATCGGAGGCGCTTCCGTTGGTTGTTCATTAAGTGGTGAGTTATTGCTGTACGAGCCAAAGGTCATTTCAAAGGCTTATGGTGGCTAGATATCGTCTTTATAATGACCTGGGCTTCTTTATGGGGGATTTTCTGGCACTCTTAAGTTTTTAAAGTCCTGAATCGACAGATTGCTCAGACAAACGAAAAATACTCATTTCGGGAGGCAAATGTTTGCG
Source organism: Campylorhamphus procurvoides (assembly GCA_013396655.1). Lineage (NCBI taxonomy): Eukaryota > Metazoa > Chordata > Aves > Passeriformes > Dendrocolaptidae > Campylorhamphus > Campylorhamphus procurvoides. The sequence continues at coordinate 68,810 of WBMV01008576.1, forward strand.
GTGCATTTTCACTGCTGGGGCTTCTTCGCTTATCTTTCTCTCTGTCTCATTCGGGGTCTGGGGGGAGAAATGGAGAGAGACCCGCGTTTATTTCGTTTCCGCCGAGCGCTCCGCGGGCCGTGGGTGCGGGCGGCGGGTGCGGTGGTTGTGCGGTCGAAGGGGCCCGCAGCTCCCTCGCACAGGAGCTCCCGCACCCCCGTGCGCTGCCTCTCCGCGCCTCGGCCCGGGCTGCGCGCACGAAGAGGCAGGCGCGGCTCCGCGGCCGGTGCGCGGGGCCCGTCGGTGCGGCTGCTGCAGGCCGCCCTGCCAGGGTCCGACCCGCAACTCGAATATTTTGCTCGTTTATTTGCTCCCCGCCTCTCTCAAAGCGCTATTAATAAATGAAGAGAAACATCTGCCCTTTGTCTGGTAAAAGATCTGACGCGGACGGAGAGACACGGTGAGGGGCTGCAGACAAGATGTGCATTTATTAACAAAGTCCTAAGGAAGAAAGTCCAAAACAAAGCAGTTTCCGCTGAGAGTTATCACTTCTGTTGCAGGTCCGCGCCCACGGATCATCCAAAGGAACCTGAAGATCCTACTCACACAGTTAAAGTCAAAACCCAAGAAAAAACATAAGTGTGGTGAGTTCTCTAAATTTCCTTTTCCATCCATCTCTCGCTTCTCCTATCGCGACAGGCCCGTCGCAGGGAGCAGAGCCCGGGCCCGGCCCGCCGAGCGGTGAGCCCTGCTCGGTCGAGCCCTCTCCGGCGGCACCAGGGCCGCGCCGCCGCCCCCCACGTCAGATAAAGAACAGCCCGTAGAAAGCCCCGCTGAAAGGGGGTCCTGCTCCGCGGACCCGAGCCCGGCTGGGGAGCTGCCAAGCCATTGACCCAGCTGCGGGGAGCTGGTGGCTCCGCGGGGGGACTCCGTAGTTGGTTTGAGAGGCCACACCGCTCCGTGTCTCGCGGGGCCCCTTGACGCTCCCCAGAGCTCTCAGCGCCCTCAAACACGAGATATCCCCCGGCTGAGGCTCAAGCGCAGCCCCAGTGGTGGGTACCCAGCCCGCGGTCGGGTCCAGCGGCGGCTCCAGCGCTTTCCTTATATACAGGGCTGCCCCGGGCCGGCGGCCGGGAAACGTGCCGAACGGGGGATTCTTTTGCCGGGCTCCCTCCTACGCGCCGGCTGCTTTGCACTTCTGAAAGTGCCGGGGCTTGGGAAGTGTTTTCCTTTTCATTCCTGGCCGGAGCGTTTACTGCCACGGCGCTAGCAGTCATAAATTTTGTTACAAACCGCAATGACAGGTGCATTGATATGCACCCTGAGAGCTCCGGCTGCTTTAATAACCGCTTGGCTGGCCGCTCTCAACGCCTCTTATTTATTCGGTATCATATTAGATATTGATCCGAAGTAGAATTAAGTGTAGTGGAAGTTTTAGTAGAGAACTGCTTAATATGGAAGTGTCGGGAGGAAAGCACTACCGGTGTAAGTGTGGGCCAGCCGCGTTCCGAGCACACGCGCGGGTGGATGCGTGGGCTTTCGGCTGCTCCCCAGACAGAGCCGTGAGACGGCCAGCATCCTCCAAAAGCGCTGGAACCAGTGGCAGGACAATAAGTCCCATTATCATGTGCAGCTCCTAACAGTTCAGATGAGGTTAATCTTTCTGGAGAGGAGGAAGGGAAATCTGAAACACAGACATGGATACTTTGTGGTTTCCTACTCTCGGTGCCTGCGAGCTCACCTCCCACGGCTCGGCCTCACCATTTGGATGTCACTTTTTCTTCCCTTTTCTTTTTTTTTTTTTTTCCCTGGAGGCTGTTTCTGGCCAAACCACCAAGTGTTGAGCCCCTGCTTTGGTGTTACCTATAAAAACATCACCCCGGGCCTTGCACTCGTAGAAAATCAAACCCTGGAAAGGTCTCACTCTTTCTCTCCCTCTCTCTTTTTAAGATCTAAAGATGAGCCACCAAACAGTTGAGCATTGTCCATGTGATTTATGGCCCATAGCCTCCTTTTTAGGTTCAAGCAGAGTTCACAAGCAGTTGGTATTTCAGAAAAGAAATAAGGCTTTTAACAGCTTAACAGCGATATTCTTTCTTAAGATTCTGCGTATTCTTTTGGGAACTATATTTCACAAGGCACATAAAAGCCTACGCTTAAGGCAGTGTTGTGCTAACAAAAGTCCTCAGTCCAGACCGCTCCCGAAAATGTAGATCATAGAAGTGGGAAATGAACAACAAAGTTATTTGGACAAAAATACTTTCAAGACTCTTCAAGATTATCACACTGTATTAAAACTCATCGGTATTGCCAGCGTTCATTTCCATAGACCTTATAAACTGAAATTTGCCAGGCGAGAAAAACAGTTCCTTCCCTGTTTCCATCAGCTTCAAAGATCATCCCAAGCTTTTGTTCAGGGAAGAAAAGGACCCCGGCGGTTTGTGACACGGGATAAACCTCCAAGAGCAGCCACGGATCGCAGCTCGCTGAGGTTATTTTTACTTACAGAGATGGGTTTCCCAGTGAATTTTAGAGAACATATCAGCAGTAGTTGGTGGGATCAATTGCTGGGGAAGAAAGAGAAGTACGCTGGTAGTATTGCTTAAGTATAGGCTGGAGAATTATAATTATCAGACTGTGTTCAAGAATTTCTAGCTACTCTTCTCTGGGACGTTAATAGGCTTAAATCCTGCAGAAATACAGCAAAGTCTTAAGATACGTTGAGTTACAGACTTGCATTGTCAGGTGAAGTATGTGCTAATTTACAAAATTACCAAAAATGTCGGAGAAAAGCCCCATCCAACAAGAAAAATTAGAACATGGAATATTAAAAAGCTGCAACAAAATTGTGGAGCAGTTTCCGCCTTGTACCAAACGCAGAGAAGTTTTGGGAGCAGCAAGGACAAGGGTAACAGCACTGCCCCAGTACATCTGCTCTAAGGGAACTGTGCGTTTTTGGTGTGAGCAGCCTTGTGTGGGAGCCAGGGGGGCGCGGAGGGGAGCACCATACGTTTGCAGGCTGGAAAAAGAAAAGAACGCTCTAAAAATTACCTCAAATATCTCAGGTTCTTTCTACTGGGTACAAATAAAAGGGACGAGAAACGTCGGGTGAGGGAATTTAATTCATCACAGAATTAAAATAGGAGAGCTGACCTGCGACTTCCTTTATAGTGCAAAGTGAAGGGGGTGAATGGCGCCGGTTATACTTTAACTCTGGAGGAATCCAGGGGAAGAAGAAGGGCGGGTTTACAAAGGGGACGGGATTTTTCTGCCTCTGCCCGGCCACAGCCCGGGCTCCATCCATCATGTCAGCCGTGCAGGCCCGTGCGCACGCGTGCGGGGCGGGGGTGCGGGTGCTCTCGGCCGAAATGGACCGGTGCGTCTCTGGGGACACCACCCAGCACAGTTGCTCACTGAGAGCCCTCGCCTACGACCGCGGGGAGCGATCCAGCCAAACTCGAAGGGGAACGGTCCATATACGAAACAAAGCAATAAAACATCCCCCCAAAACGCCTCAAATGCAGGCTTGTAGGAAGTCCCGCCAGTGTGACCCCGTTCCCCCCTGCACTATGGCTCTTGGGTGGCTCTTTCAGTGCTGTGCCCCAGTCCTTCTGTAGCGTACTCTGCCCTCTCCCTGGTGCCCTCCAGCTTGCACTGGCCCCGGCCTGGTGACTCTGCTCCTTCCGTTGTGTCCTTTGGCTCCTCTCTGGTGTTCTCTGCTCCTTCCTTGATGTCCTCTGTTCCTCACTTGATGTCTCCTGCTACTAATATGGTGTGTCCCGCTCTTTTCTTGATGTCCCCTGCCTCTTCCTTGATGTCTCCCAGTCTTCCCACGGCGGAAAGGCCGAGGTTGAGTGTGCCGGGGTGCGGGGCGTGGAGGTTCTGCCTGGGCCGGCCGCTGCCAGTCGGGTCCCCCCACTGAAAGTCTTTTTTTGTCTCCCCGCTGTTTCCCTCCCCAGGTGGCTACGAGTGGCCTGGGCCGACGACGTGAGGCACAGGGCGGTGGTCAATGTTATTTGAGCGGGGGCCGCGGGCCTCGGCGATCGCAGAGCAGAGGATGCAGAAAGCCGCCTACTACGACAACGCGGGGCTCTTCGGGGGCTACACCTACAGCAAGGCCGACGCCTACCCCTACGGCGCGGCCCACCAGCCCTACGGCCAGGCTGGCTTGGACGGCGAGTACCCCGGCTCCGCCTGCTCCGTCCAGGGCTCGGCGCCCGGCCGCGCCCCGGCCCACAAGGGCAGCGAGCTGAGCGGGAGCTGCATGCGGCCGGGCGGGGGCGGCCCCGGGGGCAGTCAGCCCCCAGGGATGGGCGAGCAGCAGCCCCCGGCCCTGCCGCCCTCCTCCCCACCCAACCCCGCTCCCAGCGTGCCCCCTCCAAAAAAAGCCAAGGGGGGCCCCAACTCCTCGGGCTCGGCCACAGCCACTCTAAGCAAGCAGATATTTCCCTGGATGAAGGAGTCCCGCCAGAACTCCAAGCAGAAAAGCACCTGCGCCCCCCCAGGTAGCTAAACATCCCCATCCTGGCCCACTGTTCTCCCGGGGAGCGAGGCTGAGCCCCTCAGGCTGAACATGTCGTCCTGAACCCGCTGATCCCGCGCCTTGTCCCCTACTCCTCCAGACGCCATGGCCCCCACGGCCCGCTCGGGGGTCCCAGCCCTGCCGGGCGCTGCAGGTGTGCCAGGCTGTGGGCTCCCGCCTCGCCCCCGCGTCAGCCCAGCGGCGGCAGGCGAACCCCGACGGCTGCCGGCGGTGCCTGGACGGGTGGCCCCTGGGGGGTCTCTGGGTGAAGCCATCTGTGGGAGGGCGTGTATGTCGGACAGGGAGAAGTGGGAGGCCACCCTCGAGTCCCCTGCGCCCCCTCCCCGGGCGCCAGCAGTGCGAGAGGGGATGGCGGGGCTCCAAGGGATCCCGGGAGGGAGGGGAGGGGAGGGGAGGCTTTCGGAGGAGACCAACGTCTGTTTGTGCCTCTTCCCCGCAGGAGAGAGCTGCGAGGACAAGAGCCCCCCCGGGCCGGCCTCCAAGAGGGTGCGCACAGCCTACACCAGCGCGCAGCTGGTGGAGCTGGAGAAGGAGTTTCACTTCAACCGCTATCTGTGCCGGCCGCGCCGCGTGGAGATGGCCAACCTGCTCAACCTGACCGAGCGGCAGATCAAGATCTGGTTCCAGAACCGCCGGATGAAGTACAAAAAGGACCAGAAAGCCAAAGGCATCATGCACTCCCCCGTTGGACAGTCCCCGGACCGCAGCCCCCCTCTGAGTGGCCCAAACCACGTCGGCTACTCCAGCCAGCTCCCCGGTGTCAACAGCCTCAGCTACGACGCGCCTTCGCCCACCTCCTTCGCCAAGTCCCAGCAGAGCATGTACGGGCTGGCCGCCTACACGGCGCCGCTGAGCAGCTGCCTGCCGCAGCAGAAGCGCTACGCGGGCGCGGAGTACGACCCGCACCCCATGCAGAGCGGCGGCGGCGGCTTCGCCAACCCCAGCCTGCAGGGCAGCCCCGTCTATGTGGGGGGCAATTTCGTGGACTCGATGCCAGCCTCAGGCCCCATGTTCAACCTGGGGCACCTGCAGCACCCCTCCTCCGCCAGCGTGGACTACAGCTGCGCCGCCCAGATCCCCGGCGGCCACCACCACGGACCTTGCGACCCCCACCCTACCTACACGGACCTCTCCTCTCACCACACCTCTCAGGGACGGATGCAGGAGGCGCCCAAGCTCACGCATCTGTAGCGGGGCGGCGGCCAGCGGGGCCCGCTCCCCTCTCCATTACCTCACTTTTCTGACGGGACAGTGTTACTGTGCTCTCGAGTGCCAACAGTATTAGTGGATTTGTCTCCCCTAGCAGCTCCCTTCTTTCTCCCGCAGCCCCGAGTAGGTCCGTGAGCAGGAGCCTTTCTCTTAGAGCTGTTTTAAGCATGACAGTGCAATATACTGCCAACCGAGGGACTGATAAGATGGTAATGATGTACTTGAAGGTAAGTCTTAGAGATGCCGTAGTGTTAGCAGCGCGTCATGCTGAGGTGTTTTAGACCAGTCGTGAGCCGTGGGAACTCGCCCGCGTGTAAGCTTATATCTGAGAAGTTAATTTATGAATTCTTCCGTAACGTAAGGATCACATTGGACTAAATGATATGTATTTATTATTTTAAGCGAGACATTTTTTGTATCACTGATTATTTATCCTCGTCTTAATGTATTTATGTGGGTATTTGTAGAGTTTCTTCACCAATACTTCGGGAGAGCGATTCAGGTCCGTGGTGACTTACATTTCACCTATTTAGTATAATCGGTCTGAGCTAGTTGAGAGAGTAGTCTTGAACAGTTGTAACAGTGGCTGGTGTTTGTAGTTTATGTAAGGATTAAGACAGCAAGTCGTAAATCATTAATAGAGTAAACAAACAGTGGCATCACACAAAGAGCCGTTACACCTAAAAAAATATGGAAAGTATTTTTAAAGTATTTATTTCTAACCGGCTGGCCCTACTCGAGCGCCTCGGTGGCTTGGCTGGCAGCTGGTTTGGCCGGGTGAAGCCACCTTTAGATGGAAGCGCAGCCGCTTTGAGGAGGCGCTCTGCAAAGCGGGGCTATTGGCCATCTTGTTTCAGATCAAATCCTGCATACAAAAACCTCGGTGAGGTTAACCTTTATTTATTGGTTGGGTACCTATCGCACACATTGTTATTTCGGTGGGGTATTTTTTTTTTTAATTACACTCTGGCTATCTGAAATAGGAAACAAATTAGAAGCTTAGAACGCAAAAAAATTAGAAACCCTCAGATAGTGCTAATTTCATTAGGGTCTCCATAGCAATCCGTGCAGCAGCTGCCGCCTCCTTTGTTGTTTTTATACTGTTGTCTTTATACTAACCATAAATCAATTTTTAGACATCTCTGAAAGCCCGAGCTTTTCCTCTTGTTTTGCTTTTCGTGTTTTATTTTGGGGTTTTTTTCATAAAAGTAAACTTTGAAAGAAAATTGACAATCACATACACATAGCCGAAGGGAGACGCCGAGACGGGGTGCGGGCAGCGGCCAGGCAGTGCCCCCGCGCTTCCCCGGCGCCCGGCGAGGGAGGTCCCGCCTCGCCTGACCGCGGCAGAGGGGCATCTCCGCCTCTCCTTGACACAAACAGGACAGTTAACCAGGGGAAGGGGAAAAAAAAAAGAAGAAGACAAAAAACTAGGAAAAAGAAGGGAACGATGCTCTGAACCCTCGTGTTTCCTCCTCTCTAGTTACGCGGCTGTATTGAACCCCTCGCTGGATTTACAGAGATTATTTCTTTTGTAAACGCTGTGATTAAAGTCTCTTCCTGACAGTACGTGTCTCTCCGAGAAGACTATTCTTACCTCTTTCTGAAAGTGTCGAGTTAAAGATTAATCTAAACTTCTGTATTCCCTACCAAAGTGTCTGACGTGTCACTTTCCAGTTCGACAAACCCTGCAGCTCTTACTCCTTCCTCTAATGACAGGACCTGGCATTCCTATTGTGAGAAATATTTTACCACCTCCAATACTGGTCAACACAGACAAGTTTTCTTTCCCATCCCTAATTTCTTCCTTGCCATCTGGTATTTATGTTCAGCTGAGAGTAATTATTCAAAATATTACTTAGGGTTTTATTTTCCCCTCTGGGCGATTTTAACAATGCTGTGCTAAATTGAAAAGTGTATGTTTTGTTAAATTTCACTTTTAACCAAGCAAAATCGGATATATATGTGTTATAGATCTGTAAACAAAACAGAACAGAATAAACTACTTTGTTCTGAGACATATTTTAACCATTTTACGCCCTAAAATTGTTTTCTATGGAAGTTTTCACATAAATTGTTTCTTAGCTCCATTAAGGAGTAAACAAACAACACAACAAGTAATGCTAAACACCACTCATGACTTATACTTCTATAACATTCCATAAATATATATATACTTGTCTGTCTCTCCAGAACTTTCTGTAATCAATGTATCCACAATGGAAATCGTCCATGTAGCTTTTTATTGTGTTCTTGAAAACACAATATATTTTGTGTCACCTGCTTCTATTTGGGAAACAGCAAGGTACCACAATTTTTGTAGGGTAACCCAGTGTTCTTTTCCCTTTTGCTTCATGCTCTGTAGGCTGTTCTTCAGTGTCTGCTCTGACTTACACTAATAGTCCTTCATTAAATCTGTTAAGAAAGAAAAGGCTGTTTATAGATAGCCCTTTCCAAAATCTGAGGAAGAAGGGGCTTTCAGAGGAACCCTGATCACAAACACAGTGTTACTTATGCATACTGCCCTGAATTATTTTAATATTGCAGAAAGACGGGGTCTGCAGACTTGGTATCCAGTGGGGGAGAAGGAGGAGCATGCGCGAGGGACAATCTTCTTGTAAATAAATTCACTTTCTTCTCCATGACTCTGGCAGAGGCGTCTTGTTTGTAATGCGATAGAAGTCTGTGATGATAACCTAATTATTAGAAGTAATGCTACTTTAGTGAGATCACTGGCATTTTTACAATGTTTGTACAAGCGTCAGCAATCTAGAGGAGAGACACACTTTGGCACAAGCCAGACTTTTTCTTGGCCCATCATTTAAAACCCATAAATTATAAACAACCCCCTTTCACACTCAATAGGAACTCAGCTCCTTTGCAATGGCATCTGATGTGATGAACTCCAGTCACCTATTTAAAACACAACTAGTCAGCCAAGGCCAGGCCTGGGGCTGGTCTTACCCTTGCCTTTCTTTACAAATAGGGGCCATAGCACCCCTTCCTCTCCTTCCCTGCTCTCTCCATCTGCTCCAGATCCATAAAAGAGTCACTGAGTCAGGGCTTCTAAATGCCAGCAGTGCTGCTGCAGTGTTTGGGATAAGGAGCTGCTGACAGCACTGGTTGAGAGATGTCAGGAGTGCACCAAGCTTCAGTGAGGCCATGCAGGTTCTCCTGTTCAAATTAGTGGGCTTTGTGCCTTCACTTGTTGGTTTGGCCTTTCCAGTAGCCCACCATTCAATGGGAGTGCAGCAGTTTCCCTGCTGCAAAGAGATGAGGCTTTGTGTTAGCTACCGGAAGCCAGCACAGGGCTGAGCTGCCCCTTTGCACGTGTTTCTTTTGAAGGAGGCCCATCCATGCCTCACTGCCTAGGGCCTAGTGAGTAGCACCTGGGCAGGAGAACCTAGACAGGCACAGCCAGGGGCTCCCAGGGATGCCACAGTCTGTCTGGCTCCATTAGCAGGTGATTCCTGGACAGACAATGCAGAGTCCCAGCTCTGATGCCTGGGAAGGCCAGGGAGGGACTTGGGGGCACCCCGCATGGCTGCCACCATGAGACCACACCTGGGTCACCCGAGGCTGCAGGTAACCTTGTCCAAAGGTGAAGAGGAGGCATCTGGCTGCATACCCAGGAGGCAAGGACAGGCAGGGGAGAGGCTGGCTAAGAAAGAGGGAGCCTACCAGCACAACCAGAAGTCCCCTGACTCTCTTGGGGATCAGCTGAGTGTCTGGAGCTCCATGGCAAGAAGTCTGAAGGTTCTCTTCACCCCTTTAGCCCCACGGGAAGCCCTATGAAATGGCCTGCTGGGAGGTCCAGGCACAAAACAGTCTACTTGACCAGGGAATGGGTATGCTGTCTACCACTGGGAGGGTGCCTTGCTGCGAGCTGCTGGCTGAGGAGAGAGGGAAGGAACTGAAGGTTGTGAAGCCATCCTTCTCTGTGTCAGCCTCCTGTGTGTGCCCAGTGGCCAAATGGAAGCCTGGTGACAGCAATGTGGTGCATGGTGGGCAGACCCAGACATCCAGCACAGCCACTGCAAACCTGCCTGGGAACAAAAGCTGGAGCCAGATGGGCAGCACAAAGGGGCTGGTGCTGCCGGGGAAACTAGGGCCGTGGCGGATAGCTGGGCACCATGTGGTGTTATACACTGACGAACTGGCTATCTCTGCTTTTAAAAAGTACAAAATGGGCTGGACCAGACTTCTGTTGGCTGCAATCACTTTCCAGGGATTGAGTGGCAAGTTAATCCCTAAATGGGCAACACCTCTCTGTTCCCATGTGAGAATTGGCAGCGGGTATGCTGTGGTCCTTGCTGCGAGTGGGGCTGGCAGGGGTCTGAGTAGGCTGGCTCTATTAAAGGTCATCAATCACACAAAGAGCACTTTTTACTCGACAGTGGTTCTTCCTACTTCTGCTTGGGCCTAAGCCAGCCAGGACATGAGCAGAAACTCCATCCAGCAGATGTGGAACACAGTCCCAAGAGCCATGAAGCAACATGGCAAGGAAGGACTGAGCCCCTTCATCAGGTGCCTTCAGTGGTTTGTCTGTGTTAACAGAACCACTGCTTAAATTCCCAGTGTTTATTCACCTCTCTTCAGGATGCCCACCCATACCCTAGCTGTCTCCACACCATGGATGTACATGCCCATGTCCACTGAGAATCAGCTTTCCCCAGCTGGCAGTGTTGTGGCAGCAGAGAGGCAAAGCTATGCATGAACCCAACCTTTCAGCTCTGGGGGCTAGGGAGGGATATGTTGGATCTCCTGTTTGTTAGTTATTGTGACAAGTGCAGAAGGTGGAGTCTTGCTCCAGAGAGGAAAGGTAACATGTCCCAATCTTAAAGCAGTGTCTGAGGCTCAGGGCTGCTCAAGTAGCTTCTCTAAGGCATTGCTGGTAAGTGCCTGCAACCACCTAGGGCCTTTTGGCCAAGCTTTTTCCTGCATCATGTCTCGGTTCCACAGAGGCTGTCTCAGGCATTGCAGTAACCCACGTTTCCAAAAACATGGTGACACAAGGACTCATTTGGTCCATTTTCTCACAGAAGTTTTTGCTCCAGCAGCTCCCCTGTCTAGTGCCATCACTTTACTGCTCACACAGACATCCCTAAACTTCCCAGCCATTTTCAAATTGCCTTTGACAGTATCATGTTCTTCACACTCTTCTTTTTAAACCATTTTTCTTTTTCCTCCTTTTGACTTCTGGGGAGTACTTCCTCTCTCCTATTAGACTCCTTGTGAAAAAACAGTTGCAGTTGCTCTACCCCGCATCACTGGCAGTTAGCTATTTAAGTCTGAACACCATGAAATACAGGAGAGTAGAAAAAGCCCTCCCTCAAAAGATAGGGCATCAACAAGAGATGCTCTGCCTGTATTTAGTCACTGATTTCTGCTTTTGTCACCCTTGAACAGTTCTGCAAAAACAAACAGGTAATGAACAAGAAACTTGGTAACAGAATCCAGCTGGGCAAATGGAAAGATTGTAGGTTGGTGTGAACAGAAACAGCTCTTCTAGCATTTAAAAAAGTCTTAGGTGTAATAAAACCAGTTGTGTTCTGCAAACAGAAAACTCAAGTAAAGCAGCAGCCCTACTCTGGAGCCAATTCTCTTTCCTTTCCTGTGTGCAGGAGTTTTTACAGCAGGGAAGTCTGAAGAGCACAGATACTCTCCCGCATGGACAACGTTTCACTGCTAAAGAGAAAGCCTGGTGTTCCCAGGCTTCTGATTTTTCAGAAGATGACATTTTCCAAACTGCTCTGATTACCATGGGTGTGCTGAGAAAGTTTGCATCATCCAGAATTTAACCCCTCAACAGATATGTTTCCTGACAAGGTGTATTTGATTTAAACTGTTCTTCTAATTTATAGCTCTGAAAATGGAAACTTAGGTGATATTCCACTACTAGTGCAGCAGGGCAACAGAAGCAACACAGTGAACAAGTCTGTGCCAGGAGAACACCTAGTTTCAGGGTTCTGGGCTTTCAGTGACTGCTGTGTCTGTAGACTCTAAGTACAACCCTAAAGCCTTTGCTCTGTAACAGTTGTTTTATAGCAGATGGGCAATATGAGCTGGGGAGAACATGGGGCTGATAAGAAGGCCATATTGCTGGTCAGAGCCCATATGCAGACTTGTGTCCATCCCAGGGATGTGTCCTCTCAGGGCCCCTGCAGGAGAAAAACCAAACAGACCTGCTCTGACTCATCAACTGGGTGTAATGGTGGGACAGCTGGGGCTGAGCTGCAGAGCACAAGTCTCTATAGGAAAGAGTTGAGGCTGAGTCAGTGAAACTCTCTGATTATGTCTCTCCATGGTGTCCCTTCCCTGTCATCAGCCCAGCCCTCTGAAATCTGCAGAAGACCCAACGGAATTTTTTCTTCTGGGGATTCTGGCTGCCTTCGGGTGGCACCATGTTTGGTTCTCACAAAATTTGTGGCTTCTTCTTGACCACAACAAATAGCACTTTGGCTGAGAGCTTGTAGCTGTTGAGTGGAAGACAATGGATGAAGGCATTTAAATTTCTTGCTTTTATTTAGAAATAAAGTATTTTTTAAATGAAGTACAACTCCAAATTTCCCACTGAGACCACATTCACCTAAGAATTAGAACATTGCATGTCTAATTCAAAGCAGCATGATATAGGCCTTTTCCCAGTTCCTTATCTGTGTAGTCACAAGTCACCTAAGCCCAAGCGTGCTCTGCCCAGCACACCCTTTTGCTATTCTGAACGGCACTGACACATGGTTATCTGTTGAGGTGCTGGATGAAACCCATCATTATCCAAATCAAACGTGTGTGGCTCAGACTGAAAGATCAAACGTCACTTGGAGACATTTAGGAAAGAAGGTCACTTTCTGAGTCCAGGTTTCACCTCCTCCATCGTGTTCCCATTTCCTGTCGCTCTGGGGATGAAAACCAAGAGAGAGTTGAAGGGTTTGGCTGGACAGTGCAACTTGATGCACTCTCTGCTAGCTGCAAACACTCAGCAAACAGTGCTGAATTGCCAAGGGAGAAATGAAAGTCCATTAATGGGGTGAGCCTGGGGATTCACTTTTGAGAGGCTGCAGAGCACTTATCTGATGGAGCAAGACCATTAAGTGCCATGAGGTGCAAAAACAATTCCCCCGGCCGCCCCATCCTCCGGGTGTGGACAGCCTGGGTGTGCCCGCGCACGCTCCGCTCCCCCGGGCGGCGTGGGCTCCCGTGGGGATCTCCAAGAGCGTGGCCGGCAGCAGGGCGAGGGGCAGATCTACTCCTGGAGGGGAGCGCTGATAGCGGGAAAGCACCAGTTCACCCACCTCCAAACTCCCGGCAAGTGTACCAAGCGCGCAGCGACTCCGTCGAGTCCAGAGGGAGCGGCTTGTCCCGGACGAATCCCGGCAGGGCTCGGGAGGACTGCCCACCTGCAGCCTCGCGTGGTCAGGGGAGCTGGCGGTGCCCAGGACCCCCGGCGCGGACTCCCCCTCGCCGGGCTCCCATTGGCCGGGGGCGGGACTTGACGCCCCTCTCCTGGCCCTATATTAGGGCAATATTGCCCCGGCGGGGCAGGTGTGGGGAGTGGCGCCGCCCCGCGGGCCATGGACCTGGGGTACTTTGCGCTCGCCTTTCCGCCGGGGCTGTGCCGCGGGGCCCCGTACCCGCAGCGAGGGGACGACGCCTCCCTGGCTCTGGGCAGCGCGGCCAGCACCGCGCCCACCCCCCCGNGGGAGCGGGCGGGGGCTGCTCCCATCCCGGCTCCCCTCTGCTGCCTCAGCCCCGACCCCCTCCCCGCTCCCTGCCCCTGCCCCCGCTGAAACGCGGTGTTTTTCGGCATTGCAGGCGGCCCGGCGCCTTGCGGGGGGGCACCTCCCGCCTGCCCCGCTCGCACCAGCTTCAGCACCCGGCAGCTCACGGAGCTGGAGAAGGAGTTCCACTTCAGCCGGTACCTGTCGCGGGCCCGCCGCCTCGAGGTGGCCCGCTCGCTGCGCCTCCGCGACGCCCAGGTGAAGGTGTGGTTCCAGAACCGGCGCATGAAGCAGAAGAAGCGGGAGCGGGAGGCGGGGGCTGCCCCGGGCGGCCCCGCATGAGCCCCCGGCTGCTCCAGGACCTCGGGGCTGGTCCGGACCCTGCGGCCGGCGGGGCACCCGGGTGTGCCTTCAGCGGGACCGCGGCGGTGCCGCTCCGCTGCGCTTTTTCTGTTGCAACTTTATGTATAGTTTTGTTTGCGAGGATTCAGGGAAAGGCTCCAGCCCGGAGCGCCGCCGGTGAGGTAGAGGGGCAGGCCGCTCCCCCGGGCAGGGCAGCGAGCGGGTCCGCCACCTGCACTGGGTGCCCGGTGGGGCTGCCGCATGCTCCCGACTCCTTCTTCCTTTTGCATTCATAAAGAGAGTTCCGTAGGCTCAGACAGAATTAGTGCAGAAGGGAAGAAAGCCCTGGACGACAGCAGAGGAGAGCAGGGAAACTTCTCACGGGAAGGGGCAGGGATGGCCACAGCTACCAGGATGAGCCCCAGATTCCCTTTTGAAAAAAGTGTCCTTCTGCCCCACACTTTGCAAAATTGCTGCAAAAATGTTTATGCTTGTATTTGTTCCTCATCCGTTCCCATTCTTTTTCCTGATGTGTCTGCTTTAGTAAGAAATCTGTTTAGTAACTGTCAGGGGAAATTTTAAAAGAAATGAAGTTCTAGGATAAGCGCTTCTTCCCATTCTAACTGCAGAGGTACTGGGATTTTCCTTGCAGAGGTTCTGGGAGGCCTGAACTGGCCAGCAGTTGCTCTGCTGACTCTCAGCACTTCTCACATGTGCCTAGGCAAGTACAAGACAATATAAAAAAAATATATATTTTATATATATAAAGCATCTTACAGCATCTAGAGCCAGACTCTCAGTTCATCCAGCTCTCTCAGGCTTCACTGTGTCTTATGGTTAAAAAAATGCACCATGTTAAGTCAGTTTGCAAGAGATTTTACCACATGAAAAACCTCAAGACCTATTAAAGTGCAGAAAGATGCTTGGGTTTGACCACAGACTTTTGCCAGCAAAAGACCAAGAGGATTCCTAGGTCTTTTACTTGGATACTTGTTCGAAAAAGATTGGCAATGACTGATTGCCTCATACAAGGCAAAATTCACCGGTGATCCTCACTTCTGATTTCATCTTTCCCAGAGATAAAATAACAGTATCAAAGTGGACAAAGACTTTTTTCCCATCTGTGACTGGGAAAGCATAACAACGGTGTGGAGAGAATGACATCACGATTTACATGGAGGTGATTTTATTTATTTGTGGACAAGTCTTTTATTTTGGACAAGTGCCTCTCTTTGCTCAGGGCTTCTGCTGGCTGTTAACTTTGGGGTGACGAACAAATTATAGCACCAGGGGAGATGGACCTCAGCGGGACCTGTGAGATGCACTGGATCCCTCTCTGGAAGCCAGCACTAGACACCAACAGATGTTTGTCTTTGTTGGATGCTTGCTGGGTAAAAGAAACACAGAAGATGAAGATGGATGTCTCAAATCAGAAAGTCTGCAACACAGAGGATACTCACTCTCTGTAATACTTTCCATTCTCCCAGGTGCCCTTCTGCCTACAGGCTTTCTTATGAAGCCTTCTCTTCTGCCAAGGGACTGGGGAGCCACTGCTGATGGCAGCTTCAGCAGCTGTTGGTGAGAGCCTTGGGAACCTGCTCCCAAAAGTTGGGCAGACAAGCTGTGATGATGTTGTGGCAGCAGGTCCACAGCTGAGCAGGGTCAGGAGGACTCCTCAGCAAGGAGATGGGTGCCCTCCCAGTGAACATCTGAGGGAGGGGACTTCCCAAGACAGAAGTGTTTGGTTACACAGCATATCCTGACTGTACTGGGAAAGGACAATAAAGCTAGAGGCTCATGGTTTTGCATGTACACAGGGACTTTTTTTTTCCCTGCATATAGTGTTATGGTTCATGTCCCTTGGGCTGATTCATTTCATGGGATAGCCCTGAAAAATTCTCAGGACTGAAGTACTTGTGTGAAGCTAGTTGCAACCAAAATATGTGATTTTCAGTTCTTCATTAAATTAATGACACCAAACAAGCATTATACTGCAGGCTGATCATTCATTAAAGTCAGGAAATAATATTTCTGCCCCACCTTTTTTTTTTTTTAAATGATGCCATTTAAAGCAAAATAAAGTAAAATCTGGTAAAATTCATGAAACTTCAAGTAAATCAAATTTGTTCTGCAAGCTGAATATTAAACTAAACTACTAACTCACCCTTTTCAGCTGTTTTAAGTGACATTTTTATCAACTCTTCTGTCACTACTCTTTGGGGGTTTTTTATACAACAAATAAGCATAGAAATGTAGCCACAATAACTCATCTTTCTCAGGGCATATGTTTCATATATGAACTTAGAAAACAGCTGTATTTTCAGTTGTCTCTAAATTTGTCACGTCTGTGGAGTGGTTGGGTTGCCTTCCTTTGATTTTCCTAAAGATTTTGACATTTGTGCTAGGCACTTTAGGTCAGAGGAATGTTATCTACACTGATGGCATGCTCCTTCACTACCAACATGGAAAGGAAGATTCTCACTGATTTCAGTGGTGCTAGATCAGACCGTTAGAGCACACTAATTCTTTTATAGTGAATATTTTCATGACATATTTTCCTGAATAAATAAATACGTGTGCCAGCCTTGTAGCAGTGCACAGTTCTGTATCCATCAAAATGACATAGACTGAATATATAGAGATTTACTTGCAAATTAAGATGAAACCTTACAACTCTTTTATGGCAGTCTGAATCAATTTGCTGGTATAAACACAACTATGTTCTGTTTTAAGAAGTGGTCTTTAGTAGTAAGCATAATTTCCACTCAAATGACAGGACCAGTTTAATAGGATCTTTCTTTTTCACAAAGAGTTTTGGCTGTATGAGGATTAGGTATTGCTCCTTTGCACCATTCTGTCAGCAAGATACCCAGAGGAAGGAGCTAATGCAAGTCACGTGCTGATTCTTCAATAATTAAATAAAAATGCCTGTGATATATATGGATGCACAAATGAGACAAATAAATGATAGATAAGGTCTAAGATTCACTAATTTAACATTAATCCCAAGAGTTGTGTCTCACGTGCTCAATTTGATGCCTAGCAGTTGGGAACAGGTTTTAGATTAAGCAGATAGAGGTAAGAGCACAAGCTGCAGTTTTTACTGCAATCAGAACAAAATATTCCAGACTTGCCTCAGTAGATACCCACTACCACATAATTTATCACATATTATGTAAATACTATTTCCTGGCCTTATTTTCCTTCAACCATGATCAGAAACCACAGAAAGACCATTCTCTTTCAGTCTTATATTAATTTTTGCCTACCAACTATTGCTGAAAGGACCCTATGCTACAAAGGGATATGAACAAAGTAATTTTTTTATGTGTTCCTATTTTGCCTGGAACAGAACAAAAATATTGATTTAGAAGGCTTGCGAGAGGAAAGAAATTGTAAAATTATTGTTCCTAAGTGGTATATGTGAATCTAGAGATTTATCTTTTGGATAGGTGTGTGTTAACAGGAAATCACAACTTTTTGAAAACCAAGCTTAGGCAAGAACCCAGGCTTACTTGGGTATCTGGCTTCTCAAATAGAACTGAAATAATGTTACCACTCACAAATAGGGCACAGGGAATGTTTTGCTGAGGGTCAAACCAATGGCTCTGGTTTATGGTATGGGCTGCGTATAGGGGTTTATTTTGACCATGCAACCCAATCCCCACATTTTAATCTCCTTTTAAAAGTGTGCCATTTCCTTTATTTATTGGTAAAACCTGGAACTGTGGTTTACAAAAAAAAATGGTACAGATTACTAGTAGAGGAGAAGAGACAACTACTTCTTTTAAGGAAAGTCTTTGCAGTCAAAATCACAAAATGCAAATACCTCCTTATAGTTCCAAGAACTTGTCTCTAATAACTAATAAATCGTACTTATGATTTGTCCTGCACTGCTCTGTTAGCCTAAATTCCAAGGAAATCCTGAGAACACTTGCAAATCCCTGACGACTGAGGAAAAATAGGTATGGAGCGAAACCCCAAATGAGATGGCTGTTATCAATGTATCATTAAGAAGTTTATGGGAAACACATTCTATTCTATTTGCAATATACACCTATATACAGCTACATGTTTGTGAGATTCACTCAGTCTCAACCATTCTTTTTTATGACTTTTCCTAGTGTCTGTGAAGTAAGGAGTCTTTGGCCAGGGAAAAGCACCCTGTTAAAAGAAAAAATGGTAAACAAAGCAACAAATCATTCTGCTCCCTATCAAAACAACATCTGTTATTCACACATCTGCTCAACCACATCTCTAAAATGCCCTCCAAATAATTCTGGGCAATACCTAGGAAAAAGATGCTTCCCAGAGTCAGTGTCTTACTATACTTTAGCTTTATCTGGAAATTTTTTGCTTTTCTTGAGCACCAGCCAAGTGAACAAGATAAACGTCAGCTGCACAACATGTGAATCCTCCTTGGCTTAAACTTATGCCTGCATAGAGTGTTAAAATCTCAGACAGTCTTGAGACCTATTTGTAAATTGGACTAGGTTTACTTTATACTGAAAAAATTTAGATCAGTGGCCCACAAAAGAGCTTTTTGTAAACAATTTTGGCATTGTTGTGTTTTTGGTTCCTCAAAAGGCAACAGTCACTGGTGATTAACAGATTGTAACCCAGCATTTTAAGTAAGCAAATAAACACAGGAACAAACACAGTCAGTTTCCTTTCTACTAGCCTAGCAGACTTCCCAACACCTGGAAAACAGACCTTTTTTACTACGCTTCATCAGAAACTATAGTGTTGCAAATAATAACTTTAAGAAAACTTTAGTTTATTCTGAAAAACATGGCACTTTTAACCAGGATGGCATATCATGCCTTAGTAAAATGTTTAACAGGTCTAACTCCAGCAGTCTGGCCCATGGCCCTGACCTTAGAGAGAGACCCTTACGCTGACCAGCATAGGTCATACCTAAGCTTGTGCCCTTATCAGAGAACAAAGACCTTGGCAGTGCATCAGTCCGTGCTGCTGTGGGTGTGAATGGAATTACACCCACGTGTGACTGCAGTGGATCAGGAGACCTGCTTCTGTGGGGCAAAAATAACTGTTCCTTCTACCCATACAGCCTGTGAAAAACACCCGTATCCCAGTAATATGATTTTAGTGACGTTAATAGAGCAGTAGAATGTGAGAGCTAAGGCTTCCTGGCTATTTTCATTTTAACAGTTGTGCTATGCTAAATCTACATGCCTAATGCCTCTTTTTATGTTCCTTTAACAAGTAAGCTAGATTAAACACAATAAAGTTTAGAGTGGTATTTGAAAACATAAAAATATCACTAAATTTTTTAATGACTACTAAGATCAGATTTTGCCCAGTTACTGTTCAGATAATGGAAACAGTTTCTAATCCTGGCAATCTCTGGTATTAAATCCATATCTTAAGCAGAGATATTGGTATAATTATTTTAATATGCACACATTTATGGATTTGTAAATTATACAATTTATGTGGGGCAGCATTTTCTTCAACATCCAAGTGTATCAAATCCAATGCTAATTATCCGTGTTAAAAACTTATCAATAAAATAATCTCTCTTTAGAAGTACAAGTGTAGTAGGTGCATGACATCAATGCTGGAAGAGACTGGACCCTAAAACACAGTGCATGCAACAGGGTGTGGTCTTATAATGAGTCCAAGATTTTGTAAAATTTGGTAATTGTAACCAACACTGTGACTTTCATTTTAATGTGATCTGGCAGAAAGTTCAAAAATGTGGGACAGGACTGCTGAACGCTCTTGATGTCAAGTCTCACTTAAGAAGTGGACCACCTGCTGGTTCTGGTTGCTTTTCAGATGTGGTATCAAGTCAAATAGATTTGGTAATCTGACTTGGGACTTCACATTGTTGCAGCAAGAGCCACAGAAGAAAATGACTATCACAACTCTGGTGTAATAATAAATGTGAAAGAAAAAAATAAAGAAAAAAAGCATTACAACCTGCCTGCAGGTTGATCTAAGGCCTGCAATAGAGCTCACCCATCCCAGAGGCAGATGGCCATGCTTACAAGTACTGGAAGAGCATGGCCCTGGCCTGTTTTTCTGAAGACTTTTTTCCTAAATTTGAAGTCCGCTGTATTTAATAAAAAGATGCTGTTGGCAGCAGTCACATCCAGGCAGGAACACCCAGGTCTGTGGTCCGTGCCAGCCTGAAATTTGTGTCCTAAAGCCTTCATGAGTCACAGGGTAGCCTGAGCCTCACCAGTGGCCACACAATGTACAAGCAGTGCCACCGATTGCTCACATTTGCTGGATTTGGATTTTGGTCTCAGGGCTTGTTCTGCATTAGTCCTGTTAGCATTCAACTCTGCTGACAGTTCAGACAGACTGGCCATCTGACGCATCAGTGTAAGTCTTCTCTACCAGCATTCATTTCACTAAACACATATAATTCTAAACATCTGACTAAGAAGGTTTTGGGTTATAACAACATTACTCTTGTAACTTTTGCCAGCCTCCAGGGAACTGAGAGGAAATAAGGGATGGGGACATCATGCATACACATGGCTGTTAGCTGGACTAGGCTGGAGTTCAGCTGGATTAGGCTGAAATTTAGCTAGCCTCTCTGCACACTCATACAAACTGAATATGGCTCATATGGCTCAAACTATTTCTCAACCTTGCATTCCTTTTACATGTCCCAGTGTTCAAAAAGCTTTGTATTTGCAAAATGTTCTAAAACTATTGCTGCACTGCTTTTTATTTTTGTCTTCCTGGTCTCTAAACAGACCAAAGGAAACAATCGATGCTTTTCTTACATCCTTCTACTGGTGCCAGGAAAAGGATCATTCTGATGGGCCAGAACTCCTCATAAACCTCAGGAGGTACCCAGCCTTACCAACTCATACCTAAAACCAAAAAGAGCATATGTTTTTAATGTATATATATTCAAATTATCTCAGCATAATTTTTTTCCTTACCACAGTTATACCCTGGGGAGAAACTTGGGAGAAGTATGAACTTCTACAGCTGTAATGAAGATATGGCAAAGCTTTTCTTGTTCATTTTATGGAAGAAGACAATGCTTTTTAGATGGAATAGATTCAACTTCTGAAGTTTCTGCTGTGTTGTATCTAGTGAATCATTCCTCAGCCTCCCTTAAAAATATAGAATGGCACTTCTGTATGGTCAGGCTATATGTCTAAACTGAAGAAGTTGGCAAAAAAAGGAAAAAGCTAGAGACATGCTTCTTATTTATGAGACATGTGGGAGAAATGATTCAGAAAATAAAAAAATCACTTCCATGTAAGCTTTTTAAAAGAGGAGGTTTCCCATCTAGAGGTGAAAACATGATATCCAGAGCTAAAATTTTGTGAAAGGTCATTCAGCTCAGCAGCATTTAGCTGTAAAAATGAAATAATGGGTTGCTTCTCCAAGGACTAAGAATCAGGTAGAAGCAGTCACAACTCTTCTGCTGAAGTAAGATGGATGGCAGGAAAGCCAAGACATAAGCCCCATCTTAGCTCAGCATAGACAGCATTCACACAAGATCAACAAGGTTCATCTCCCTGTTCCTGCATGTTGGTCTCCTCCCTAAAGCACTTCTCAAACATATGGAGGTTGAGTGGGATGGTTTGGATCTGATGAATTCTCTACCAAACTTTCTTAGGTGTTGTAAGAGTTCTACATATATGACTGTAGATGGTTTTTGCAGGTGGGTCTTGCTTTCTCTCCCTTTCTAAGACCTTGTAAAGGGATTTTGGTTTTATTCAAGTGTGGAATAGGAACACATTTTTAATCTCAAAAATCTTTTGGGACAAGGCAACCATTTCCTGCCCAGCTCTACAATTAATCACAGCATATCCCTCTTACACTGTGCTACGGATAAATAATTCACCACAGCTGCCTCTTCCCTCCTTGCAGGGTAGACAGTTGCGATCATTTCTATAGAAAGAAGGAGAAAGTTAAGTCTTTCTATGTCAGTCTCCAGAAGAGGATTTAGACCATCTTACAATGAGCTCTGATGAATTAATAAACCTCCTCAGTATTTACCATGCTTGTCCAGAAACTGAGTTCAACTGCAGCTCCTTAATTTTCCAGATAACATCTTTAGAGTTTGAGAAGACTTGCCTAACCAGTGCCTACAGTCAAATTGTGAACAATTATTCTTATTTTCATTAACAAGATGGATCTGGATTTTGCTACAGTACAAGCTACACAAATATCAGGATGAACCTTTACAGCCATCACTAGTGCAAGTTGGAGTCATGATTGCTGCTTTGACGCTCATGCCATTTTGACAATGCAGTCCTGATCCGTGCTTTAAAAGAAGTTTTGTTGGTGTCTGCTCAACCAGGGATTCAAAAGGTATAGACAAGTATGGAAACAGCCTGTTAACAGTTTGGATCCAAGGGAACCAAAGGTACAGTTTGGCAGGAAGGGTAGAGGAAGGCAGTGCAGACGTGCATTAGCACTGGCAGGGAAACCCGGGCAAAGTCCCATTGACTGTTGTCTTCCTTCTGGAAGCTCCTACTTGCAGGCCCCTCTGTTCTGAGATTTTGTTTAAAAGCCAAATCCTGAACCCATAAAGCATATGTGAAACCTATTTCTCTAAAACTACCACTTGCATTGAGAGACATGCTCCATGTGCACCTGACACACTCGCAGGGTCCTGGAGGCAGATGGGCTTCACCAGCCCCACCTAGGAACCCCCACCCCACCTTGCCCACTGGCCCAGCTCAGCCCAGCCCAGGGTAATTGCCCTCTTTGCCTACTCATAGTTCCTCCATATTTGGACTCTGACCTATGATCTGATATCCCTGTCCCCATGGAGGTACCCGATGCCCTGGGCTAAAAGCAGTGGCATGGGATGTAGAGGCTCTGACCTTCCCTGCTCTGCTAAACTGCAGGGCTCCCATGTGAAAGCTCAGCTAAAGCTGGGAAGATCAAGGTCTGACTTCAAGATCTTAGTTATTTCAAAGCATGGGGAAAGCTTCCCCAGCAGCTGCTGTGAATGACAGGGATATGCAAGGGCCTGGGGGCTTTAACAACTTCAGTGGGTGAAATAGCAAAGTGTGGGTTTCTGCACAGCTGCTTTGATGTCTGCTCAGTGCAGCTGCAAGGATGACAGATGTGCTAAAATAGGCCTGCTACCCCAGAAAAACTGATCCTGCTGAGTAAAAGAAGGCAGGAAAGGAGGTGAGAAAGGGAGGAGAAAATGATTCATCTAATGGCTTTCATACAGTTTGTGATTGCCTGTTTGCTTTCAGAAATGCTATTCTCATATCTCTTAAAACGCTGGGAAGACCCTTTCTATCCTCATGTGGGTTGTTGGAAATGCATCAGCATTGTTTTATTTGTCAATTAAATATGCAGCATCTTGTGTAAGTGCAAAGTGGTTAATGTTAATACTCTGTCTATTACATTTTTAGAGATATATGTTCCTAGAAATCATACCTTATCTTGTTTACACAATTAGACCCCTTTGAACCTACCTTGAAAATAAGAGAATACTGTCAGCAGCATGCAATTAACTTTCTCAGTGTGAAAATCTATTATAAGATACACCTGAACTGTCACAAAACCTATTTGATTTCTTATTCCATCATGGACACTACAACAAAACATACATGCCAACTTCCCAAGGAAGTGCACTGGAGCTGCAGAGGTGAGTTTGGCCTCAGTTTAGAGATCACGTTCTCATATAAAATGGTATTTCCTTAGTAAACTCACAGAACTATGCGCGTAACTGAAAAACTTGCAGCTTGGCTCATCTTTGAGTCATTTTGGCAGCAGTCCTCATACTGAAGAACAGTGGATTGCATGGACTGATGGGCAAATACTTGCCTTAGATGTATACCAAATGCACTGTGAGATCCATTTGATCGTCCTGGTCTAGATTCATCTGTTTCTGTTGCTCTGTGTGCTTTGCCAGACTATTTAGCGTTCAGAGAACCTCTGGCATGAAGTCATGCTAAAAACACCCCCCTGCTGCTGACTGGCACTGGATGTGTTGGCAGGGAAGGACTCACTCAAGTCTTCCTTCATTGTGGAGATTCCCAGCAGCCGTAACTGCTCTTTAAAAACACTGATGGGCAGCATAATGCAGAGCAGCCCTTAGGATGTCCTAAGTTACACCAGAGGCACAGTCTGGCTGCAGGCCAGGTGAGGAGAAGGCATTTCAGTGATGGTTTTCCTCCCCATCTCTCACTACTGCTTGGCCTATTTTCAAACTCCAGCTGTACCACACAAGCAGTCTTCTGAGGTTTCACCCATCAGCAATATTTCTGCACAGTTCTCTTTGAGACAACCATTGCTAATCAAATCAATGACTGTCAGTACTCCTCCTGTGTCTTGGAAAGGCCTGACTTGTTAGAGAACTGCTCCATGGAAATAGAGAGCAGTGGTTTGGGCAGAGGTCCCCATCAGCGTGCTAAGAAAGTGCTCTGTTGAGGTCTGTTGAGTAGCATGTGGCCCCAGCTGGTTGTCTTGGGATGAAGAAAGGTTATATGGCAACACGGATCAACTCTGCAGTGTCCTCTACCACCTCAACAGTGCTCTGAAGAGGAATTTTTGCTGTCAGTGTTTGGCACACAATACCTTAAACTGGACTGAGCCTATAATGTACTCCATAAACTTGAGAACTGCATGTGACACCAAGCAGTGCTCTTAGGTTTGGAGTAACTCATTTAAATGCCTCCATTTTCTGGTGATTTCTTTAATCTTATGTATTGTCATACATATGGCTAAGCTAGATTGTAATTTGAATGGCCAACCATAATGTTAAAAAGCAAATATTTGAAAATACTTTTGAAAAAATGCATGAGACCAAAAGTCTTTCATTGCCATCCCATAATTCCTCTTGTAAAATAATCCTAAAAATTATATCTGCAAAGGAATCATACTGCAGGTACAGGTATATGCTATTGATAGCCATACATTTTAAAAAATATTAACATGGAACAAAAGATCTTAAAAGCTGTCTAAATAATGTTAAGGGGACTCAGTAGGAACACTACCTTTTTTTTTTCCTAGGCAAAATATGAATCCTATTCAAAGTCCATTCTATTTAAACTGGAAAATATATATATGCTTCCTAGTTCTGTTTCACCAATGGACAGTTTAACCCTAGCAACTAATACCTTACAAGGCAGCCCATGTGGAGAGATAGGCTGTGAGTAAACTGTACTCCATCTTTCGGGCATGCCTGTGAAAGTACCCCTTATTAAGGGCTGACTTTCTTAAATGGAGAGGTCAAGGGACAGCATAATTCTGCCTTTTAATTTCCCTTGAAATCCTATCTGAAAGTACAACTTTCTCTCCACACTGAAATCAGAGGGACTAGCACCTTGGGATCTGCTGTTAAGCCTTAAAGATCTATGAAACCTGGGGGTCTTTCCGTGGCACCGAGCAAGAATTACCAGAAAGAAGTTTGCTAATGATGAGGCCAGCTGAAGAAAGGATTCACATGCAGGCCCTGCAGTAAGACAGGCTCACAACAATGATGTATTTCCTCAAAAAGCTGGGGGAGGAGAGAGGCATATGGAATAAAGGTGAAGGTGGTGATGGAGTTGGTTGCACTGCTACTAGCTATCATCACTGGAGATCTTCCTGGAGGATTTCCTCCACGGCACTCTGCTAGAAGTCCTTTCAATGGGAACAAGGAGGAGGACTGGGAATGCAGAAACAAAAAACACTGCCCCAATCTCCTGTCCCAGAGACAGATCATCTATGTCTTGCCAGTTGTTGGAGGCATGGCCTGAGCACCACTCAGTTTTTGTCCTGTTTTGGCTAATTGTTTAGATTCGTCAATAGACGATATACGTTGATACATATTTGTTGATACTTGCTAGATTACTTCCTGATTTTTATTCTCTGACTTATGTGGCATCATCCACCTTAATTTCTGGAGACAAGTTCTTTGTATCAAACTGAGCTGAGTTTTGTCTGAGGAAACAGAGAAACCTTCTTTTATTTTAATTGGTTGCTAATATACGGATTTGGCCTAGCTCATGCTTAGTTCAAGCTCAGCCTTTTGCACCATGTCTTATATTTTTAGCCTCTAAGTACTGCTGGTGATGAAAGGACTCAAATAGCACACACCAACTTAATTTAGACTCTTGTAATCTCTTAACACAAAGTTACTCTACTTCTCAAGACTTCTCAGAGTTTCTGTAATTCTGATGCTATTTAGTTTACAACTGTAATTAGAAATGGAGCTTTCATCAGCATTTTAAAATAATCAGTTCTCTTTCACATCACTGTTTTCAGTCTTCACTTCATTGTTACAGTGTATCTCTTCTGCTATTGCTACTGCTCTAATAGTATGCTTTCACTATCGTTAAAAATATTATTAGTAATGATGCTCAGTGATTCAATAGTAAATGTCACCAGAGGGCTTTCACATACTTTGTAAACATTAATATGTTTATATATTCCATGTCTTCTAGTACTTAAAATATTTAAGATTTTACAAGACTGAAATATGCTATCTGTCCTTTGCAGTAGAGTCTTATTTGATAAAAGAGATATTCTCAATTCTTATTAGAGTGTAGCTAAAGAAATGAGGATCAAGAGCCACTGTAGAATAATGGAACAAGTATTTCACATGTCCTTTACCTTCCCTGCAACCAACCTACTGCGTATCAGATTTTATAGCATCATCCAAAACTTTAGATAGCCTTTATATTGTAGGATTAGGACTAAGACATTAGTGGGTGTTTAAATGCAAGGTGTGCACTTCGAAATGAAGAGTTCGTCGTCTGGAATTAAGATTCCCAGCCTGGGATGACGAAAAGGTAGCCGTACCCTTTAGTTATAACCTATCGCCCCCAAGACACTTCAGGCATTCCATTCCCGCTCCGCCTGCGACCCCACGGGCAACTCAAGGGCGCGGCGACTGAGCGGGCAGCGCTGAGGGGAGCCTGGCGGTGAGTGCCGGGGGTCTGCCCTCCGCCTGCAGCCGCCGGGGAGGCGCGCCCAGCACCTGCTCCCAGGGGCCGGGGCGGTGGGGAACGCACACCCGGGCCCTGCCCCGAGCGCACCCGGCTCTGTCCCGAGCACACCCGGGGTCCGTTCCGAGCGCACCCGGCTNGCCCTAACCCCGGCTGGGCCGCGGCGCGCGGTTACTTTGATTTACTAACTTTCCTGTCTTTAAAGCTATTTGATTTTCTTCAGTGGTCCAGTAAACCCACGTCGTGCTTATAATTCCCTCAGCTGGAGTTGAGTCCCTCTGTGTGGGAGAGCTCAGTGTGGCGTTACCCCCTCCCCGACACCCGGGCCTGTGTCCCGTGCCCCCTATGCCCTCTGTGTGCGTCTTGTGTCCTGTGCCTCCTGTATGCCATGTGTGTCCTGTACCCCCTGCGCCTCCTGTGTGCGTCCTGTGCTCCCTGTGCTCCCTGTATGCCATGTGTGTCCTGTGTGTCCTGTACCCCCTGTGCGACCTGTGCCCCTTGTGCCCCCTGTGTGTCCCTTGTATCCCCTGTGTGACTTGTACCCCTTGTGCCCCCTGTGTGCCCTGTACCCCCTGTGCCCCTGTGACCCGCTGTGGCTGGGCTGTGCGAGCTGGACATGACCCTTGAGATAAAACAGGAGTGTGCATCACTGTGGGGTTATTTAGCAAAAAAATGGTATTAATATACTCTGAAAGAAGGAAAAAAACCCTGTAACACGAACCCTAGGTAGTTTCTGGCTAGGAAGTTCAAAATACTGTTGGTATGTTTCATGCTGGAAATAACAGCATTGGTCAGTTTCTCTGTACTTGTTTTCTGTTTTTGATCTTTTGCTGCTACACAAGCAATAAATACTGCAAGGGAACAGCGTTTTGATTCATACTGACCTGTTGAGAAGGAAGGTGGGATTTTGTTCCAGGAGCTGGGTCTTCTGCCACTTGTTAGAGGCCCCAACAAGAGAGCCTGAGTTGGATTCTCTACTATGAATGCACCCTGTCTTGTAGGTAATGTGAATGTGGTGGATCTTTAATTTAGGNGCGGCGGGCGGGGGAGCCGCAGGGCCCCGCCCCGGCCCCGGATGCAGCCGCGGCCCCCCCGGCGGCGGCGACCAGTTCCTGTGCTCGGCTCGGCCCGCCCTCCCTCCCTGCGCGACATGTCGCTGGTGGCCGAGGCCTTCGTGACTCAGCTGGCCGGTGAGGGNGCCTCCTGTATGCCATGTGTGTCCTGTACCCCCTGCGCCTCCTGTGTGCGTCCTGTGCTCCCTGTATGCCATGTGTGTCCTGTGTGTCCTGTACCCCCTGTGCGACCTGTGCCCCTTGTGCCCCCTGTGTGTCCCTTGTATCCCCTGTGTGACTTGTACCCCTTGTGCCCCCTGTGTGCCCTGTACCCCCTGTGCCCCTGTGACCCGCTGT
This sequence comes from Campylorhamphus procurvoides, assembly GCA_013396655.1. Classification (NCBI taxonomy): domain Eukaryota; kingdom Metazoa; phylum Chordata; class Aves; order Passeriformes; family Dendrocolaptidae; genus Campylorhamphus; species Campylorhamphus procurvoides. Next base: position 96,909 of record WBMV01008576.1, read on the forward strand.
GGCTGGGCTGTGCGAGCTGGACATGACCCTTGAGATAAAACAGGAGTGTGCATCACTGTGGGGTTATTTAGCAAAAAAATGGTATTAATATACTCTGAAAGAAGGAAAAAAACCCTGTAACACGAACCCTAGGTAGTTTCTGGCTAGGAAGTTCAAAATACTGTTGGTATGTTTCATGCTGGAAATAACAGCATTGGTCAGTTTCTCTGTACTTGTTTTCTGTTTTTGATCTTTTGCTGCTACACAAGCAATAAATACTGCAAGGGAACAGCGTTTTGATTCATACTGACCTGTTGAGAAGGAAGGTGGGATTTTGTTCCAGGAGCTGGGTCTTCTGCCACTTGTTAGAGGCCCCAACAAGAGAGCCTGAGTTGGATTCTCTACTATGAATGCACCCTGTCTTGTAGGTAATGTGAATGTGGTGGATCTTTAATTTAGGTCTGCAAAGGTACCCATAGACAAGTTGTGCTGGCCTCTCGAGTTGGCAATTTTTAGTTCATAGATGTTAGCACAAGCCATGCTTATGTTCTGAGAGCCAGAGCCCTAGATCCTCAGGATATGGAGAATATGGTCACGATCAGTATTGTTTCATACCATTTACTTGTCCTTAATGTTCTCTTTAGTATATTTAATTTATATTGTCATTAAGGGTAATGACATACATGAATAGATCTTGATTCTCCTGCCTTCCTCTGCTCTGTGACCTTTATGAATATTCTAGAGTGGCAGCTTGCTAATACTCATTTTTTGTCTGTAATTACAAATACAAACTCAAGACTATACTGTATGTAGGCATCTCACTGCTTTCTTATTGAAAGTGCTGTTATTTCACAACAATGTCCTAAACAAACAAATTGTCGTGGAATACTACAGTGAGAGATCCGAATTAAGTGTAGTGTAAGGAAGATGCATGTTTGAAGAATGGGAAACAAGAAGACAAAGTTTTGCAGCAATTGGTGTTTACTTCTCTGCTGAAGCATTCTTCCGTTCCTGGAGAAATTCCTACCTCCTGTTTGGGGTACTGGCATGCTGCTTATACAAGTCTGAGACTTGTGTGTTAACAGTTTTACTATTAAGGTGGTGTGCTGAAGGCATCACAGCTGCTCAAGTACTTCTGGACCCTCCTACAATTTAGTAAGCTTCAAGCAGTAGCACTTAATCTTTTACCTGTAAGACACAGGTTAAGTATCTCATTTTGTTTTTATAGGTAATGTGTAAGCATCTAACATAAAAATACTGGCAATATTTCTCCAGTTTTGCAGAATTGGAAATGGTTGGTGCTTATTTTAATAATCTTGTACTTCTGTAGAATATGCAGCTACTTACTGTGACTCGAGGTACGCTAGAAATTGGTGTTGCAGACCTCCCCAATGAAACATTTTTTAAAACTAAATTATGACGTTGTCTTTGCTTTCACAAAAGTGAACCAGTTTTAAAATCAGTTATCTGCCTGAAAAATAAAAAATATCTTTGCTGTTGGGTTATGAACTTTCTGGCTTGTCCATGTTTTGAATCAGGTCCAGTCTGAAACCAAATAAGGACAAAATCACTCAATTTGTTCATATGGAAGATTTTTTAGTTAAAAAAAAAAAAAGAAAAAATTATCCAGGATCCTGGCCCATACCCACCACACTTTTAGATTTTCCGAAACATTGCACTGACATATTTCATTCTGTTACTAAGAAGATACAAATATTCCCCAAATCTTGGAATAGTTATGGTGAGAAAAAATGGTGTATCTTCAAGGAAAAAACAGCACTTAACAAAACACTTATTTTAATAGTGCTGTACCCCATATCTGTATTTGTGAATACTGCCTTTCTGTTATGTATGGATGGAAAGGTAAGAATGATTTGAGAATTTTTTCCATGGTCATAAAAATGAAATTTCACAGGCTTATCATTGAGGGCCCTGTTCATGAAGATGTTCTGTCATAGTAGTGGCAATAAGCTGCTGCCGCTCTTAACATGTAGCAGCTGTAGAGCATGGGTCCTTGCATGCAGGTGTTTGAGACAATCAGCCCAGCAGTTTGTTTTCTAGAAATGTGAGAGGAGGATTTTAGAAGGGAAGAGTATCGTAACTTTCTTTTACACACTGACTTTTTGTGTATGTATTTGAATATTTTTTTTAAGTACTGGGTATATTCAGTTTGTCTGTGACTTGTGCATTCACTTCTGGTGTGCTTATCCACTGTCTCAGCACAAACAAACACAGAAAACACCATCTGAATGCAAGAAAAACCTTTTTCAGTGGGAGGGTCATTTAACATTATAGCAGGTTGCTCAGAACAGTTGTGGAGTCTTCATCCTTGGAGATGCTCAGAACTGAAGTGGAGGTGAGCAACCTGCTGCAGCTTACCCTGGACCTCCCAGAAGTGCCTTCCAGCCTCAGCAGTTTTGTGACCCATCAGTTTCTCAGCCTACTTGCACTGCTGCAGTAATTCAGCACCCTCTTTGTGCAACATGCTTTCACCTGAACCTGCTGAGCATAGTCTGCTGCTCTAATGCATTAATGATTAAATACAAAGTGATGACTGAATCACGGGCATTAGTGTCACATTCAGCCATTTTCTTGTTCAGAAGTATAAAGAGGTTGATACTGTGTCTCAACTGTGGAAACTATTAACTGAACAATATGGTGGAGAATTTATTTAGAGCGACTCAGCGTCAATCACATATTAACAGGATAGGAAATGAGTGTTGAGGAATTAGAGTGCCAGCTTTCAAGTGGTCCACAACATTAATCTTTCTAACGCTAGTAGTTTTGAGAAATTGACTGCTCAAATCATCTCTAAAAGATTGTTAAAAATATGTTTAATTGATCACTAAATTACTCCATATGCTTTACCTTTTTTTTTTCTTCACCAAAAACATTGGTTTTAGATCAGTGATCAAAAGAGAGAAAATAATATCCTTGTTTTATCTTTGATCTCTGGAAAATTACTTCTGTTTATTGCTATTATGTCCTAGAGTCCTAGGCTAGTTTTACTACTAAGGGAAATGAATTCAGTTTGAAAAACAGATGCCTTTCTGCCTTTAGATATTTTACATTCATAGTCAGTCTACCTTCAACGTGACATGCCAGAGCACAAATAAATCTTTGATGTGCATGTTTTATGTATTGAGACAAGCTGCACTTTGGCTGAGAACAAATACGTAGAGAACAAAACCTGACCACCTAAATTGTTGCCAAACATAGAGACCTAAAATTTAAACTGAATATGCATTTTGTGCATCAAAATCCTCGTAGGTAAATGTTAGCATTTCCTGTATGTATAAGGTGGAAAAAACAGTTATTCTTGCTTAATTGTAGGTTGTTGGCAGCACAGATTGTTCGAGCCTGCTGCAGAGGTGCTTGTAGTGAAAAATTTCAATTTATTTGAAAATAAAAAATTTGTCAGACTGCATGATTTTATCTTACAGTGTTTTTTACATGTGCGCTTTTCTTTTGGTAATCAAGCTAAAAGTAATCCTTTTAACTCTTGTTCATTTTCAGTAAGGAAGTCTCTTAGGTGGTTCCTGCCGATTTGTGCTCCGACACATTTCACAACTTGATTTGGACCAATCCTTTGAATGAATTGCCTATCCAATCTTTTTTTTTTAGGTCAGGAAAAACATTGCTTTCACAATTATTATAGTACAGTACATATTTCGTTTTGAGATATTGTTATTTCCTGTTTTCAAGCAGTATTGTAATTACAGTTTATAATAGAGTAAGCTTCTATAGCTGTTTCTGGCTCTATTAAGACTAAGCAGTCTTTCTCTAATCAGCATTTTATTGATACATGTTTTCTGCTAAAGTAATGTCTTCTTTTCTCACAGCCGAAATGAGATTGCCCTCGAAATAACAATAACAAAATTCATACACTAAAAGTACACCTGTATGATACTGTCCTGTTTGAATTGCAACTGAGCTTTCATCAGCTGATGGAACCAGGACATGTGGTTTGAATGAGAGTGGCGTCCATGAGCTCGGCTCAAAGAGGTCAGAAAGGAACAACTTTGGAGAGGAACCAGATTTTTCTTCTGTTTCTCACTCCTTTTTTCTTTCTTATCCTTGGATGCTCTGTTCTCTGATTGTCCTCAGGCACTAACCCAGTCTGTTCCTGTAGGTTTGGGCCATGTGAGTCACTTTTTTTTCAAAAAAAGAATGAGTGAAAAATCTTGGTTTCTGTCCTTTGCTCTAGTTGAACAGGCATCACATGTTGCTGCATTGCTGGGCATTTTCAGCTGCCTCTTTTGAAAGTGAGTGTGAAACTGCAGCTGTATGCAAGCCAGGGGGAGGACAGAGAGAAAGTACACACCAGTTACTTAAATTTTTATTATTACCTTTAAATTCTGGTCTTTAGTTATTAGGAAGATGACATAAATGTCACATGAACATGAATGTTTTAATATAAATTGGAAGAAATTATATGTAATAAAACTTGTGAAATGCTCAGGAAGGACTGCAAACATCAAAGAAAAAATTCCAATGATTCTGCAGAGAATGCAGGAAAAGTCTCATTGGGGAGGGAGGAAGCCCAGCCAAAAAAATTGAAATGTACAGATTGAATTGTAAAGTAAAAATGGTGAGAGATGTGAATTTTTAACAGTCCTGCCTTCTACCTGTGGTATAATTACATTGGAGCCAATACGAAAATTTGAGAATGAAGCTTGCCTTCCTAGCAAGAACTTTCAAAGTTCAACTGCATATATATTTCTTTTAGCAATTGAATGCCATGGTGGAGAAACTTTGGATGCATTGGAGTGTTCTAACTGAAAGCCTTGGAAAAAGAATGACGAAGGCTGTGAGAATATCATTAAGAGAACAAGATAAGTGTTTTCAGGTTTTGAAGCAGGGAGTCTGCAGTGTTTCCCAGAGGTGAGGAGTGCCGTGGCAAATACCATTGTCTGGTTTGGGCCGACTTAAAGAGTGTGAGCCCTAAAGCACCATGTTCCCCCTTGCCTGTGGCAGTATTTGGTTGGCTGACTGCCCCAGTGCTGTTTGCATTTCTACCCTCCAGATCTCTCCTGCCTAATGTCCTTGGCTCTTCTTACACCTTTGCAAGACTGGTGCTGCACTGCTTAGGGCTGTGGCAAGGTAGGAAAGAGAGAGTGAAGGGGAGCCTTGATGAAGGGCCAGAGGGGCCGGGGCTGGGTGAGCAGGAATTGTGTCCATGGGAAGCAGCATTTGGAGCCGGTATGGTATACTGGGGTCCTGTCTGGTGGGACAGATGTATAGGATCTTTATTGTGGATCAGAGCAGGGGTGCTGTGGATGAGAAGGCAGGGACCTTCTTAGGGCAGAAGTGGTGGTCAGACTGCCTGTAAACATCCTTGGGGGAGTAGGAGTTCAGACTATCACAGAGAAGAGGAGCTCTCAGTCTGTGAGAGCTTTCAAGGACGGATTTAAAGTATACAAATGTGGATATCTTGGCTAAGAAATGTCCCAGTCTGGTAAGTCACTTAAGGCATTAATGAGTGTCATACCTCTACAGTCCTATTCTTCACAGCTCCTGTGCTTGAAGTTTGACGTCTTGTGTCAGGGCCAAAGTGGGGCAAGGGTACAAAGTACAGAGTAGTACAAAGCGAAGTGATTGATTTGGAGATCTAAAAAAAGCTAATATTAAAAGTTACAGAGCTTCTTTGAGATGGAGCATTTATGCTGAATATCAGAAATAAGTAAAATAGCTTGTCAGGACTTTATAAATAAATCTTTTGAGATCATTTAGTTGGCACGATCTCTGATTTTCCTGAAGATGTTCCAGATGTTGATTTAGGAACAACTTTTATTTATGGATTTGATTTTGTTAAGATGTTTTGGCCTCCTTTCCTGACAGGATCGCCCTTCTGTGGCCTGCCCTAGTGGTGAGAGTGCTGAGTACCCTAGAGGATTGAACCATGGACTGAAAACACTTGAAAGTCAACTCAAAGACAGTAACAGAATTGGACTAATGCTTAAATAGATGCAATTAGTAGCTTTCTTGTAGGGTGAAGAAGCAGATTGTGTCATGCTAAATGGCGGCTGTGGTAATGTCACTTGCTGACTCTCATAGTGGTGCAGCTACAGGAAACTCAAACTTGAGAATTGCTGCTGAGATTGAGTCTTTACATTGACTGTCTGTTCAGTCAATGATTACTGGACAGTCATGGTTTATCTGAATTGTAATATCTCTGTGAAGGAGGCCAGGGACAGATTTAAGCAAATGATGTAATTATTTGATACATGATTTAATGTATAGTGTGTTTAACTAGTGTGAAAATTGGTTTTCATTTGGCAAGGCACTATGAAACACATTTTGGTCCTTTGTCAGCAGAGCCAGGGAGTTGCTGATGCTTTCACTTTTTCTTGGCCCTTGTTAGTTTGCAGGACCAGGCCAATTACATGAAATGGATCTGTACTCAGTGTGGGTGGGTTGAACTGGTGGGTTTTAAGGAAGCTAATTCACAACTTTCTCATACTTCCTTTATTGATCACTGTTAATGTATGAGATGTATACTTGTAGCTGCTTTGGTTCCAAAGTGGCTACAGCTTCACTGTATCAGTCAAGATGTACCCTCCATTTGTTTCCTGAAATAAAGATATAGAAACACATCAGTTCCTGGCATTTTCTTTTGAAATCATGTTATGCTATTTTAAATTATGAGCTATTTGTATTAGAAGAGAATGAAGTGGTCAACTGCTTCTTTTTTTATGCATCTTAATGTCAAGTGGCTAATAATCTTCCTTCCATTTGCAGTCTGGGGGTTAGCTTTCCATGTGCTTTTCTTTTGGTTACTACAGCTAAAACATATTGAGCAGCAGGTCCCCCACCTATCACCAGTCTTAGGAAAGCAAAAAATGGTAACTGCTTCCTTGCAGATTGTTGTGATGTTTGCTTCATAGTGTTTGAAGACTTGTAAGTAACGTTGTTGGATGTGGATGCTGCCCAGATGTAAGACTAAATTTCTTTTTAGTGTTTAGTATTGTGAGAAAACAGTTTTGAGAATCCTCATATTTTAATCAAATTTGTACCTAGGGAGAGGCTGAAGGAAACTATGTAAAAATAATGTATAAGTTAATCTCTCCAGCTGTAATACTGCAATACAGAGATTCAAATTAATGCCAACTATTCTGTTTGCTTTTTTAAAATAGAGGATATCTTGCTCTTGGCTGTTTTAGCAGGCCTTTAATGCTATGTGAACCAAACTGGTAAATACAGATGTTTTAGCTTTCCTCTTTTTTTATATAAGTTTAATATCAAAGTGTTTAAGAAGAGTGTAGCAAAAAGGAAATTGATCCATGCAAATGTGGTGATTTTAAAGAGGTAGTCTTTATTTTTATAGGATCCATAACAACTTTATAACATTTTGTGAAATTGCATAGTCTAAGAAGGTCAAATGTTCCCAGGCCAGTCCTAGCCTCATCTACACAACAGCACACAGTGAACTGCATGGAAGACATTGTTAGTCAACTGAGTACTACAGTTACAGAAGCAGAAAGAAGATATCGAAGGATAAATTGGTGGCACACTGAGAATTCAGTATGTTTTAGTTTATAGGTGATTTGGGGCAGAGATTGTCATGATTTACTTCTCACTGTAGTTTCAGTACTTGAGAAATAATCAAGAAGATAGTAACACTTGGTGTTAATTCCTTAGCCTTGATTCTTATTAGGCATAGGTTACTTTTATAACAGAAAATTATTTTTATCTGTGTTGCCTGAAAAAAATGTTCTTGTCCCATTGGAATGCTATGGTATTGCTAATAGCCGGGAACAGCCTAATTTCAAGTTGAGTGTTTTCCTACAAAAACTTTTAACTTGTTGGTAACATCATTTCCCGTGCAGGAGGCAATATCTTGATGCCTGGATCCAGAGGTTTCTGGCTTTTGTCTGTAGCTGATATTCAAGAATGCTCCAATTTGACAGGAACCTAAATGAATGGCAGACTAGCAGGGCAAATCACGCCTCATACCCTAGCCTACTGTTGAAACTGGCTATTCATACTAGACTACTGAAACAGCTAAATTGATGTTTAGCATATTCCATAATTTAACATGCAAAGTGTTTTGTGTCTTCTCATTTTCACAGTCAGAGTCTTATTTTTTAAAAGAACAGGATTAAAGGCATAACTGTAAACCATTTATTTCATTACATCTCTTTCATCATTGTGAAGCTGCTTGGGGAAGGTGGATGGCAATGTCTGTTTCCCCCATCCATCCAGACAGCATTGACACAGGATGAATAGTTTCCCAGTAATTCAGAGTGTAGGAGTTGAAACTGAATTTTATACACTCATAAATAGATGCTGAGCAGCTCAGGCAAGGAATTGGTGGGGCTGAAGCACTGTGCAGTGTCTTGGGAATGTTGCACAGACTTCACTTGGGGGAATGTTATTCCAGCCTCTCATTCTTTGAATTAAAACTCGCCTCTGTGCAAGTATAGTATGTCCTGTTTTGAGAGCTTTAGTTGGAGCTGAGATGTGTGTAGGCTTCAGGTGAGCTGCTGATAGTGGGGTCCGGTGCTCTAAAGTATCTCTTTTTACAGCATATATGCATTCTTGTCTCTTACTGTCCCAAAAGTATTTGGGTGGAATCTTAGTGAAATGTCAGTCTGAAACATCTGGAAACATTGAAATAAAATTGCTGTTTGAATATCTGTCTCTGGCCTTAATGTTGCTCAAGTAAAACATTTCACCACAAAATCTGAAAAATGCACCAAATGCAATACACTTTCAATGCAAAAGAATTTGATGTTGCTGTCATTACTCATTCTGTGTTTTGGAAGTTTTTTTGTAAGAGCAGAAATTATGTATTTTCTGTCATTCTCTGACATGACAGGTGAGGAGTTAGGAATCTGTTTTAATAGTTACAAACCTAAGTAATTAAAACTCCACTGGGAACATGCAACACACCAGTTCACAGAATTTTCTTCTAAAAGTCTAATTTGACACCTAAGAACCCTGTTATCGCTTTGAAATCTGCATTTTCTATGCTAAACTGTTAATAAGTAAGACACTTTGACTAACAAACACATTGAGCTTAGTGAAATTTTCATGCATTTTTAGTCATCTACAAAACCAAAGATTTGGTGTAGGTGGTCTGCTTGCTGTTTGACTTTTCTGATTGTTGGCATGCTGTATCTGCTGAATTCTCAGCACGTAGGATAACAAGGCTTATGCAATGATGCCTTCTGTGTCATCATCTCCCTTTAATTTTTGCTTCCGTGTAACTTTTAAACTCAAGCTCTTTCCAGACAAATTTTACAGGGGGACTGATCCCACAGATGCGTGTTTCCTATAACTGGTGTTTTAATCAACAAACACTGTGGTAGAAGAGAAGTAGGGAAAGACAATAGTATGAGGTTTGCTTGTCCTGAACAGCAGATAATCCACATGAAAGGCTAAATATATGAATTTTTTAACCATGGGAAAAGTTTCAGTAGGGTGGGAAAACAATTTTTACTAAAGACGGCAAGCTTGAGAGACAGACCCACTGAAAACCACACAATAGTAATTCCTCTGATTATGGAAGCATAAAAAAGAACCAAATAGTTCCTTATTCTTAAGAAATGTGGGGAAGCTGTTCCTTTAAGGCATGCTTCCAGGCAGTTATTTCATCCTGTGAGCAACTAATGATAAAAATGTCTGTTGCGTAGGATCTAACACATAAATGTGATTCTGTGTTGAAAGCTTCTGAAGTTAAACTGACATCACATTTGTTAATTTTCTCTTTATATACCAAGTGCCACAGTAGCCGTGGTTAGCAGGAAAATGAACATTTACAGACCAGAAGATTATAGTTGCCGAAGGATAAACTGGATTTGACTTCATTAGTGCACAAATGATAAGTTTGTGAGGAGTTATTATAGCATTAATCAAGTTGATGGATTGGAAATATGACAGAACTGAAGCAGCGTGTAATATTAGTGCCTATTATTCTACAAATTATGTCTTCACCTACATTCATGAGGCAAGAGTCATTGCTGTACATTAAAGATGTTACACACTTTCTCCTCTTTTGGAGGCATGTGACAACCCTTCAGCGATTCCTCCTCCTCTCTTCCCCGATGGGGCTCTGGTCTCCCTTAGCTGCATGTTTTCACCTTACAACTAATTGAAGGTGGCATGGGAGCTGATACTTGAATTTAGCTTGTACCTTATGAACCTGGACCTCTCAAGTAGCAGTGTGTATTTAAACTTCTTGCTCCATCAGAAAAAAATTATTTCATACTCTTAAACATCTTGGAAGAAGGAGAATGAGTAGAAATTGGAAGGTATGGGAAGTGAATGGATACTTAATTATTTGATTTCCAGAGGATGGGACAGGCTTTGTGTTTGTATCCCTGGTATCCCTGAATACGATGCAGTATGATAATGCACGCTACAGAGGGGTTTTTTTTCCTAAGATACGAGTAATAATACATGAATCTTAATGTGAAATTGATTGTTTTGAAATCAACTCTGTATAGTGATAGCAAAATCAGTTATCTTGGATCTGCTCTGCTTCCAAAGAACTGAAGGCTTTGGTTCAAGGCTCATGGGCATGTGTCTACCTCATCCAGACCTGGTCAAAATTGTGACTTCCCTCTGGAAACTGTCAGGTGCCAAGTGCAGGGGGTATTATTAATTAATTGTCTTAGAATTTCTCAAGTTTGGAGTTTAAGGCATGCTGATAACAAAGGCTCAGATTTTTTGTGTGGCTATTTTTCCTAATTTCATTTACTTGTCAAAAACATATATTAATACACAATATTAGTACACAGCTAAACTGTGAATGAATTTGAACTAGCTTTGTCCTTCCCTCAAGTTGGATGTGTTCTGTGTACTAAGGCCATGGGTTAAAGACTTGGTATCATGACTAATTAAATTAGGGTCAGCAGATAGAGTTCATGAAATGTATATGTGATCAGTAGATTGTGGAAGTAAGATTTAAGCTGATAAGGGCAGACAAGGCACAAACAATATTCTTCTTGTGTTTTAGTTTGTAGCATGAGTATGGCATGCCTTAGCAGCAGTGTAGTTTTGGATTCTGTGTGCCAAAAAGATGTTGTGTGTGTATATTTACGTCTGTATCATTATGGATGCATATAGCTTAGTACCAAAATCAGACTGGAATTAGTGTCAGAATTTCTTGAAATATACATATCTCTTTTGTTGGAAAATGAAAAGTCTGCTTGATTTTTGTGGTTCTGCAATATTTCAGCCACATGCTTGTGTAAAAGGTAGGCTACTTCCAGTTTGGGCTGGAATCCAAGAATTAGTTATATATCTGTCATTTCAGTCAGAAGAGGATCAGGGAAAAAGTTTCAGTAGAAATGAACCTAGGCAATTGAAGCTCTCTGTACCATTTGGGGCATGTAAAAAGGATGTTTTCACTGTTTGGCTGGTGTATTTACAAGATTAACATACCTTTGTGACTTAGTTACCTCTGTAAGTATCTCAGAGTCCAGCACTGATAAGTTTGCTAAAATATACTACTAACATTCTTAATTTCTTCATTCTGTTTGCTCCTGCAAGACTTCAGTGGACATGAAGAAATGTATGTTAGATAAATTATTTTAAATGGTTCAGGTTGTACTACCACAGAACTATCTTAGTCTCATTTTATTTAAAGATGTAAATGTACTTCCACCTCAAGAATTTTTACTCCAGGGCAAAGCTGTAATGGAGGGGTGTAAAACCAATAGCTGCTACAATAAAACATAAAACATTTTTTCATGACACTTAAATGTGATTAATTGCCTTCTCATGCCCATGCAAGTATAGGTCTGATAGACTCTGTGCCTTAATGTTAGAGGCAGTGACCTTCACAAAACTGTGTACAGTGTTTTAAGCTTTATATTCTATGTGACTTCCATAAAAGTTAATACTTCATGAATATCCAAAGGAATGATAGCTAGAAAATTGGGCATTTTCTTTCTTTGAATTCTAAAGGCAGAAACGCAAAGAATGACCTTACTGAAGCCTGTGACTTGCTTGAATCACGCATAGATATTTATAGACATTATTACTTAAAAAAAAAATTACATGATTAAAGCATTAATTTTGTTTACAAACAGCTATTTTTGGTAGAATGCAAAGTTTGAACTGGTATTTAAAAATAGGTTTTTAATCAGACATTATCAAGGAATGTAATGGGACAAAACAATGATGAACTGTTACCTTAATGCTAGCATTAACAGTAAATTGGTACTGATTATTATTTTTGCCTTCCCATAAACTCAAGTGATGTATGATTGATTACATGCAATGGTTCTCAACTGATAGCTGTGATTGTCTTTTATTTCCTTGCCTCATTTTCTTTTTTAACAACTGCTTGAGTAACTGATGATGCAGTCTTTTGACATGCCCATTTTGGGGCTGAGCATACATAACTTAAAGCAATGGTCATCCTGGTGGATACATTTCTGGCATGCCTAAGAATTTGGCTTTGTGGGTATAATATAGGAGCCGTGAGTACATAGCTGTAAAAGAAAGCTTTTCCCCAAAGCATTCTTCACACTTGGTTTGGAGGTTTGTGCCCCTCTCCTCTGTGTCTTGTTCTGTTCTCTCCAGAATTCTTTGTTTAGTATCTTACTAAATAGTTGCTCTTGGGAGTGGTCAGAATTAGAATGGAAATGTGCGCAAGGATGTCCTTGTGTGGAGGGAAACCGCTGCTTTAGCTGCTTCAGAATTGCAAGACCGTTCTGTAATGTAGGTTGAACTTTAGCTCTGCTTGTAACATTATATTTTGGGATTTTGTGCTCTGTGATATTCCCTCTGTGAGCAGGAGGGAAGTACAGGGGAAGAGAGTGACAGTGGGACTTTTTTAGGGCAGGTTTAAATCTTGTATCAGCATCTTTGCAGTTTAAGTTCCTGTTCTAGGTAATGTTCATGTTCAGTTAACATTTGCTAGCACATTGTTGTTTGGCTTGCTTAATTAATTTCTCTTCTTTCCGCAGCCGCAGAGCCTTGGCCTGAAAATGCTGCGTTGTATCAGCAACTGAAGGGTGGGTACACTGGTTTTGGCAATTAATAATTACTTTATTTTTAGAAAACACATTAAATATGCACTAAGATAATTAACTGCACGGAAGCACAGAAACTGTTAAAAGAGTCCATTGTGTTGTTTGTCTGGTCAGAGGTTTTAGCTATGCTTGCATCTGCCAATATAAACCAGCTATTCGTGGCCTATAAGGTCCTTGGTTTATTATTGACTCATTATATTGGCTGCTGTAGGCAGTGTAAAATGATGTGGTTGCAGGCACAGTTGGCAGATTTACTGCACCAATAGCTGAGGCAGCAGATTTTTGAAGTCTTGTGGTAAAGTGGGCTCTCAGTAAAAAGGAACTGTTAAAATGTATAGGCTAGGATGGTTCAGGCTCCCTTTAGCAGCTCTTCATATATCATCAGATCACATTATGGCCCCCATTTGGGGCTCAGCAGCCTGCTACAGTTGTCAGAAGACTGCAAAGTAATGAAGACTAATAGGTAGCAGCCCTAGTCTTCTAAGCATGGAATTTTTATTGCAGTGAACTTGTCATCTTTCTTTTGTGTGACAGACCTAGACACAGTGTGCAATATTAACTGCAAGCTGCCTTTATAGGTTTCTGAATACTTTTACTTTTTAGCCAGAGGAGGTATGAAGATGCGGCTTTATTTAACTTTGATTAGAAGAAGAGTAATTGGCATAAAAATCAAGCATTTGGTTTTTTAGTTATGAGCATTTTTTATTGTACATTGGTGGTAATATATGATAAGTGCAATTGCATTTGCAGGAGAAAAAATCCTGGTTTTTTTTTTCTCTTTTTAATATTCGTATCACAGATTTTGTAGTCCAGCTGTATAATAATTATACGTGTGCTCCTTGTTTTATCTGTAAGAAATGCAACCCAGAATGGTTTTCAGTTACAGGTCAGTAGCTAAATGAGCACTGTTTTTTTGTAATTGTGTGGTTTTTTTCTTTCAACAGATGAACAAATTTTGCTTTCTGATAATGCATCTTCCCTTGCTGTTCAGGTAAAATGTCATACTTTCTAAACTAAAGATGTTAATTCCATTTTAATTTGTTAAATTATTATCTAGCTAAAGTAACTGCATTTAGCTAAATTATTTGTCTAAGAATTATTTCTGCCAAAATCAGTGTCTTATTACTTGCATTTGATTTGCTTTATATTGTCATTGGAGTGTCAGAGCCTAAAGGACTTGAGGATTTTGAAAGTCCTATGTAAAGTGCTTCTGCTTCTACTCCTGTTTATACTGGTCTATATCTGTACAGTATCTGCTTGTCTATCTGCTCTGGGAACTCTGCATGATTCATACCTTTTGTTACCTGGTATGCATATTTGTCTTGTAACGTTTTGCATGATGTTAGCCAGTTATTTAATTCTCAAAGCTAATACTGCCCCAAAGTGAAGGCATATTTGCTTCATGCTGTGGTCATCACATCTCCGTATGTCTCTGATGGTTTTTTTCAATTTCATCATGCATACAGACTTGAGATCCAATGTGGTTTTTAGAAATAGTCCATATAATTGACAAACTTGCACCTTTAATTGACTTAATAGCACCTCTGTGGCTGTGAAGTCTGTGTAATCTCCATTAACCTGTTAGGTTCAGTAACCCCAAATCTCAAGGGGACGTTTTCCCCATTAGTAGAGAAGGCCCGGCTGTCAGAAGTGGTAAGGAGTAGCATGTCTGTAAGGTACCTGTTCTTCAAAGCAACTTTGCTGCTGTTTTGCTTAGCAGAGAGTTGCACTGCCCTAATGCTTCTTGCTTTTTGTGGGTGGTCAGAGAAACTTAAGCAAGCGGCCTTTGAGGGCTGTCCAAAAAGGTCACATGTCACTTAGCCAAAGTAGGACACTTGGAGGCTATAATTGACATTACTGGTAAAAAAGGTTAGGATCATTTGATTATGGTAACTACTTCCAGGATCTCTTAACTCTTTTTCCTTCCAGTCTGGCAATCTGGGAAATACATCTAAGAGTGAATTCTATCACAGGAAGATCTTTGCTGGAAAGAGGAGTCATCTTTGATACACCTCATAAATGGGGCAGTGTTTGTTTGTTTGGGCAGTGTGCTTTATGTTGTGCCTCACAGTAATGCAAATAAGCGTTTTGTTCCTCACTTGATCTCACTGTCCTTTTTACTCCAGCAACTGTATTTTTTGTGGTTATCATGAATTTTCTTACTGTCTAACAATACATGTATGTGTGGCTTGTATTTAAAACGCATAAATCCCCCCAACCCACTGACAAAATAACCCTAAAATTTCCTTTTCTAATGCATCATTTTGCTTTACTATTTCCTATCCATTGTTATCCTACGTATGTCACTTAGATGATAAATTAACTATAATATATTAAAAAAGCTTGTTTTTCTTCAATATTCTCTAGCTGGACAGCTGATAGTAGCCATGACTATAAATATGACTTTGGTAGATATCTGATCTTCAACTTTATAGAACAATTTTGTATTGGGGAATTGTATAAATTTTTAAGTATTTGTGTAACGTGGTTGTGACTGTGAAAGAATAACTGTCCTTGGTTTCTTTGATCTGTTTTGAAATGGTACTAGAATATGTAGTTATATATTGCTGGCTTAATGATTAGAAAGTTTTAAATATGTTGGTGTGTTTTGCATAAGGAAATTGATGAGTTCCACTCTTTCAGAATTTACCTTTTATTTTGATGAGAGCCTCTTTATCTTTTTACTGGATATCTTTTTGTTGGTGGGGTTTTTTTGGGTGAAGGGGGGAGGAGTGGTGGGAATTGGTGTGTTTGTGTACTTCTGAGGAAAAATTTGGAGTGACGCATAGGAGGCAAAATAGGAGCTGGTACCTGAGACTTTTTTCTCTATTACTGCCATTGTGCATTTGGGGCACATGAATATCATCAGAGCAGATAAGAAGCTTGTTCGTGACTTGTTGAACTTCTGTGTGGTGAAAATGTATCAGAAGTTTGAGTCTCTCTGATTAAAAGAGTGTGTGGAGTCAGTCACCATCGATTCTTTAAGAAACAGGGTTCACCAAACGACTCTGAATGTGCTGCAACCAACCTTTCAGGTATTTCTTAAAATCACCGTGTAGCACCTTTTCATAACGCTGCTCTGGGATAGGTCTCAGAGGGATATATATGCAGACATCTGTATATAAAATAATGAATACAATCCAATGCCATAGTAAGGAACTGGTCAGAGTAAAACTTGACTGTTTCAAAGTTGCCACCCTGAAATACATATGGCATTTCATGTACCTCTTGTCAGCAGAACAGAGCAAACAGACAGCAGAGCAAGCTACCCTCAGTGTAAGTGTAATTAATGAGTAGTGAGAGCTGCAAGCTGAACGTGGGAAGTTGGTTGAGTCTTGCTGTTTTAATAATGATTGGACTTACAACTTCTCACTGTGCAGTAAAATCTGGACTCCTAGTGTCAGATAAGATAGGGGAGAAGAGTCTTCTGGGAATTGCTAAGTAACTGTGCTGGTGCCTTTATTAGTTAAAAAACAAACACAAAAATCTCTCTCAACTTAGGGAACTTGATTCTGGTAGGGTTGTTTATTTTATTTTTCGCTTGTTTGCTTTTTAATTCCTCTTCTGACCATTCTTTATTTTGGAAACAGACTAATTTAGCAATTTCTTTGTCTTTTACTGGGTTCAGATTCTTTATATTTGCTGAAAATGCAACATAATTTCAAGTGAACTAGTGCATTATCTCTGGTACCTCTTGGTGTTTGCACTCCTTGTTTGTTAACTTGGAGTAGTGTATTATACAGCCCTGTTGAAAGTGAAGTCCACTTGATCGTGGGCTGCAAAATCTTGATATTGAATGAAATGTTATTGTCACTGCAAATGCATTAAAATCAAGGAAAAATACGAGGCAGTAATGATTATCCAGCAATTGGAAAGAAAATATTTGTACATAGAATGAAGGCTCTTCTTGTGAGACATTCAGCTCTCTTACCATCAAAGTTAATGAAAACACATACACCTGGTGAGTAACATGAGTCATGGTTAGAACCATTCTATTGTACAGTTTCCATTATAGAGCATTCCTACTTATCAGGCTTCTCATAGTAAAAAAAGACACCAAAACCAATGCATGAATACACAACTGTATTTCAGTAACTAAATAATTCCACAACTTCAAAGAGGGAAGAATGAAGTTTTAAATGGATTAAAACTGAACTGTCATATTTCAGTCTGAAGCTGAGTGCCTATCCAGGCTCTGTCTCCTTATTGATGCTTGGTGCAGGTAAAGTCATTTTGTTCAGTGCCTGGATGGAAGCAGTGGGGCTCAGTAGGAGGGAGGGGGTTAATACAGCTGCACTGTGCCAGGCCTTTTGCCTCAAATGGCAGCTCAGAGCATCTCTTTGCACTGTTCCAACTTGTCAGGAGGAGGAATGTAGATGTTGACACCGCCTCTTTTATTAACAGGTTTTTCTTTATGCAGAAAATCTCATAGCCTTGCTCAAAAGGTTGTCTAAAATGTTCAGGATTCTGGAAATTCTCATAACTGGCCTGAGGTTATAGAGCCTGCAGCTCATTATGCTAAGATATGTATTAATTGCTTGTGCAATTGATGTTCTTTTAAGTGGTCTTAATATATTCTAGGGAAGTGCTTTTACAATTGTCTGTTCTTGGTCCTGAATGACAGAAGGATGTTTGGGCAATTGAAAATTGTGTTACACAGACCAATTGCTTGTTTACTTTAACAAGTAATCAAATAAATGTGTAAATCACACATGATTAATTCCCTTTGACAGATTTGTGATTTTTTTTTCTCTGTGTGTGTATGAATTGTGGTTTGGTTTTTCTCTAGACAAAACATTAGCAGAAATTTGAACTTGTTGCTGAGGCTTAAACAAAGGCTTAGTACTGAAATGAAAATCTGCCAATCCTTTTTTTAAAAAGAGAATAAAATCTGAAATTCTTTATGATGAGAAATGCAGTATCAACATAATCAATCTAGCAGCATTGTGTTGTTGCTGAAAACATTCCTGAATCCCAAGCTATATAGGTACTGTTTGTGAGTGAAACATCTTTCATATAGTTCTAAGATGAAATTACCTCTGAATGAATAGAGTCTTCATTTATCTTCAGAACCTCTGTGCTACCAGTGAATTCACACTTTCCACATTCTACAACAAGAATTACATTATGCCATTAGAGCAGTGCCATGCTGCAGTGTAAAATAGATTGTTTTGGAGAATGAACGTGGCTTTGCTATAAATTACCTTCACAGGTACAGAGGAATTTGTTATTTTGTTTAAAATAGTCACAAATATAATTAAGCTCTTAATTTATGTTAAACTACACATGTGGCCATTACCATAACTGGATTAGGAATTTAATCTGTCACTCAAGGAATGATACTGAACAGTTTTCATTTATAACCTTAGACACACTATTTCAGTTACAGGGTCTGCAGCTGTTTGATATGAAAACTGAATTATTCTGTAGATTTGTTCATGGTTTTTAATTTTAAAATGTGTTCCTGCAATAAAGTAGAGAATAACTCTATAGTTGTCATCACATACTATCCTTTGTATGCTCATGAAATAATGTAAAAATGAAAACATAAAGCGCTTTTCACTCTTCCTTCGTAACAGTATTGTGTGAGTGCCTTTGGAAGTGCTGCTGAATAAGAGATGGCTTGGAATGACTCGTTCTTTATTAAAAACTAATCATGAATATATCTTCTTCAAATGAAGTCTGGACTGTGCCATCCGAAAATAGTGTTCTTCATGTGGGAACATAAGTTGTGAACTATTTGAGTCTTGGCATAAGTAATTTCATTCTTGCCTCTGATCTCAGAAACTGCAGTCTGGATATGATTTACATGAAGTTGTAACTCATTTTAATGAGTATATGTGTTTGCTCATATGTGTTTTTCTGAGAGGGGAAGAGGAGAGCGTTGTGATGGATCTCTGTTATGGTGATTCACTGCCCAGTGTGTGTTGTGTGTCCAGCTGACAGTGTCCAAACAGCCCTTCCTTAGCTGGGCACAGCAAAGAGAAGGGAGAGCAATAGTAAAAATCAGAGCTAAAACAATTAACTGTAGGAATAAATACAAAACCCCTCCCTCCCTCTCTTATTCCTTGCCACTGTTTTTCATGCAGTCACTTTCTATCCATGTCATCATAGGAAGGCACAATGGATCCCTTTCTTGCATTGTTTCAAGGGCGGCAGCAGCAGCGGAGGTGAGAATGTCAGTTGTGTGAGAAGAGGAGGAAGGGGAGGGTGGGCTGAGCTGTCCCATGTCTGCTTATGGTTTCTGGACTCTGGGCTTTTGAACTGTGCCAAATCAGCACAACGGTGATTACTTCGATTATTTTTTTAGATAATTGAAATCCAACGTACCACCTATGTTTTGAATTTTAAATTGGGTGGGCTATAAGAAAAAACAAGCCTTACATTGATTGTGTCCTTTAAGCAAAGCTGTTGTACATGTACTCCGTAATTCTGGCAGGAGGTGTCACCTGCCAGGATTGAAATGAATGATAGGCATAAGATTGTTGATTAATTTTGTAACAAGTGTCACCTCAAAGCTTCCTATCAGCCCTTTTCACATAGCTACTGATGCTTCATTCTCTCCCAGCAAAAAGAGGAAATTGCTTGTTTCACCTGCCTTTGAAAACAGAGTGGCTCATTCTGCTCCCTGTGAGTAGAAGACCATGTAGTACAAACCACCAAACTGTGTGGATAAATGTGCAGGAAAGCAGGAAGGGCACTTGAGAGACTTATATATATTTTTCTTCAGTTGTCGCACAACTCTTTCTTCCCTAGTCTATAAGAGTATATATTGGGAGGGTAGGGAAGGACAGGCATAATTCATCCAGTGGCACCTTTTTTCCTCCCTCTCCTCATGGATGTGCAGCAATCCCTCCACCTCTCTGTCTACACAAGATCTCCCATTAAAAACAAGGTGCACAGGGGCAGTAGCAACTCTGTAGACTCAATGCCTTCAGTCTGTAAGAAGAGAGGTATCATTGTTAAAAATATATTTTTCATATATCTTCCTGCCCTTTCCATGTGCCAGGAGAGTAGGTAACGCTGCAGGTAGAGAGACTGGAAGAGTGTGAGAGAGGAGACTGTTAGCCTGCAGGAAAGAGAGGCAAAGAGCATGCGTGGGAGATGCCATCAGATCATATTAAGCCAAATCTTTATTTTTTAATGCCTTTAAGAAAGGACGTACTTTGTTCCAGAAATAACTTAGAGTAAGTGTTTGTAGCAGACATATTAACCATAAGCTACCAAACTGGACAGTTTTCCAGGCATCTGCTTCAGCCATTGACCAATGTCAGTACTGCACAAGAAGTCTGGCCCCAGTTTCAAAAATTACCAAAATGCAGATGGTCAGTGGAATGTACGGATAAAGAAGGCACTCTTGCTGATGCCAGGGAAACAAACTCAGTTCTTCCCAGCTTGAGATTTCATCATTCTTCTTTTATGCTGCATTAAATAGTATGAGCCATGAAATTACTCATTCCTTTTAAAAGCCTGCACATTTTCATTTGATGTCCCTCAGTTGTAGTGGATTCTGTATATTTGTGCTTGAAGAAGTTTTCTTTATTTGTGTAAAGTCTGCTGGGCAGGCATCTCTTGATCTTCTGTAATGTGGGCAAAGGTAAATAAGTGTTAATCCCTCCTCTTTATGAACTGATCCAAATAGTTAACTCTTTGGATAGGTATTAAGCATGAAAAAACCCCAGTTTATCCTTTCTAACAGGAATTCAGTTCTTTATCCCTGCTTAGAACTTGTTTGGAAGAGTTTAAAGTATCAATGATGAACTTTTTCAGTGAACATCTTTACAATTACTTTGAGCCAGAAAACTTTAGATGAAGTAACATGTAGGAGTTTTACTACAGACATGAGAACTCATTTTTTTTCTCCTCTTCAGAAGAATTGCAGCTGCTCTAGTATTATCGCATGAAAATCCTAGGTGCTGGAGGAGATCTAGACTGTAGCCTATAAGTCACTCTCTTCATTCTTTGGTAGTACACTTTTTTTATTTTTTTCCAGAGGAGAGAAGAGCAGGAAATTTAAGGCTTTCTTTTTGGAATTTCAAGCATCTTTGCAAGGTATGACAGGCTGTGCTCAGTGAAGTATCTTGTTTCTAGTTTTGCTCTTACTGTCTTGCTTACCATTTTTAGGTGAATTTTCATAAGGATGTGATTAGCTGACTTATGTGTCACTTGGAATTCATTGGCCCTTTTCAGTCCTTTTTTAGGTTTATCAGCCAAATTTATGATGCTAACAATAATCTCTGATGTACTAGAAGGAGCCTGGGCCCTTGATCTTTCAGACTGCTCAGTTTTTGATACTGTGTCTTTGAAGGGGTGTTGATATCTCTATAAATCTCAGCAGAACTGCACTGGGGTGGTTTTAGCCTTCAATCTCTTGTCCGTCACTTCAAAAGCACTCAGAGGAGCTGAGCACACTCCCATTCCCTAATGGTTTCTCTCACAAGAAAAGCGGGGGTTTACTTTTCTGCTCAGATTATGTATGTGAGGTATCCAAAGGGAACTGAGGTGCTCTGAGCTGAAATAATCAACATTTCATGGCGTCTTTTATCAGAGTTGGAAGCCATGGCTATCTGATACCATCTGCACACCAAATATGCTGGTTCTTGATGTTCTACATGAGTGGCCAAAAAGGGAACAAATCCTCCCTTGATCACTGGGCTTAAGCATTAAATGAGATAAAGACACAAAAATGGCTGCTTTGTCCTATGTTGTCTTTGTAGGATTTCTTTGATCTGTGCCAATTTAAAATATTTTGGTAATAGTTCATGCCACTTAGTGTCTAAAATCTAGTTTATCTAGTTGGATACATCAGAAAAAAGTTCAAGGTTTTGTGTCAGTGGATATTTATAAGAATGAACTGGTCATGATCCTTGTCCATGTTTTTTTCTAAAAGAAACTTAATTTCCTTAAATATGGAATGCATTCACTGTGCTTGAAAAGTCAAAAACACCTGTGTTGTTAATGCTAATAATTTCCAAAGTTGTCAATTACATCAGTGAAAGAGTGTAAGTACTTGCATAGCAATGCAAGTGGCAAGGTTTATTTCTTAGGCTGAGTCCTCATAGTTTGGGATAGTATTGTCTCCTTTGATTTGTTCACATGAGTGTTTTAGTCAACTTTAAGGGTATCCAGTGGACTATTATTGCAAGCTGAATCAAGAAGTAGATACTGGCCTGCTTCTCTTGGTAGTGATTAGTTAAGCAGTGTAGGTTCAATAAGGATTAAACTGGTGATGTATTGTGGATCTTTCCTTCATTTTCCTGCAGAACAGTATGTAAGAGGCATTTAAAATTGAACAGGTTGTGCTTTGGATACAAGTTACAGCTCAACATATTAGTCTTCCAATTCTCTGGGCTTCTATATTTTTAAAGATGTAATAGAACGTTGTGTTTTTTTTAATTGGTTTTTGAGTTTTATTGTATTATATATTCCCATTATATAATGAATATTATATATTATATAATTAGGTTTATTTCACCACTCATCTTAAAGCTGATCCTACATATAGACAAAGACTGGAGTGGAATAGGTCTTGGCACAGGGATGCTGAAAGCGGTTCCTGGAACAGGCCTTGTAAAGCTGCTGAAGGGGCAGCTCCAGTAGCCCCTGGTCAGTGTTTCAGAACCTCTCAGGAGGACTGCTGGGGTGAATGCAAAACCAGATGGGTTTGCACAATTTTAATCTTAAATAATTTTTTCAGATTGACAGGCTCGGTCCTGGTCTCCCATTGACAAAGCATTCATCAGAACTGGAGATGACTATTCCGAGGAAGTTTTCTCATGTTTTTGGTTTGGTGTTTACTTTAGGGTTGTCTTAAATTTTTTTCTTGACTTTTTTTTAACCTCCCTGCAAGTAGACTGACTGATTTTTAAGGTTACTAAAATCTGTGCTTTATGCTGTCATGCAGGGTAGTGGACATCTTTATGTAGTTAATATTTATTTACACATTAGAGCTCAATTTAGTTCAACCTCCCCTCCTCTTTTCTTTACAAAGTACAAAAAGGCACATGGATCCAGTGTATTTGCATTTTTGAGATGCCAAAATGTCAGTGTATTCTCAATCCCCTTTGTGCTATGCCAGAGACTGAGGTGGAATTTCCCTGCCAGATGTAATAAGGGTTTATATTCCTTGGTCTGTGGATGTTTATTGAGAAGGAGAGAAAGAAAGGTCAGATTTGATGGAAACTTGTTAGAACTCTTTACACGGAAGAGATTTTATAGTTTAGCTTTTATGCTGAGGACTGTTTTTTAGAGTCACGAACTATTTTTGGTAAAATAGTTCCTTGAAAAAGGAACCTTGCACTTTGTAGGAGCCTATGTACAACGCAATGTACATTACGCAATAATTTGCTGAAGCAACTCATGTAACCTAACTGTTCTGTGCCAGCATGTCTCATTTTGGATATGCTGGTACCAAAAAGTAAAAATAGTTCTCTGATTCATCTCCTCTAGCTTAAATATATCTCTGCACTTATAAGCTTTTCAGCTTCACAGGTTGCCCTGGTTCTAGTGCAGTTCAGACTTTTTTTCTTCTGAACGTGCAGTCTGAATAGTACATGACAGTTACAAAATTCATCTCTGCAGAATTGTAGAGTTGATTTAGTGCATTACTGTGAAAGAAATTAATTTGGTAACCTAAACCAAATGAAACATCACGTTTTTTGAGATTAACTTCCACAGCTAAGGATTAAGTAGCATGGTGAAATTCACTCCTCCCACCCAAAGATGAAATTCTTTGGAGCTGTCATTTGGTACCACCCATTCCACTGCAGCACGGTACTGTTGTTAGGTACTGGTAGAGCTTTCAGAAGAATGAAGTCTGTGTATTAGCTGAGTTAGTGCATGTTTTTGGTGTCCAGTAGTGGCATAGGAGTGTGGATGTAATCTAAACCAAAAGTTTGCATTCTTGTCTCTTAAGTATTTCCGAAGAAGTTGCATATGAAGCCCTGGTTTGGGCAGAAGATAATGGTGCAATTAACAACAACTGGAGCAGCCTGGACATTATCCTGCAGAGCCAGTAGGCAAAGGAAGAGATCTAGGACACAGATTGACCAGTGGCTTGAATTACTTAAATTGCTGAAGAATTAGTTCTTTGGGTATTCTTACTGTTTGCATGGCGTTAGAGGTGGCAAAATAGCAAGATCCTCAGTTTTTGGTGGACTCTGGTATCAGAGTGACCAGACTTGGTAAGTGAAACAAAGTCAAACATGGCCAGTGCCTTGTATTTTCTTTGGGTGATGGCTGCATCCTTAAGCAATAAAAGAGGTTCTATTTGGGATGAAACACCAATTTATTGATAAATACTGCAGGACTTGAAATATTTGGCTTATGTTGACCATGACTACTACCTTCTCTATATGTATCTCTCTATCTGTCTGTATGTGCATGTGGAGTATTTGGCTCCCAAGCAGGTCTTTAAGTTAGGCTGAGGAAATTATATATGCAGAAATTCACATTTCTGGTAGATTTTGCAGAGGCTTCACAGTTCTGAGGCAGGCTTTTGTCAGCTGTAGTCAGTGTCTTGTGTAGCAGTTTGCGACCATAATTTCTGTCTTTAAATTGAGATATGGATTTGTGTTAGGTCATCTAAACCTGTGAGAACCAAATATCATAATGGACTGTGCAGTTCTTTTATGTGATTGGAAAAGCACCAAAGTTTTCGGCTGTTTTTCCCTGGATCGGGTTGGGGTTTTGGGAATAAAAGCCTTGAAGAGCACAGGAGAGGGGAGAGATGCTTTTTGCATTATTTTTCTTTTCTTAATGGACACTACAGAAACCACAAAACTAGGAACAGGTCTGATGCCTCTGTTGGTTGATGCCTTTTGGTCTCATTTAGTGCAGAGGTGAGCAGTCTCAAGGTTCAGGTTTAGGTTACTTTCATGTCTTACATTTAAATTCTGAGCAGCTAAAAGTTGTGGGAGTGCAGTTTACTGCCAGATCCTGCAGGGAGGAGACTCATGTAGAAAGTGCTGTGTAACAGCAGCATTTTTCTTCATGGTGGGAGCCTTCTTGCTGTTGCCCTTTTTAACCTCAAACCATGGTGGATAAATAGGTATAATTTTGGAATGTGGAATTGTGACCCGCCTAACGTGGAGATAAAATGAATTATAGGAGTTACTGAGTTGTGAACGTCTCTAGAGATTAAGATTCCTTATTTCCCATGTTCTGTCCAAATGGCAAATACTTTTCCTCGATATTTTTGGTTTTTCAACAGAAACACACTATGGATTTTGTGGTGATGGCAGGTGCTGGCAGAAATTGTTATCCTACTGGGAATGCTTTGAATCTAAGAATACAGATAGAGAGAAATGGTAAATTGATCACTTATGCTCTCCATGAATCCCATAAATTAAAATAAAGAAGTTCTTTATCCCAAAGCGGACTTGTGCATTGACAGTATCAAAGAGCAAAACTTCTGGCAGCAATTGTGATTATAATATGGGAAGGTGCTACATGTGTTTGCCATGTTACACAACATGAACTTGATTAGCCAGCTTTACCTAGAAGTAGATACTATGATTTTCAGGAGGAACAAAATGTCACTTCATTTTGTACAGCCACAGCATTAATTGTGTCTGTCAGATACTGGCTGCTTCTTTGTTCATCTGGAAAAACCAGCAAAAATAGATGAAACTGCATTAGAAGAATTCCAGTCAATGGTGGAATGATAAACAATTATCTAAGGAAGTTTAAAAAAATCTTGTTTTTCTTTACCTCCCCTTCTTCTTTCTTCCCAAAGACAGTGTTCAAGGAGCTAAACTTTCTTAAGGGTATGCTAGGAGCTAGCTAAAACAGTCAAAGGGATTGAAAACAGCACATTTGTTTGTCACTGGTGAATTAATGCTTTTTAAATGTGACTCTTTGTTTCCAGGCCTTTTTGCAAATGTGCAATCTGCCAATCCAGGTGGTTTGCAGGGCAAATGCCGAATACATGTCCCCATCTGGTAAGTGTGGCCTTCATTTAGATTACCGTGTTATACCTCCATTTTGATGCCATGGCAACTATGCCTTGTCTTGCTGATAACAGTCGGTCAGTGCTCCCGTGTGTGGGTTGCCTTTCCCCCTCCTCTCTAGTGCAGTTTCTCCTCTGCAAACAATCAAAACAGTGAAATGCAAAGTAATGTTGGCACAGTGTGTAACTGTGCCCGTGACTGCAGTACCTGCATGAAGCATTCAGACAAGTCAGTGCCTGGTGGAAACCTTCTCTCAAATGTCCTGAGGTAGAAAGACATACATGTTTTAAAATGGCTTTGTTCTGCATGCAGGGAATATTCCAGGGAATGCTGTTGTATTTGCTTATTGCTGAAGTGAGACAACACTGGAGAAAGATTCTCTTTTGTTACCCTGCCTGGGAGATGATTGCCAGAATGTTGATACAGGAGACTGAAGGTTGCATTGTCACTGTTAAGGGTGACAGGTGATTTTAAATCTTCCTCAGATCCATGAGATCATCTGGAAAAAAATCCAAACCCACCGTCAAACAATTAAGTATTAGAAGGGCACAGAACTTACCTTTTGCTGGAGCTGCCAGTTATCTTAAAATGTCCAGAGGCCAGCTTCAGAAGGTTGCCTGAAAATCAGAGAGAATTACAAAATGCAGGGTGCTGAAATCTGACAATCCTTGCACTCTGTCCCAAATTTTTGTTGTGTGAGGAGGTACATATTTACCAATTGCCTAGCTCTGGCTGATGACTGCCATATGGAAGTGCCTGTCAGTATATGTCTGCCACCTATATGTGGCTGCTACTGATAATTTTGGTTAAAGCAGTGAAATGAGACTATTTAAAATAAACAAACAAAAACCAGTTGCTCGGCAGAAGTGAAAAACCAGCAAAATATGCAGGTATATAAATTATTTTTTGGTAAATAAAGAGAGCTTTGAAATGTTGAAACCATGCACACAGGAGAACCTTGCATGTGCAGGACTGGGACTGGTTACATGCTCTTACTTCTCTGCCACTTGAACCTCGCGTCTGCACTTGCTGGCCTCTAATGTAACCTGGGTCTGAACACTTCCTTCTTCCACTGAGAACAAGGAGCACAACAGGGAAAATGATACTGCTTCAATTTTAAATGTATGTAGAATTACATGTATTTTTTGCCCTCACTCCTGGAATCCTTACTATTTTATTCACTTGCCTTGTTTCCTTTCTTTATGTTGGTTTAATGATAATTCAGAGAAGGTTTTTATTTGTTCCCTTCTCCCTCCTCATCACCCTCTGTCTTGCAGCAGCAAAGATCTGCATTTCCTCATTTTGGACGGAAGGTTATTTGTCTCGTAGTCATTGCAATGATGAAACCCATTCTAAGGGGGTCAAAAGTGTAATACCAGAGGATTGTCTTGATATGTGAAGCACAGTCTGACTGAAACCACTGAAGTCTTCAGCACAGACGTCTGTGTTTCCTTCTGCAACCTGCAGTGTGTGGATGCAGATGAAGCCTTTGTTGGTGTGATGCACTTCATTTATTACCCTTAGGCTTATTGAGCCAGTGAGAAGTGAAGCTTGTGATAAAAACCATGACTGAATCTGATGTTAGCATGAACACAGTTTGAGCTGCGTCGGACAGGAGGTTGTGTTTCAGGGAAAAGAGTCAATGTATTGCTAATAACATCTTTGCAGCCAAGCAGGTGCTGATCCTGCTCTTTGGGCTGTCTGTTAAGAGTGGAGTTTGCCCATGATGAGTGGCAGGAAGGTAAAATGGTGCTGTGCCCCCTGCACTGGGCAGGCTCCTTTACTGCCTTTGGGCTGGAGGACATTTTCACTAATACAAAACAGTCAGCATTTATCTCCATTTTATGGATTATTTCAGTCAAATAAATAATCCTAAAAGATTTAGTCTTAAATATAAGATTAAATTCTGTCAAGAAGATCTGTAGGAAAAGCAGCCTGGTTAGAGTAGATTGGAGCAGGAGCAGCCTCACACTTTGAGAGGTGGGAATAGGGGCATGGGGCAACATCTGTCATGCTTCACGGCTTGCTGTGAGTACAGGCTTCTTCTTGTATCTGCCTACCTTTAAGCTTTCCTTAGTTCTGTGTAAGAAAAGTCACCAAGCAGAGAAAGTGGTAAGTACAGACTCAGAAGCCCTTTGACCCCTGCCCCGAAATTCCACCAGGTGACACCATTATTTCCCAGTCTCCTTTTGAGGACAGGTCTATT
This sequence comes from Campylorhamphus procurvoides, assembly GCA_013396655.1. Taxonomy (NCBI): domain Eukaryota; kingdom Metazoa; phylum Chordata; class Aves; order Passeriformes; family Dendrocolaptidae; genus Campylorhamphus; species Campylorhamphus procurvoides. The sequence continues at coordinate 125,033 of WBMV01008576.1, forward strand.
TTAGCCCTTCTCTGTACTGGACCCTCAGGGCTCAGCTTCATGTGTTGAGCCTTGCTAGTTATAAGCTTTAACCACATTTTGCGTCCATGATTTTGAAGGAGTTCCTTCCCTCTCTCAGCCTCCCAAGACTGTGAAGCTGTGAGTCTTATACCGAGGACCTCTTCCTGATCCCAGGACCATGGGGGCTCGCAAATGTCAGCTCACAACTAGAGAGTGAAGACAGGGGCAGCCAACAGGGGCTGACTGGCCCAGTTGTTGGAAATCTGAAGGACTAGAGGAGGGGAAGTGTCAAGACTTTGCCTTGCTGAGTGTGCTTTTACGCTTCCCTCTGCTTGCTTTCCCAGGCACAGTGCCATGTCTCACGTCATCCTTTCAGCAGATTTTTCCCTACCAGTGCCTTAGAAAGGATGGTGGGAATACATTTGTGTCCTAAAACTTTTAGTCAAGGCCTGTGTCTGCTTTCCTGAGATTTCCCAGCTGTACTTCAGAGAAACATTGAATTAAGCCTTACCAGCAAAGCAAAATCCATTGTGAAAATACAAGTCAATAGATCTCACTCAATAACTTTGAAATATCGCAAGTAGAAGAATTTCAGGAGGAAGAAGATCAGGATACAAACATTCTATGTATGTTATATATGTTAGATTTACCAGTGCTCATTTAAAAAAAAAAAAACAGACACTGATGTTCAGGTATACCTGCAGTATGTAATTGCTTTGAAAATTGTAAATTATGTTTTACACGTTAAAAAAGTTCCTACTACCATACATGTTTCCTTTACAGGCAAGGTACCCTTTATTCACGTGGGAAATCAAGTAGTATCTGAACTTGGGCCCATAGTCCAGTTTGTAAAAGCAAAGGTAATAGTACATTTTTTTCACAAATTAGTGAATACCGTGTTAATCCTGCTTAGCATTGTGCTGATTTAGTATGCTCTTCTGAAATGTTACTGAATTTGTTAAAACAGCATAGGAATTTAGTTTTAAAAGAAAGGTATCCTGGAATAGGAGTTTGTGAGATGAAAAGGTTTTTCTTTGTTATTTAGTCAAATTCTGGAAGTAAATTCTATGCAGGATAGCTGCATATCAGTACCAGTTTCTGAGACTTTTTCTGCATGCCTTGTCTCTGGGTCTCAGAGCTCTTAAACCCAGAACTGACTGGTTTAAATCCTGAAGTGTCAAATGCTGTTCAAATTTGCCTTTGTTCCCCCACTCCTCAACCCTCCCCTCTGTTTTGAAAAATATTGTGTTTTCACTGAGCAGTTGATGAAGCTATATCACAGATGTAAATTTGTGTTCACTTCTTGCCACAGAGAGGCACCAGGAATCTTTGTGCTCAGTGCATTCATCTATGCCTGATAATAGTCTAAATTTCTTGTAGATTAGCTTAGATTTTTTTATATAGATTGCATTACATTATGATGATTCATTTTTAATTCTAAAGGATACTGTATGTAAAAATTTCATATGTAATTTGTTATTGAACTATGTAAGAGTTATCTGTGTCTATGTAATCTGTATATCTGTGTCTGTGTAAGAGATCAGGATCTGAGCCAAAGCTCATTGACTTAAAGGTCCTTGGGTCATATGTTGCTGAATATTCCAATATCCCTTCTTAAATATGTGTCTTCTCTTTTCCCCATTAGGGCCATTCTCTCAGTGATGGGTTGGATGAAGTCCAAAAAGCTGAGATGAAAGCCTACATGGAATTGGTCAATAATATGCTTTTGACAGCAGAGGTACAGCAAACACTAGTAGCTCCACACACTCAAATAAGCAACTACAGGAAAGAAAGCTTTAGGATTTTTCCCTGTAGTGGAAATACTGCTTAGATTACTGTCCTTAGATTAGGTTATCAACTTCTGAGGTGAAAGGAGAAAGAAATAAATTCTCTCTACACTATGGATTGCTTGCTGAAGTGTTCCTGTAGACACAAGCCACATGTATGATTCCGCGCACCTAACTGAAGTGTGTCACCACAGCTGTAGAAGTAACTGACTGAAAAGTGCCAGTGGTTCCTGGGATCCTACTCCAACCCAGAGCTGTCCAGGCACCCCGCTATCACCTCCCACAGCGTGTCTGCTCACATGCGTAGTGGGAGGCTCAGATCCTCCACAGTTCACATCCCTGGCCAGTTAAGGAGATGCAGTCCCAGCATAGGAGCAGCGTTGGAAAAGCCAGCAGGATTCAGGTGGCTGAGGAGCTGAGGGCTGGTGACCTATGGGCTGAGTTGTGAACAGTGCGGGCAACAGAGGTGGGCCTTTGGTCTCTGCTTAGTTCTGGTGAAGTAAGGACTAGCAGCTGGGCTGTTGCCTTCCAGTTTTAATTTATTTTATACATTCAGAGGTCTAACAGAAGAAATGAAATGGAAATTTAATCTAATATAGAAAAGAAAATTCTACTACTGAAAAATGATTGTCTCTGTATTCTCCTTTATTAGGAAGTTTTAGTTAGTGTTCTTTCTCTTCCTAGCTCTATCTCCAGTGGTGTGATGATGTTACAGTAGAGGAGGTGAGTGGTTCCGCAGCATTTGTCTTAATTAAAATTTAATGAGAAAACACTCTTGCTCACAACTGCAAGTCCCTACTCATAAATGAAACATGGAGGTTTATACCATTAGTGATACAGTCTTTTCACTTTAATTTTGCTTGCATATACATTTTAGAGAAGCTGTGTCATTACTGGAAGTAGCTGACTGCAGAATAGATGTGGGTTTTGTATATGTTTCTGAAATAATGGCTTTAAATAGTTATGCTGCATACTACAGATTCTGTGCAAATAATTACAGCATACAACACAATTCTCTTTCTCTTTTACAGCTCACTTTCTGATAGAACAGTGTACATTAGCTGTTTTGTTCAAGAGGTATCTTTATTTTCTTATATTATAACACATTATCTTTCTGTTTTTAAACAAAGATTACTCACCCAAGGTATGGCTCCCCTTACCCATGGCCTCTTAACCGCATTCTGTCCTATCAGAAGCAGTGGGAGGTCAGGCGAAAGATGAAAGCCATTGGATGGGCTGGAAAGACGCTTGAACAGGTCAGTGTGAAAAGTGAAGCTTATTTCTTCACTCTGCTTTCTTTTTGATTTCTTTTTTTTTTCCCTTTAAATAGGCATGGAGAGTAGCATGTTCCTGAAACAGATGCAGTAAAATATATATTCTGTACTTAAAATATTATCAGGAGTCAGGTATTTGCCTCCAGTAGCAATAAATCTTACATTATGTGCAGCCAGTGGGGTGGGAGGAAGGATCGTGTACCATGAGTGTATATTTCTGTTGGTGTTAGTCTGTAGTCCTGAAAATAGGTTGTAAGTTCTGTCCCCCACTTCCTGTGTGATGTTAATAGGCACACTTTGCAGGATTGCAGCAAGTTTTGAGGTATAAGTTAGTACCTTTCATTAAGCTTAGTTATAAATGTTATGGGAAGCACTTACTCAGAATTGCTTGACATCAAGTGTAGGATTAAGTAACACTTAGCTATTTGCCTACTGTGTATGTTTGACTGACTTTAACAGCTTTTGATATTCCAACATGGTACGTTCATTGTTCCCACTGTCAGTGCAAATAGAGTAAGGAAGTTATTTTTTGCAATGGTGAGATTTCCTGACAATATGGATCTTCCTCTCTTGTGTTTTGATAGGTGCTTGAAGATGTAGATCAGTGCTGTCAGGCTCTCTCCCAGAGATTAGGAACACAACCATATTTCTTCAATAAGCAGTAAGTTACTCTATATTGAAATACCGCATCCAGGAATGTCAGATAGAGATATATACCCACATACATACATACATATGTATATATGTAAAACTCCTGTTTTATTTTAATGCTAGGCGATTAATTACAAAAATAAAAATGTGTGACTGCTATCTAAGCATGAAATTTCAGAAATAAGTAAAGGTTTTAAAAGCGAAGGTTCTCTAAGTTTGTTGGGGTTTTCCCCCCATTTATTTTTTTAGTTTTACTTCTGCTTGTCTTCTGTACAGATTCTACCATGGCTTATGTAGGCTATAAATGTACACCCTTATACAGTTAGTTTCTTATTAAAAATGACTCATTTAAAGCTTTACTTTTATTTCTTGGGTAACATTCTCTACTAGACGAGTAAATGTACATTGCTCCGTCCTGATCAGGACAGCTTGTCTTGCTCCTAACACCAGGGGCATTTCTGAACAAATTGAATCAGCATGAGTGTGCTGTGAGTTCTGAGAACTGGGGGAGAAGCTAGATGGTCCAAAAAGGACCACAGACAAAGTGAAAACCAAGATTCACATTGCCAGGAGAGAAGAAAGAAGTGACCTGACCTCCATGGGATGTCTGGTGCTCTCATCAGTTTCTTTCAGTTGCATAATGATTTTTTACATTCTTTTCTCTCCAATAGTTCAATATTTTTGAAATGTTATAGACTTAAATAACATCACTTAGCTCTCTTTTTTCTCCTGTGTGTAGATCAGTGTAGAAATGCACAGGTCTGGATTTCAGTTTACTGCATTTGGATAGGGAGATGTCTTCAAATGGCAGCATATGGTCTTGGTTACTTTTCTGTTACTTTGTCTTTGCACCTTGATCTTTTCCTAGTTGAGACTAGGTAGCTAGTGTTAATTCAGAGGATACAGAAATATGGGTTATAGAAGACAAGTTTAAATTGCATCCTCTCATGTAAGTATTAAACATAGTATCTCCTAAATTTTCCTTCTGTATTTCAAGAATTGTAACTTGGGGATTTTGTGTTTGTTTTTGTTAACCAGGCTTTCTTGGTAGAGCTTCAACTTTTAAGCTTTTTACCTGTCTGAAATATTAATAAAAAAGTGTGTGATTTTAGTCCAGTATTTTTCAGTCTGTGACTTCTGGGAGTCTGTGGGAGGTAAAGAAGAAGCAACTTGTTGCTAAGGGATTTAAGTTCATTATACAAGGATCCACATCTCCACTGGAGAGTGCTTAGTGATGCACAAATAAAAAGGCAGAACATTTATCAGTTAAGAAAGCCTCATTCTGCTTGTCTTGAACACTACTAAAGAGGGACTCTTAAGTTATTAATATGTTGGAAAAAACCCCTCTATTTACACATGGGCTACTTACATACAAAGGTCCAAGGTGACAATTCAGAAGTCTTGCACGTAAAATAAAGTAGTACCGAAAACATTCCCAAAATATCTGTTTCTTCTATGTAGTCCCCTTTCACAAGAGATGTTTCCAGTTGCTACCACCATGGAACTCCTTTTCTTGATGGTTGAATAGTTCCCAACTGTTGAAAAGTACAAAAAAAAAAGAAATAGCGGTCTTATGCTTCATCACCCCCTCTTGTTTTTAATTTGTGAGATAACAGTTGGGGTTTTTATTATACATCTGCAGAAGAAAAAGAAAGGAAAAAAAATGCAAAATACCTGATAAGCATTTGCTCTTGTTACAGAACTAAAAGGTGGAGCATAGTTTGATACTGGATCAGTAACTGCCCAGTCTTAGAAGTGTTACTTTCACATTTCCAAGCTCTGAAAAGCACAGAAAATGCCATACTGAGAACAAGTAGTGTTCTTATATACTGTATACACAGGATACCAGGATGTGCCTTCCAAAATACCAGTTCTTTTTTTCTGTTTGTTTTTACAGACCAACTGAATTAGATGCTCTGGTGTTTGGACATCTGTTCACAATCCTTACTACTCAACTAATCACAGATGAACTCTCTGAAAAAGTGAAGAACTACAGTAATCTCACAGCCTTTTGTCGGCGAATAGAGCAGCAGTACTTTGAGGGTCATGATAAAGACAGCTCCACAATTGCAGCCCGGTCTGCTAAGAGGTCTTTGCTGAGATAAGTGTGGTGGGTGGGCTGGATTGTGTTGCAGTTTGGGATTTTCTTGTTCAATAAATTAAGTTTGAGAATGGAAATGTGTGTTAAGCTTTTTGAAGCTGCCAAATCATTCTGGAGTAAGAAAAAATGTTAAATGCAGTTTTTGTGTTATAGAATATACTGTGCACATTTCACCTGACACACCTCTGTGAGCACTTCCATTTTACTAGCCTGTCTGCCACTTACTGTAAAGTGACCTTGGAAAAATATTGTATCTGTTCTAAAAAAATAAAACACTTAAAGTTTCTCTCTGATCTTTCTAAATGCCTTTCTTACTAAACTTAATGTCTGTGCAGTTAATGGGTGGGATCCTGGTGGGAGGACACCTGGAAGACAGCTGTATGGTAAACTAGTTAGAATTACTAGTTAGAATGAAAGGACTCATTAGAGATCTTCAAGTTTGTCTGCCTCAGCCAAAATTTATTCAGAAATTGAGTGAAAAAAATGTCTTGGAGGTCTGCAGCACACAGGTGATGTGATCTTATTCAGTCAGTTCTTATTTTGTGTCAAAGTAGCGTCTGGCTGTTATTCCTTCATCTTGTTTTTATTTCTTGTTCACATTTGGGTTTTTGATTGTAATTTTGTTTTCTTCCTATGATCTCCTAGTTTTAATCCTCAGCTTGTCTGGCTGTTTAATTAAGAAATTAATTCACTAGGCAAGTGTCTGTCTCACTGTTTCCACTTCCAGTATGTGAACGTGCTTCTGAACTTTGACATACTGGACGTGGTTCTTGTGGGAAAGGGACTTGCTGAGGCTGTGGCTGGCATGCCTTGGTCCTTCTGCCTCCATGTTATCCTGTGGTACATGTAGGCACAATGATACAGAAGTAAACAAAGATCAGTATGCTCCAAAACCCCTGGCAACATGGAACTTTTCAAGAGAGAGTTCTTGTGTGTAGGCAAGGACTCGATCTTAGTAGTGTTCTTTCAAGCGCATTAAATGGTACCACTCTATTCTGCTTTCTCTGTTGTACTTGATGCTTTCCCAAAAGCACCAACAACCCCAGGAATGTGCTGGTGGCAGAAAGAGTCCTCGTGCACTCAGGAAGTCATGTCCACAACTGGGAACCAGCTCAGACTGTTTGGCTAGTTGGAACCATTCTGTTTTCTTACTACGAAATATATTCTTTTGCAAATACACCTCACTGTCAAAATACGTAGTGGCTTGAACAGGTTATGGAATGGTCATGAGATTTTGGCTGCAATTTCCTTCTCTCTTAAAAACTGAGCAGAAAGCAGCTGCATACCTTGGGATGGCTGGATCTCCCTTGACTCTTAAGGTTCCTGAACTACTACTGCTTATTCATTCCTGTTGTGGGGGATTCTCTTTCCAGCTCAACTGGAAAATGGAGCTGAATTCTTACTGCCTGTTTTTTTATGCAACAGTCCTAAGTCCTCCTGGAGTCAAATCCACTAAGTATCAGTGTTTAAGGGGGTCTTGGCCTTTCATCAACCTACTCTTGTCAGGAGAGGAAAATTGCTCTTGTTCTGCATTTCAGTCTTAAAAGTTTCACACCTGTATGTTGAATACCTTTTCAAGCTAAACCCATCAACTCTTGGCTGCTTAGCAACCATTTCCACTATCAAAGTGGTTGGTAGCTGAGAACCCAGATATTTCTTTCAAACCTGCTTTTCTGCATTAATTGGACTTCTGGTTAAACTGGAAAAGAATTTTTTGGGGTTTGTTTTGTTTTAGTTTGGAGAGAATATTATGATACATGTTACTTTAGAGAAAAATACTCTAATAGTCTCTAAAACTGGCAGTGCCATGCTGAAGGTAAAATCCTGTGTGAAAACTGAAGTATCTTAATCCAGATAATTAAACTCCTGTTTTACCTTTTACTATTTGTACAGCACTATTCATGAGGAAAGATTTTGACCTAACTTCTGTGGTTTTAGCAGTTCTGCTACCAGTAGACTGAACTACAGGAATTATTTACTTAATGAACTTCTAAACCCACCAATTAACTTCTATGCAGTCTGAAAAAGTGACGTGGGCATCTATTCCTCCTCTTTTAAGGTTGCAGTGGCCATTAACCACCTTGCAACCAAATTTCAGCAATTGCCTTGAAACAGCAGTGAATGAAACTGTTTTCAGTTTCATTCAGTATTCAGGCAAGGCTGTGGTGAGGCAGAGCAAGCACTGGTAATACACCACCTCGAATGCCGAACAGTGAGTTATTGCAAATTTTGTGTGGTAACACATACCAAGCTTTATAACTTCAGAGTACTGAAAAAAACCCTCACAGAGGTAGCCATATGCATTAACCCGCTTTGAATGTCTCATCTAGAAAATAAATGCTGTGGAAGTGGTTAGGCAAAAGATACTGATCTCTTGCAAACAAAGTTTGTGTAAATCCGCCTGAGCTACTCAGACTACACTTAAGGGTACAGAGACAGGCAAATCACATGGAGTTTTCAATATTGAAGTGAGAGGACAAGCAGAGACTGAGCTTTCAGGTTCTAACTGAAGTTCCTGAAAATTTAACCAACCCTTGTTCCTTGTGTGTGACTTGGATAACGTAATTATTAAAATTTAAATGGAAAGCAGCATTCCTTACTTCCCTGATTGAAGAGGATTCTTTCTATAAGCCATGTGTGCTACAGGGCTGGTTTGTACTTCAGGCTGCACCTCATTCTAGGCAGTATCTAAACTTGCAAGGAAAATCTTGGCTTTGCTACCAGTGTTGAAAATAGCTATTAAAATCCTAGCCAAATGACATACTTTGTACTTCATAAATACAAAAACCATTATGCTTTTTGAAATGTCATTTTGTAGCATGATTAGTGCTACAGAGCAGACTGGGCTTGGCTCCAAGGACCAAAGCTCATAAGCTATGCTTTAACTTTGGGAAGCTGCAATCCTACAAAGGACACTGATTGCTACTGAAATACTGTGCACAGTTCAGGAAAAGAATGAAAAATTGTAATAAGACAAGCAATAAAACCAGTTAAGGGTGGGAAAAAACAAACTGAAACCCAGTAACCTCTATAGCAAGGACGTTGAGCAAGACAACCAACCTGCCTTGTCCAAGGCTAAGTACTGAGGGCTCTCTGTTGGTGTGAGTGGCCACCAAGGCTGTGTGTGTGCAGTCTGTGAAAATTTTACTCTTGGGTTGTTTGTGTTTCTGGAAGATCTCCCACAACTGAAGCTCCACTGCTGCACCAGAGACAGGAATCGGGCCAGGAAGGTCTATTGTTTGTTGCATGTAGCAGGACAGTGTGGATGATGATTGTCTAGCTCCTAGAGGCTATTCTGAGTGAAGAGAGCAGACAGTTGGAATTTCTAGAGTTTCCCCAAATTAAGACAAAAGTTAGGTTTCTAACAGAAAGAATGTAAAGAGCAGCTGCACCATGGATTAACACACATTTTCTGTCTATGCCCCACCAGGAACTGCAGGCAGTACACCAAGTCACAAAAACACTCAGAACTACAAGTGAATAGATACTACTGAGTCTGAGCAATGTACAAATCACTTGCCCATTGTGGTTTGCTTCTTGCACTCTTTTTGTTTCATAAATTAGTAACTTCATAGGGACATGCTGAAGTTGAGCTAAATTCTTGTGTTGGAAAGAAGCAAATACTTCCTTTGCCTGATGGAGCTAAAACAATTGGAAAGTCCCAGTGAAAACAGGATTGCTCCTCCATTCCTAAGATGCTTCTTTGGGATTGTGGGATGGACTAATTTTGCTCAGCATAGACTCTCCTCAGCACAGTCCTTGCTGGATTTGGTGTCTGCTCCTATGAGAAATGTGTGGTGCCAATTCCTGGTGTTGTGATCTCATTTGCCTGACCAGCGCAGCATTGTACATGTTGCTAAACTTTGGATCTGCGTGCCCTGTGCCACTGCAAGTACAGCACAGAAAATAGAGCAACCACCCTGTTCCACTACAGACTGGTAAACCACCTTGTGATTTGAAAGTGGGCAGGATCCCAGCCACAGGCTAATTTATAGTATTGGATCATTGTTTCTAGCTGACAGTCCTTCCAGATCTCCTGGTTTTCTTGTCCTTTTCTGAAGAAAGTTCTCATTGATTCAGAAGTGTCTGATGCTACATTTTGGTGTTATGAGATTTCAAGAAAGACATGTGAAGGGGCTTTAGTAGGAGCAGGTTTTGTTAGGATCACTTTTCACATGTCAGTTATAAAAATTCTAGTATTGGGTGGTGTTAATGAGATATTAATCTGCTGTTTTTGCTGCCTTTTATTTTATTTCATTTCCCCTCCTCCTCCCCAAGGAATGAAAAATAACCTGGCAATCTCCTGCCTCTCAAATGTACTTAAAGCTCAGTGTTGTGGAAAGAGGCTAGCATAGCCATACACGTGGAGAATGCTGCTGAGCTGCACTTAATGATGCCTCTTAGGATCAGCTGTGCTGCTAGAAAACACTTCATTTCCTGTGGCTTTCCTTCTTTATAAGCAGAGTGCAGCTCCAATGGCTCTCACAACAATTAGCACCCACTTGTTCTGCAGGTTTGAAGTTTTTGCATTAGTCACGTTGAGAAATTCATGGTATTAATCATGACTGAAGTTGTTATTTATCACCTGCTGGGTGAGAAATAATAATTTTGGCACTAGTGGGGCAGCAGGCCAGAAGTACCAAATTAAGTAAAACATCTAAACACCAGCAAGGATCATTTCTCTGATTAATGAATTGTTACAAAGAAAAAATGCTACTCGTTATCTGATCTTAGGATAAAAGTAGGAGTAGGAAGTAGAAAGTGTTAGCAAAGTCAGGCTATACCCTGATGAAGTCTGAAACTTTGCTGGCTGATCTGTCTTCTGTCATTTTCTGACTGCTAACACGCACTCATCTGCTTCACAGGTTTCCGATACTTGGCTCACATCCTCAGTGCCAACTTTCTAAAAAAGTAGCATTTGGCAGGGAGCTCAAGGCCCCATTATGTAACTGCCTCAAAAGAAATGAAATGACTTTAAGCTTCCAGGGCTTGCCTAGGCTGGAAGGTTTTGCCATAGGAACAGTTACCAGCCTGGAGAAATATCGTTGCGTGAAAGCAGTAACGGGTTCAGTAAACAAAATCAGTGACATCAAAAGAATGACATTTACACCCAAGTAACTGTATCCATACTGCGGCCATTAGTCATATATGGAATTAAAAGGGCCAACAAGTGACAGCCACCTGATCAGAAGTATTTCACATATAAATTCAAAAAGGGTTGGCCTACAGTGGAAGTGATTACATTGAAATGAGGTCTGTGTGTGCTGCTGCAGCCCTAAGCCATCAAGTTGCTGTGACAAACCATGTCCTCTCCCTGAAGGACCATTGTGGGAAGCTGAGCACCTACTGTGTAGCAATTCCCACAGAAGTGCTGTTTCCTACGTTCATAAATGAGATGTGAAAACTGAATGTGAGCCGAGATTATGGTCGAAGAAAGCCTGGGAGAGAAGCACCACTATTGAAGACAAGAAGAAACATTGATTGTTGATTCTTTGCTTGTTGAGACTTAGAAGAAAAGAGAAAAACAGTGAGAGCCTTAGAGACTCCTTTTGGCTCCAACTAGTTCGTTATCTGGAAAGAAAGCTCAGGCTTTTTCCATAGAGAGCACCAACCCTTCCCATCTATTGCTGCAGACCTCAAATTTGCTACTAGTTGAAGAAAAGAGCTTCCCACTGTTGACAGAGATGGACTGCCATTCATACCACATATGACACCTGTGGCAGCCAAAGTAACTCCTGTCTACAAGCCAGTGAGTCCAGGAGCTGACTTGAAACAATGAGCTGACATGAGAGGTCAGCATGAACTCACCCCTCTCTTATTTGGATTTTTGTTGACAGTAACCCAGTTTGTCAATAAAGATGTTTTTGTAAGCAAGCTTTATGTCACATAAGTGCTTTCTCATTGAGATTTTTTTATAACAAAAATTTTATTTGGCATTTAAGAAGAAAATTAGAGATCTTGAGAATGCAGGGCCTGATGGTCACCTTCCCTACAGGCACTGTTCAAATCTTCAGTCTTCCAGGGTTTGTGTTCTCAGTTCAGAGAAGAGATTCAAAACAAGAATGAAAAGAATGATCATTCATAGAAAATACAAGCAGCAGCAAAGGGCTTGTTGCAAGCAAAAGACCATCTTTCAAGACTAAGTAGGAAGCCACCAGTGGATATCTGAATGAACCTTGTTGCATGTGCCATGGGGAGGAACCAGTGCAGCTTAGGCATGACAAGCTCTGTGGAGCTGCAAAGACCAATCATCACCTAGCTGGTCTTGTCAAACTATGGCATGACCCAGTCCCCAGAGCATCTATCTCTTTCAAGTTTGTTTTCTCTTAGCACAAATTTACATTTTCTATCATTTCCTGACAAAATTTGTCAGGAAGTCCACCTCCCCAGTCATACATCTCAGGTTGTCCCTGTCATACTCTCATGGCTGGTGATATCTCTCTCTACTTTTAGCTACAAAGTACCATTTTGACCAGGTTTTCTTGAGTCTGAAGGTATCTATTTCTGGTCACACCATTCTCTCACTGCTGAGATAAACAGTTTTGTCATCAATGCACAGGATTATTGCCCGAGATTATTTTGTGAAAATTATCCTTAATCTCTCAGATGTTATCACTTGGACTGTTAGATTCTAAGAACTGGCCACTTTCTTTTCTTGTCAAGACAATGAAAACTTCCCTTTAGGTTCACTGCTGTTTCTAACTTAATTTCTGTAAATTCCTCCCTGAAATTCTTCTGCATTTTTTACCAGCTCCTTCCCTCATAAATGCACAGCACCTTGATCTATGATGCCTCCTAGCTAAGAAGTGTATAGCTGAGATTACTGACTATCACCATGATCTCTTTCATTTGCAGCTTTAAGTATGTGTTGTGGCATGTTTAAGGAACCAGTTGATGAAGATCAGTTAGTTTGGGGGCATTATGGGAAGGGTATCTTTTTATCTATTTTAAATAGACGTTTTTCCAGCACATTTCCAGGTTATAACACTTTGTAAAAGACAGGTAGGTTTCTGCACGTGTGTGTAAAGACCACAGACCTGATCATGACTTGTGTATTACATGCAAGTGTGAGTGCAAAGTCTTGCTCTTATGAGGCAAAGCCTAAAACCACTACAGTGGAAAAGACTGCCCGTCATCTGATGGAAATGCTTTTGACACACACAGGACAGCTCCTGCAGACCTGTTTCTATGGAGGCGCTTTCATTTGGTTCAGTGCATCTTCCTGGGGCCTGTCCTGCTGCCCCTTCTCCCTGATACCCTTTCATGATTTCCCTGCCTTTTCTGATGTGTCAGGATCTTCCTGCACTGAGAAAAGGAAGAGACCCACTCTCAGAAAGGTTTTTCACACCTGTGAAATGGTTTCACACCTCCCACTGCTTTGAAAGAGACTCCTTGTGCCAGCAAAATCTCTTTAGCATGACTAGAGAAACAGGCATGCTTTCTAGGAGTTGTTTAGGCAAAGAGAGTCATCCTACAAGATTATGTCCCTCTGTTCCATGTATCTATAGTGACTCCCAAAGGTACTGTCACGGGAAACACAGTGTTTCCATAAAGTAAGATGCATAAAGTTTGCTTTTCTAACTCAGTAATCACAAACAATTCCAATAAGATGGTAATTGCTGTTAACTGGGGTTTTTATGAAGCTTGACAAAATTCAGCATTGGAAAAATGTAAAGATTAAAACTCATATAGATAACACATTTCTCTCAAACTTCTTTGGCATTTTTGCATTGTAATATTAAAAAAAAATCAATGTAGTCATAAACCGTGATTTAATGAGAAGCAGGATGAGAAAAGAATGGAAGGGCAAGGAGAGCAGATTCTTTACTCCTTAGGGGTTTAAAAGTGCAAAACGCTTAAATGAGGCTTCCAAAAAAAGGAAAAACTAGTAGCAGTCAGAGAATGAAGTTCCCTTTCAGTCCTTGACTCAGGTCAGTGAGTTTGTCGTGTATTGTCCTCTTCACTGTAGTGATTTGGAGCCATCTCTTGATCTGAAGCCAACAGAAATTGTTTGATGCATTTCATTTGAAATGTCACTGATCTGCAATCAAATGAGTGATTTCTAGCCGAAGATTACGAAATACTTGGCAAACTTAACCAAGTGAATGAGTCAGACAGAAAAACCTGCCTGACAGAAGAGTAAGTCAAGCCACAGCAATTGCAAGTAATTTGTCCCAAATGTGAGTAGGGCGAAATCTAGAGCAGGAGGCTGGAGGCTGGTTTCCCAGCTCTATGCTCCTACCACCACACTGCAATTTCTGCTGCTTTTTAACCAAAATGGCCTCTGAAAATCACCCTTCAGAGGCATTTCTTGGTAGTAATAAATGAACCATCAAACCTAAACAAAGAACTCAGCAATTGAAATGATGCAACTTAACAAATAGAAGTGATTAGGATAGCCTCGTCCTCTGCTTATTTCCAAAAGAATAAAGCCCAGGTCATTTATAAAGCCCTCCCCCTTCCCTCTCCTTTACAGCCCCTTGGGAGACACTCAGGAGACAGCATCACTTTCCTCTGCTTCCCCATCTTTAAAATACATTCATTCCAGTTTTCAAATTGCTATTTTGTAGTGCTAAATCTCTACCCACACTAATTTCTCCAGGTCAGAATCTGACCCTGATTTGAACAAAATCTGGAGTCAAATATTCACACCAGAATGCTTTTGCCTTGCTGCATGTCAGATGCCATCTCCCTGCAAATGTTTCACACACCTTGGAGTGCAGCTTGTGGAACTGATGAGGTGAAGAGCACTGCAGAGCAGCTCTGTGCTGGTAATCACAGGACTGAAGAAACACATACATCATCTGCCACATAGGTTGGCATTTCAAGTAAAAAACCTTCACAATGTGTAAGATGTTGGACAAATGATGGCCATATGCATGTTTGTCTCTGTGCAGATGTCTTTGCATTCTCAGCTAGGAAAGAGCTGAGGTAGGCTTTTTTTTGCCGACAGTTTAATATTAGTGACACAGTTTATGTCCTCTGCAAAAACAATAATGGAGGATAAGGTGACATAAATTATTTGCAAATCGTTTGACATATGCAGGGCATTGTCCTTGCAATAATCACCATCAGTCTGTCAGTTTAAGATATGAACCATGCCACTGCCATTTTATATCATTGTGTTAAGCTTTCACATGTTGTAATTTTACAGATTTGTTCTTTGGAGAACACTGCAACACAAATCAAATTGTATTATGTTTAGTTATATGCTGTGTGGAGCGCCTCCCTGCAATTAGGAGCAGGGGGAGATGAGGAGAAACAAACAGTCCTAGATAAGAGGCAGCTCCTCAAAAGTTAGAATATTTTCTAGGTACCATTATTCAACTTTCATAGTCATTATTCAAGGCAAGAGGAATTATTTAAATTCATGCTAACATCAGTTGCTGGCTGCATGAACAAAGTGAGCACTGGAAAGCACCAAAGTGACAGATTAATTTAAAACACCCTTGTCTGTTTTGTTTCTCTATAACAGTCAGGCACAGCATTTGATTCTTATGAATAATGTGGGCTTTCTAAAGTAAATAAAATGATTTCAACTCACCAAAGATCCCCTCAAGACCCAGTAGGTACCTGTAGTATTAACTCTGCTTTCCACAGATATGTAGAATGGTTCTGGAATAGCAATGAACTCAGCATTGTCTCTTTTATTCCAGACAAATTAATTCTTGTGGTATAGTTTAAACAAAGACCCAAAGTTGACCACTTATTTTCTGTCTTTTGTTTTTTTTTAAATTTGAACCACAGATTGCTGTGGGAACTCACAAGTGTATTCTAAATGTATTCAGTGCCAGACACCTTCTATTAACCATTTGAGAAACGTATTACTCTCTAAGTGTGTTTAATTGGTAAAGGAGTCCATAGGAAATACTGTAATATACATTCTGGAGTATCACATTTTGGTGACTTTTTACTATATTTTAAATAGAGAAATGTGATTTGTTTTCCCCTGGGAAAATTCCCCACATTCAGTTGTCAGCAGAACGGAATCTTTCTGCTTCCAGTGAGCCCTTAAACCAGAAAGATTTATTGCACTTACACCCTTGAAAGAACATATCTTTTTCTTTGAAGGCAGCCATTATCACCATCCCATTTTATATCTTTTCTGATAAGTGCAGGCAGTAAAGCAGATAAACTCCTTGCATACCAATTAAAGACACATGCACGCTAAGACACTGTATACTATCAGAGATGCTCAGAGTAATATTCTTCTTAGCACAGTAGATATATCTAAGGAGTTTGACTTTTATTATTCTCAGCTTTACACCTCTGACATTTCTAAAACCATGGAGGAAATTAATGAATTCTCACTCAAGACTCCATTGTCTAATCTTGCCCCAGTGCTCATGAATTATGGAAAATGACAGATCAGCTGATGACGTACAACAAGCTATTTTAAAACAACCCTTTTTAACGTAAACTGGCCCATGAAAGGTTTACCACTGAATTTCATGCAGTCACCTGACAAAATATTGGTCTCATATTAATTGATACCTTAAATAACTGCCTCACTAGCTAGCATTCAAGGTGGTGTGATCATTTTCATGCACAAAATGTATGAAAACCTCAGGACCTCAGGAAGCCTATTTATTTATTTATCTATTTATTTATTTGAGTCTTGGATAGGATGCTGAGCCTGCAGCCCTAACTCTTGGCAACCTGCCTTGGATTTTTTTGTTTTGAGATATCCATGTGGAACACAAGGGCTCAGTAACTTTTTAATGTTTTTAAGCATAACCTCCTTCACCTACCTATGTAACTGCTTCTTCTTCTAGTGTCTTTTCCAGGCAGAGAAAAAGGTCTTTGCTCCTTCTGAGCAGTGAGGTCCAGGGGATTTGTATCAGAAGGCTCTTCTTCTCAGCTGAGACCACTGAAACCACCAGGCCATAACAACTGAGGGCAGCTGCAAGCCCAAGGGCTGTTTTCTAACCTGTAATGTTTGAGTGGGCAGTCAGAAACCACACAGTTGAGTCCATGAAGCTTTTGGCTAGGACATCTCTCACCCCTCTCTGTCCAGGCTACCATGCAAATGCACTGGGTTAGGAGCCACTCCATTGCGTTTCTTTACAAGTAACTAAAAGCCCTCAAGCATTTCCACAGGCAGGCAGTGTCAGCAGTGCCAGCTTGCCCAGAGGAGTGGTTTGGGCAGCCCTGCAGTATTGGACAGCCATCCAGCAAGGGGCTGCCCCACTCTCCTACAGATGGGCCCCCTGCAAGCTCTGGGCTGCTCCCCAAGCACCACACAGCCAAGGAGCCCCCCACACTTAGCTCCTTTTTCCTTCTGCACTTCAATTTAAAATAGTATATTTACTCATGACGTTATTGTTGGATGGAAAACTATATGTCTGCAGTATTATCTGTGAACTTATTTTTACCTCTCCAAGACGCTCACCCAGGGTTTTCCCTGAAGAACAGCATCTGAACTCATCAATGACTTCCTTGTGCACAGGGGCTAGATACCAGTTTTCTGTCAGGGTTCCCTTTAGATAATAAACTATGGGAAGCAATACATCTCATTCAAAACATCTGAAAGAGCTGAAGATACAGAAAGAACTAATCAGTAATTAATACAAATAAAAGAAACAATCTTTCATGCAGGTGGCAATAATAACACTCTGGAGTTTGTTCTAATCCATCTTTTTGTCAAATGAAGCACTGGGGAATTTGTCTGCAACAATCAGTGTTTTCAGAGCCTCTGCTTTGATTTGGAATATGGGGTTTAGTCCTGTGTTAACACAGAACTCAGAATAAATAATCAAAGAGAATGGTTTTAAAATCAATAATATAGGGTTTAACATGCAGCAGAATTCTGCTATACTTTAAACCCTACTTACAAGTCAATTTTCCAAATTAAAAAGTCCTCTTCTCATTTTATATAAGAATTGCAAAAGCACAACAATATCCTGATGTGCAAATCCTGATAGTGCCCTTTCTTAAACCACCTTAAACCATCTTAAACCACTGAGAGCAGCTGAAATAAGGGGCTTCTCCCCTTTCTCTCCAGAGAAACTGTCTTCCAGAACATCAGACAATCCTGAAATTCTTTAAATAGCCCTGTATTAGTTATATTTAATGACAATTACACAAGTGACTTCCTGACTGCAAATATGATTCATTACTCTGCAGCAGAAGTAATACCTCTAATAGACTGTGCATTGGGTTGACCCAAAATAGCTGCTGAAGAATAGTTTTTCCTGAACTACTTCATGGATAGATTTTTAAAATTATTATAATCTTATGTAAGAAGAATAGATTATCCTGTCATGTAATTATTTAGCGCTACCCCTAGATATTTATGTAAACTATGTTTCAAATGTGGGCAACAATAAGCAATAAGGAGCTTTTAGGAACAATTTGCCTGCAACTTGCCAGGAGTTATAAGCCCTATTTTAAATTAAACAATTTGCATTTAGTGTTTAGTCACCCTTTAGCTCCATTATTATCATCACTTTTCAAGTTAAGAAAAAAAGAGAGAGAGAAAAAGAGAACTTTAAAAGTAGATTTTTCTTCTGTGTAAAGTGAGTAGAAATCGAGTCTTTTCAACCCTGCTAGACCTGAAGATGCAGCTTCAGCTCCCTCCCCGACCTGGAGTAAGGCAGACAGCTTAACTCTGCTGAGGACAGCACTATCCCAGAGCCTGCCAGCCCATCTTTAACAGAGTGGTGCTGCCCTGCTATTGGTTTGGATGTCTACACAGTGCTAAACATCAGGGTTTCACTGCATACATGAACCAGGAAATGATCTCAAAAGATGTGTCCGCTTCTCTACATGTAGACATCCCTATTTCACTTGTGCACAGTCACTGTGATCTTAGGAATGGATTGCTCACAGGCCTGCACTCAACTTCTTCAGGTCATCCCCAGCATTCCAAGCAGACTTTCAAAGCAGGATGTTTGACACAGACATATCCATGCCCTTGCTACCAGGGCAGGCAGAAAGTAAAGACTAGGAGAAAATCTGAGTCTGGCTCCCTCCCTTTCACTGATGCCAACTACAGTTTATCTGTGAACTTCAGAGTACCCAAAATTTCATCTTTATTGTTCAGGATTTCTGCAAGCAAGGCAGCCAGGTATGCTCAAGGGGAAAGCCAACCCTAACAGCTTTCAAAAGAAGCCACAGAAATACTCCATCACCTCACACAGATGATACTAAACACATGTGCAGTAATGTTCTTTCAGGTCCCCTTTTATTCCTTTTCAGAGCAATTGCTCTGTGTAACCTTCCAGACAACAGCTGCTGCCAAAGAGCAAGGCTGGGAGTCCTGAGCTGTGCTCACCATGAAATTATCCAGGTGGGTGCTCTCAGCTCAGCTTTAAGATTTTCATTATTTTTTCAGCTTCCTGTCCAGGAGTTGTGCCTGCTTCCCTGACTAAAGCAACAGCAGTTTAAACTAAACCTCACAACACGCAATGGCTGTTGCTACTGCTGAAAAACCTCACTGAGGAGGTCTCAGAGTAATCCCAGTGTCCCAGCTTACTGTGCATCTCTCTGTTCTAGCTTGTAAAACAGTATCCAACAATGCTGGTATGTAATCTAAAAACCATCATAAGTAATAATTAAAGATTAAATCAGATTAATTCCAGGCTTGTTTGCCCTTGATAATAATCCTATTAATTCTCCAGAGGAAGAGGTAAGACAATCATAGGAAAACAAAGCACAAATAAAGGCCATAAAATGCAGAAGAGATATTTCCAATATTAATTTTGTAATATAGAGTATTCATTTTGCAATATAGTGGTGACATAAAATATGCAGCAGTAACAGACAAGAAAGTTGATGGACTGCCAAAGCTGTTTTTCCTTAAAATGCACATTGCTCTGGAGCAGTTAGGCTTGGTGCTGAGATGAGACTGCCTACACAGGCATTTTCAAAGGGCTCTTTCAAGGCCTCTGTACCGCTCTGACATGTGATCAGAATTAGGGCTGGGAAATCACATGAAAACCCAGCCAGGCTGTGTGGGACAGCCTCAGAGAGGAGGGCTGCAATAGCTGTGTTTGTGGTCTCATGGGGTGTTCCCAGGCCTGCTGCCTTCATATCAAAGGTTCTCCGTTTACAGACAGCAATCTGTTGGTGCCAGGCAGTGATGGTCGTGTGATATGAGGGTGGTGAGGCACTGGAACAAGTTGCCCAGAGAAGCTGTGTGATGCCCTATCCCTGGAAGTGCTCAAGACCATGTTGGATGGTGCTCTGAGCAATCTGGTCTAGTGACAGATGTCCCTGCCCATGGCAGGGGGTTTGGAACTAGATGATCTTTAAGATCCCTTCCAACCTAAACAGTGTCTGTGATAAACGTCTGTTGGGAAAATGAGCCTGTCTGTGGGCTATCATCTACTCTAAGTATTAAAGGAAGACACGTGCTACTGAGTCAAGGTCACTTCCAAGGGAGCTGAGAGGACAGCAATCTCCACAAGAGCTGCAAAGGAGACAAGATTCATTTGACTGATTGCATGGTGTCTGCATTAACAGCCAGGAAAAGAGTTATTCCTGTGCCCTTGTTAGTAGGCTGCTTTAGGGAGGTTTTTCTGTGCTATCTGCCTGAGTGTGGGGATAAAAGCAAAGCACTCCTCAACACACAACCAGCAAGGCAGGAGACCAGCTGATGTGGCAAGCCTTTCCTGGATCAATTTTACAAGGCTGAGTATCTGGTACATAATGAATGTTCAATAAGCTCAAATACAAATACTTGCAAGGAGCAGGCTGTTAGTCAAACCAGCACTACTCTAACTTTTAAAAGATTTTTTTTTTCATTTGCAATGCAGGCAGTAGAGACAAAGCAAAGCAAGGCACAGTATGAATTGCTGCACCAAGCAAATTTGGTGCCTGGTCTTCTTTGTGTCTTCTTGTTTCTGGGGCTGGACAAAAACTCACTATTTAAATCTTTGTAGCTGCTGGGAGGAAAGTGGTGGGGAGTAATTGCTATCACATAGCAATGGTCCAGCACGTGTTTGACAGGTGTGAAAATCTGGTTCAAGCCCTTGGTGTTGGGGGGCACTATTTTGGGGGTATTAATTCTTGAGAAAACACTGTCACGTTATTCTTGGTGCATGCAAGAAATCTGGCTTCTTTCAGGTTTTCAGTAACCTTACAAAACCGGAGCAAGTTCCAGAGCTAAAATTAAATTTACAAGCTGTAGCAAGCTTGCAGGCTGGAACAAACTTGCAAGCAACAACCTGCTTCCAACATCCCATTTGAATGTAATGATTACATTTCTAAGAATTTCAGGATCACAACAGACTTCTAGCTAAATGGAATTAACTCCAGACTAAAATCTGGTCTATGTGCCTCACATGTCTCTCTAGGTTTGTTTTTGTTGCAAACTTTTCTGCTTTTGGGAGATCTCCACTAGTAAGTGAAGAAAAGTCTCAGAAAAAAACCTAAGACAAGAAAAATTATAAGCAAGCCTGTTTCTGATTTCTGACCCCAGTAGCCATATCCTGCCAGCAGTTCTGAAGCTGTGACTCACTGTTGGTCCTTCTTTGACTCAGCCCTCTGGAAATTGAGAATGCAAACTCCTTGGTCATGATCTCTTAAGAAATTCTCCCTAGAGTATATATGTACACTTCCACATTTCCCCACAAATAAACATGGCTACTTAGCCATCAAAAGAAACTCCTCACTGAGATCATGTTTTCAGGAGTTCAGACAATAAACTTTGTAAATGGATATGTGAGAGCTGATACAGATAAGTACACCAAGGAACTAAATCATGTTCTATTTCTGTGTGATCAAGATAACCTGTATTAAACTCTTAGCAGGCATTTAAATATTTAAACCAGTAGATCATACAGAGAAAAAGGAAAGATAAAGTTTAATCACATGGCTCAGTTCTACTGAATATATCTGTGAAGTGGTATTTCTAGTTATATGTGAGTGCAAAAGCATTTACTTACTAAATTGTTTCTCACCTGTAGTCATCAGAGGCATCACAGGCTTAGTACTCCATGATTTGTATGGCAGAAATGATTAGATAATCTGTTTGACCATGAAACCTGTAAAGAATCTCTACTCCCAAACAGTTTTTCAAGTCCATGGGATACATCTTGCTGTTAATGGATAATTACAGAAGTGGTACTGGTACATATAATTTTAAGGTAATTGTTTTGTTTATATTTATGGGAATGCAAGTGAACTTAACTGAGGTACTCCTTGGATATCTAGTCAAATTTGGCAAAACATTTGAGGGACAGTTTTTAAAATTACCCTTAAGTTCCATGCAAGTTACTTAAACTCTTAAAATTAGGCACATGCTATAGTGCTCTGGTAGTTGAAGATGATACATATGCACAATTTTGAGTGCTATTTATACAGGACTAAACCATAAACAGTATGAAAACATGTTCATCAGTTATGAGAATAGAAATTATTACCCCTCCCCCCCCCCGAAATATTGTAACAAATAAAACTGTTTATTAAAACACACTTTTCTAAATAATTTATAGCTTGTATAAAGCTCAGCTGCACCACATGGTCTGAGTCCCATGGCCACTGTGCAGAAGATGCTCACTTGTGTCCTGGAGATGTTTCCACCAGGCTCTGTGACTGACTAGTGGAGGGCCACCTGCACAGATAGTAATGCTACACAGTACTGAGTCTCCAAGCTCAAATAAACTGGTTTACTGGTAAAAAAACATTTTTACTAGTTTATTTGAAGTTTATTTTTACCCTGCTTTTGCTGGATGCTTTGCTGAGTGAGATAGATTTCTTTTCACAAGAATAGAAGCATAGTAGCAGAATAACAGAGTAGTATCCTCACAGTTTTCCTGTGACAATACATGGGAAAGTTTTTCAACATATCTTCAATGTTTTTAACAGGAGCAAACCAACCTATTTTTCTCTCAGCTTGTTATCAGAAATGGTTAAACATTTTTATTTAAGAAAATAATTTTGAGCCACAGCAAATCTCAGCTGTTCTGATTAAGTATAAGCAGTTCAAACCATGCTCTCATAATTAACTTTTTTATTGGAATATTCAAATAATCTTTTGGAATAAGTGCATTTTGAGTTGATTTTTCTATGAACACAAATGCCTTCCTGGCAAGTGGGGACATTATGTTATGGTGAAGAAATATTTAAAACTCTTTATTTACAGCCCTTATTTTATTGGTTTCTGTGGGGAAAAAAAAAAACAACCAAACCCAAAACCCACATATCTAAACTGTCAGCATCAGGACATGGAATTTATTTTCTCTTTGTCAGTTTAAGTCTTTTCCCCCCTTTTTTATATGTCATGGCTCCAGGGCGCTTCACAGCAGGGCTCTGCAGAGTCAGAAACAAATCATCATTTGCAGTCAGCATATTCAGAGGTCTTATTCCTATTAACTCTGGCTAAAGAGCAGCTTCCAATTCCAGAGCTGCCTTTTGATCATCTTTCTCTTTCAGCTGGTACTTCAAGACCACCTGAGTGTCCCTACAATCACCCTACAATATTATGTATATTCCCTGATTTAGACTTAATTTTTGTAACGATACAGAGCTGGTGCTGACCCTCTTTTCATTCCCAGACACCCTTACTACATGCTCCCTTGGCTACAAAAAAATTTACTGCATACTTTAAAGCAATCTAGGGCTGATTTATTCAGTGCACCTGCATGAGGCTTGAGGGAACATGCTGCACCGCCCAGTGCCTGCCAGGCACACACATTCCCTCTCAGACTTCTTGGTCATGACCCTGATGCTTCTCCCTCAGCCCTGCACTGCATATCTGAAATGTTTCACAGAGAAACATGTCCAAAGGGTGTTGGTTAAACAGTGGGGAGATGGGGGCAGGACACGTGTGCTGGGTCTGATGACATCTGCTGCTGCTTGTGCTGGCTGACCCCTTGGTGTGCTTTCCTGGCCAAGGAAAGTGCCTCATGACTTTCACAGCACATCAGAAGATGGAAATTGTGATACATACTCAGGGAGAAGGTTTTGGCAGTTTTGGGGAGAAGCAGGAATATGTCAGGCATTATGGTTTTCTGAAATGAAGGCTGGTCTTTCAAAAAACCAGAAGTGTCCTGGAAATCTTACAAGTTCAGTATCTGCCTCTTGGTGCAATCTTCTGTCCAGATGAGTCAGAGAGGCATTCCCCTTGAAATACATAGCAACGCAGATAAAATGAGAGACCAATGATGTCCCAGTACAGATAGCACTTGAGCTAATGTACACATGAACAAGGTCAGTGCTCCAACAAAGGAAGCCATCAGATCTGTCAAGCCTTCTTTGGACAACTTGTTTGAGGATTAATCATATCAGTGTTTGCTCCACAAGGCTCTGTGCATTTTAGGCACTGTTCTCCAACTCTTTAAACAAGGAAATAACTTCTTTCCTAAGATTCAGGGATCAAGTTTGGTCCCTTTCTGACACATGGAATCCTTTCAATTTGCCTGCTGCTGCTAAGTTAAATGGTGGCACGAGGTAATTTATTCGGGATCAGGGTTAAAATGTTAATGAGAATACCACATTTCACTGAAGCTCAGCAGAACTGAGAGCAGCATTCTGAGCTGAGAGAAAGAAAAGAAGAAATTCTCAGCACATACTGGAACCAAGAAGCATATGGAGCCATTTCAGTCCACAATTGCATAGCTTCTTCTCAGGTTTCAGTGAAGTAAATCAGAAGGGCAGTTTGAATCCTAACATATGGACAGGAAGTCCATGCATTCAGGATTACTATAAAAGTAGGTTAATTTGAGCCCTTCTTCAGTGAGGTGCTGAGAGCCTTCAGCTCCACTTGGGGTTTAGAGTACTAGTATGTTTAGCACCTTGAAGGATTAGGCTTCTAAATGTTCCTACTGCTGATAGCACACTTGCCAGGAGGATTGATTTGACAAGGGTAGCAATGTATGGCCATTAAATTGTTTGCAGATTTGACCTATCTGTCCATAATAAGAAATAATATCTGAAGTGCCATAACTCTGTCAAACATTTCAAAAGAATACTTGTTTAAAGATTGAATGCATTATGTAATCTCATAATGTCAGATTAGGACATAAAACTATGGAACATGACACAGAGCAGCATTACAAGACATACTGTGTCAGAAATTGTATAAACAATTTCTTCTGGACTTCTCACATGTTATCAGTTGAGTAGTGACTATGATGCATTTCAAATTTCTTCTGGCAGCTGGAGGCAAAATGATATAGCAAAAAGTGACTGGAAATATCATCCAGGGGCTCTTGAAAAATAATTTTTCTCTAGCAAAACAGTACAGACCTGCAGATTTTGTCCTGATGTGAGGGAACCTATGGGGAAAATGGGAAATGAGAGAAAAGAGCACAACGATCAAAATCAAGGAAAAGCAAGAGAGCCTAGTCCTGTGTGCCACTAACTGAATCATAATTCTCAGTCAACAGCCACAAAAGAATTAACAGCAAGCTAAATGTAAAAATCTGTTACCTATAGCCAGCACAAGGGCTTAGAGTTATCTAACACTCATGACTATGATTTAATAAGCACCACTTTTCTCCATATGGATTTTTTTTTATTATATGTGATTTGCCTGAGTATGAGACTACTTAAGAAAGATAAATATCTTTCACCTTGGAAAGATCTATTTGATTTCTTTTAAGTATGAAGTACTTTGGAATTTGGGGAAATAGAAAAGCAAAATAAATCCCACAAACTAAATCTAAATCAAGACAGGTATAAAAAACACATAGCTGAGAGCAGAAAAGGAAATAAACCAGCAATGAAATAAACAGTGACCATTTTTTATGAGACTCATAATAAAGAAAAATTATTTTAACTTTCCTTAAGAGACAACAAGTAGAAAAATAGGTAGCAGCTAAAAAAGTAACACTGAGCGTGCTAGACTGGTGAACACCAGCTAGAGTTTCCTTTTCTGTGATTTTCCTTTTCTGTTTAATCTTCATAATTGTGATGACCTTATTCAATTCAAAGTATGTATAAATGTATATATGTATATAAAAGTATATATGTATATAAAAGTATATATGTATATAAAAGTATATATGAATGTCATATACAGCATTTTTATGAGTTAAAGTTTAATCAAGCAGAAGCATATGGTGGGCCCCTTCAGCAACACCTGCCTTGGCCAGGGCAGAATAACAGAGCTCACAAATCAGTACTGTGATTGCAAAAGTCATGGTTTTCACTCTCAAGTCCCACGTCCACCAACCTGCACCACTAAGAACAGGGGTTAAAATGAAGCTGTACCAGGGTGTGGATCAGCTCCTACTCAGCTCCTGTTTTCTCTCTGCAAACAGTGTAGGGTGAAGGGACTGCAGCCCTGCAAAAGACCTCAGAAATTAAGAGTTCAGGCCTGTCAAAGCAGCACTAATGCTCTCTGGGATGTGATACCTCTTCCTGAAGGAGCCCAGAGTGCAGCAGGGAAGTGGAGCCCAGATACTGCCTCTTTTGCCTTGTTGCTGTGCCTCGGGGAAAGGGTGACAGAAGAAGGATGCCAAGATATGGCTCAGACAGGGACCAGCTGAGCAGACTCCAGGGTTTTGTCTTGCTTGCCTTGGCACAGATAGTGCCAAGCTGGTCCTACACCCCAGGAGCCAGAGTTCTAGTGAGAAATGTGCAAGTGCTGCTCTGCTTGGCACAGTGGATTTTGAATGAGTTTGTCTCCCTCTGTGAGCCACGTGGACAGGCGAAGCATGGGTACACATCGCACATGACGGTGTGGAGGAGCCGGGAGCTCTCTGTGCTTCTCTGCTCTCAGCATCAGTTTTACCCCTTGGCTGCCCTTGCCCCAGCAGGCTGTTGAGCACCGTTGCTCATTGCACAGGTAGCATCTTGTAGGCTGAACTTTGCTTCTGCCACAAGACAAAATGCCAACAGCTTCGCCTGAGACAGCAAGCAGGCTACAAGCCTGGGACACGCACTTCTCTCAAGGGACAGGTGATGCCCTCCACCTTACCCTGTCCGTGTCTCTCTGAGCAGGAACTGGGCAGAGCAGGGCTGTTGGGAAGCTGGGACCGAGGTATGCTGAGCAGTGTTAGCCTTGGTAGCAACCTGGGCAGGATACACCACTCACCAGAAACGTCAGTGGTTGGTGACAACTCCCCCATGGATGGCTGCTCTCTGAGACCTGTCAGCCAGCACCTCCACGTTAGCAGATGCTGACTGGGTCAGCATTATTTTGCATTAGATGTAATAATGCTTTGTTCCCTCCTTTTTCGTGTTAATAACTAGCTGCCTTCTTACATCCCTTCTGGTCAGCCCTGTCTGTCAAATGACATGTCTGTCAAAATATACATTATTCAAAAATGGACCTGTTGCCAGCTCTGTGAGGCTAGGGGATGGGTTCATGTATCATATCACTCTTCCCTTCCATACATCTCAATTTCCTGCTTTCTGCATGATTAATGCACATTTGCTTCCCTCTACATAATGTAGACAGCAAAGAATGAATTATGCTGCTTCATTACATTAACAGGTAACATGTCTTTCCATACCTATGTACACTAATCACTGATTTCTTGTGCCTTATGTTTGTAAATGAACTAGATAGAAAGAGTAAATACAGAATAATGGCATGTTATGCTCCTCTAATGTAACAGAAATCAGAAAGGGACAAGAAGGCATTTCTTCTCCTACTATAGAATTAGGTTAGTAATTTTAAAGTCACTACTGTCCTTGTAACACCTACATTTGACCTTTGGTGCTGAGCTTCAGTAGTTTTTACTAAATTCAAGGAAAATAAGATAGACCCTTTTTGCAGCTGATAGAAAATGGACACAAGGAACTGAAAATAACATACACATTAGAAATGTAGGCTGCAAAATATTTTTCATATATGGTTAGTCTCTGCCAAAATTTAATACTAAACAAAACAAGCAAATACTGGCACTCTCAGACAAACTCAAGTATTATATCTGTAAATAACAATATTATGCAGACTTGAACACATTATTAGCTTGAAAACAGAGAGCAATAGCAGATGCTATAAAATACACAGAATCAATCCTGTTTGGACATTTATTGTATAAGTGCTATTTTCAATTTATTTAGCAGCAAAGTGCTTTTATTACTAACTACGGACTATGTATGATTGAGAATGTGTGTGGGTGTTGGACACTCACAACATGTGCATATGAGCCACTCTGCCTGGCTTAAAAACTCCCTGAAAGGACAGAAATATAATGTTTGAATAACACCTAGCAGCAGCATACAATATGCCATACAGACACAACACAAGAGAATACTGATGCCACAGATCCATTCATAATTTAGCTACGGGGTATAAAAACATTATTAATCAAACACAATTTGATTGGAAAATTAGCACTATCAGCTGTTCCTTGAGCAATGCCATAGGATCTTTAACCAGAAGTAAGAAATCAGCTGTTGGTTGTTGTTTGACTTTCTCTCCCCTTTAACTTCACAGAGCCTCCAGAAGCTTAGGTAGAAAGAAAATCAATTAAATAAAAATGGACAATGATAAAGAAGTCAAGAGAGCAATTTTAAAATCAATACATTTCTTCAAAAGAAGCTTACAAGGTGGTTGCAGAGTATGGAACAGAAAGCTGACATACCAAGCAGACACAACGTTAAGAACCAAAGGAAGATCCCATAATATTTTCATGTTTATCAGAACGGAGAGATTGGTAATAACCCAAGCTGTGCTATTATAAGCACATCAAACCCAGTCCTCTATCTCCTACCCTGACTCTGAGAGCATAGCTAGTGAAGTTTCAGACACTGGGCCATGTCTTTAAGCGGACAATGTTTGTGTTTGAAGAACCCAACACTTCAAGAGTCAGACAAGAATGAGATGTAGTAACAAACATCAGCACAAATATAGCCAACTGCTCTAAGTACGACATAATTCTTCAATTTTCAAATAAACAGATGGCATAGATATAAACTGCCCTCCCCCCTCCAACTACAATTAAATAATAAAACTCTGACAAAGCAAAATATTTCACTATGCATGCAATTTTCTCTGCAAGGAGAGGACTGAAGAATGTAAAAATCACATGTGAAGTGTTAGTCATGTTGTTTGATGCACTTTGAGGTGGTTCTCAGATACAGTGGTAAGGACAGCACAACAGCTTATACGGACTAGTGGAGAAATCAAGGAACAAACCACCAAACAAATGAAGTTCATCTTAATGCTTTCTTGAAAGCTCAAGTGGGCAACTTTATGAAACCACCAGAGATAAAAATCACTTAAATTGTCATCAAATATCGTTATGTCAAACTATTTCATGGCAAAAATGATTGGCAGAAAAGAGTCTTAAAACAATGAATAATGAATTCCTACAGTTAGCTGTGTTTTAGTGCTACTTCTAAAATTGTAAACTGTAAGACTCAGCCCAGAAAATCTCTTGACCTCTTTTGCTGTGTCAAATTAAGGCAAAATTAATATTAAATATGACTCAAGTAGTCAGGCAAAGTATTGAGGCAAAAATTCTTAGTCATATTCACTTTTCACTTCAAAACCATTTCTGTTTTATGGAAAGTTCATGATTCTGAAAACATAGCCAAAAAGGTGACTTCAAAGAAATTACTGTGTTGTGTGTTTTTTTTTTTTTTTAACAAAACATCTGTGTAGTGATATAACATGACGAGCATGAGGCGTGCAAATACAACTCAGAGCAACTGGCACTTCTGTCAGCACTGCAAGCACTGATGTCATTTAGTATTTGTGGTAAGCTCCAAATATTCCTCTTGCAACAGAACATTTGTTGTCTACTTCCTATGGAATTTCTGAGCAAGAATCAGGTCCAGCTGTATCATATTCTATTTCTTCCCCTAAACAATGTTTTCTTTTTTAAATTCTTCAGTATCAAATGCACACAATTTTATGTATGATATTGAATGTTTGGAAGTCCCACCTATGCCCCAAACCAGACTTTTTAACTATTCTGTCAGCTGTTACTATTTGCAGGTTTCTCATTTATGCTCACATTGATGAAACAAAACAAGGTTTTCATGTCTTCCCTTCAACCAGTAGAGTATCTTCATTAATTTAGTCACTCCCCCCAAAAAAAATTGTAATGAGATTTTTTAAATTAAATATTTATTTGTCTGTAAGGTGTACACATAGATCATTAACACTGAAATTTTAATATGGTCACTATGCTTTTAGAAGTTGACATCACAAACATTACATATTTTTCCATAGGTGTTTGCCAGATCCTATAATCATGACAGAGCATCAATGGTACTGTACCTCCAGCTCTCCTGTGGTTCATACCCTAGGCTCCTAGGCATATATTACTGGGTAGGCATCAATAAGCACATTAATCCGACATCACCATTACTAGAAAAACTTAAAAAGAGACCTGACGTCCTCCACAGCAGTCACACAGCGAATAGAGAGAGACTCACTGCTGCTGCTGCCGCTTGTAAAAGCACACAAAGCTCATGGTCACAGCCAGTGCAGCCGCCCTGCTCACCACTCCTCCTTGTGTTCTGCACAGAGACCCACATTGCTTCCTTTGGGGGCACAGCAAAGGATAATCAGCCAGCTAATGTCTCACACATTGGCTGTTTTTAAACAAAGATTAGTAGCATGAGGGTGGTGCCATATAAAGCCCCAAGTGTGTATCTGCAAAGACTGGGTCTCTGCTTTGAAAACGTAATTGTCTGGGAAAAAAACAGTCTCTTGGTCCCAGACACCAAGCAAAATACAAAACTTATATCACAACTTAGTGTGTTCTCTATCCCTACATGTCAATTCCGCTTCTAACCCAAATTCACTGTCACTCACCAAAGGCCTTGTTCAATCAGTGAGCTCTGCCACAACAAGCCTGTTGGCATATGTGAAGCAAAGCTGAGGCAACTCTTTGGGATAATCTTTTGTCTATAAATTTGATAGTAATCACACATTTGTAAGTATAATGACTATATCAGATACAACCTCATAAGGTACTGGAAGACTTTACTGGCTGCTTGTCAGCTGAAGTCTTACCAGAACTTTAGTTCACAATGCTAAATCTCAAAATATATTTTCCATAAAATAAAATCATTTTTGAAGTTATTTTTGTATAAATTCTCTCTTTTTTTAAGCTGCTGTTTGATTTATCAGGAATGAATGTTGGAGCTGATGTTTGTGGTACAGTCATGCCAGCAATGATGCCTGGGATCAGCAAAAGCTTCACAAAAACACATAGAACTTAAAAAAACCCCAAAAAAACCCCTCCCAAAACCCAGGTGTATGTTATATTTCAACATTTACATTTCAACATATATATGTCAGATATTTGAAACTAATATTCCCTGGTCCTTTGCATATGCACGGGTGACTTGTATGTAAGAAACTTGAAAAATCAACAAAAGGAACCAGAACAAATTAATAATCCCTTCCTTCAGCAAATTAAACTTCACTTTGCTAAATTAGTTGACCTTCCAAATTTGCCCAAGGGGAATCATGTAAGATTGGAGGGTTTATCTGATGAAACAAACATGAAAATGAGGATGAAGAATGTGAGGTGGCTGGTGGACGGATGGGCCCAGATAGGTTTGTTTAGTTACTTCTAAAAGAGTTCATTGAAAGGGGGAACTACCACCACCTACACATAAAGCTACATTTTGTTGTGACTGATTATTTATTCAAACGGACTTATTTGCCTCAGTAAGAGTGTGTATAGATAAAGGGAGGAAATATTCTACACAACCTATTACAAAGAATGTTGTACCAGCTTGGAGAGTGAAGCAGAGAGGGCAGTACAGAAAGATGCTGTTTTTTTCGAGATGGTCCAGGTAGAGTGAGAGGATTGTCCAGCTGACACATGTGGTCTTTAGAGTGGACATTATTTCAAACCATCCCAGACACATGAACTGAGAGGACATGGGTTTCTAAGAAAAGTAGCTCAGCTCCAGCGCATCTTCTCTCTGGTCTTTCAAATACCCTGGGTTTCTGTCACAATGAACTCTTACAGTTGAACAATAAGAAAAGAACTAGATCAAGTAAAAACAACAAATGATTGTGTGGCCACTTTAAAAATAATTCTTGTGGAGTTAACATGGAATGTTAACTTTCATGGCTAGAGATCATTTGCCCCTGCAGACTTATGGTCTTATTCCCTTATCAGAAGGCATTCAGTACCATGCAATACAGACTCTTCTGGGACAAACATGTATTTTTGCTTATTATGTAGATTTTATTAATGATGATTATTGTTACACAATTTTCTAAAATTTTTGATATAGCCTACCTGTATGATGGTTGATGATAATGATTGTATGAGTTGACAGAAGTACATTAAAAAGACTCCTGCAATTTCTCAAATTATGAAACTATATAGTTAGTTCCAAATACTAGAAGACTCAAACACATGTTCTTGATGCAGCTGTAACTTTGCTAACTCTTACAGGCAGATCCTCACTAGGGTAGTTCTTGTGAAAAAGTGACCTGACTAATATCTGAGGACACTTACATGCGGGTTGCGTTGATAGAGAGCAGGAAGTGTAACCTTTGACCAGAGAAGTAATAACAGTGTGAGCTTTCTGCAAACAAAACCTAGAGGAATTAGTGTGCAGTATCAGTCACAAAGTGCATTTAGGACTCTCTATAAATCTAACAAGCATTTAATGAAATTATCATCTTCCTGTGTAATTTGAAACAGATGTAAGAGTTTTGCACTGACAAGGATGTTTGAACTCCCAGAGGACTAGGGCTAGAACCAGAAGAGTGTATGACACTGAGGAGTGGGAGGCTCTCTAGGGCTCAAATCCATATGCAGGACTTCAATGTCTGGAAGAGCAAATAAGAATCAACCATCTCTAGAACAGAATCCCAGCAGCAACCAGTAATTTGGAAACACTGCTTATGTGGTCTTTAAAAAACCCCAAAACATAGGTGTTTTCATTTTGTGTGTCCTTTTGTCTTTATACTCCCCATATATATCACAGTTCCCTTGCCAGAAGATTTTTTTGGCATGTGAAAAGTTTAGATTCAGTTCCCTCTACCTCTTCCTCATCTGACTCATCCAAAATCTCTCTGCTCCATTTCCAACATAGTCACTCTAAGAAGCATCACAGAAGGATTCCATCTGAACAACACTGCTCACTAGCTACTATAGTGAATGGGAGTGGCTGGTCTCATTTTTCCCCACTGCATGTACTGGTACCAGGCATCACTATTTCACAAAAAAATCAGCTTGCAGGCTCAAGTACATAAATATCAGTAAATAAGGGATGGACCAACAAACACATTGTAAGTTGTCTTACATTAAGCAATTAAAGATGGCTTATTCTAATAAAGTGCTTGATGTCAGCTAGGTTGTTTCTTTCTTCATTTGAGGAAGATTAATTTGGTTTATTTTCTACCTAGCTTTCATCATGATAGCCAATTTTTTTTTTGATTTCCTATTTAATCTGCTTTTACCATATCTTTTTTATTATCATATCTGAGGTCCCTGAAAGTGAAGCTATTTTATGACCTTGCTGAACATTTCTTTCTGATGTCTGAATCCCCAAGTAAGCAGCATTTACATGCTTTAACAGTGATAGAATTATTCCTTCATAGTCTATAGAAGTTCTTAAGCTGCCTTCATCCCCATAGCACCTAACTCCATTGAGTAGCACATTAACTTACAAGACTAACATTCATCATCTCTGCCTCACTCTCCTCTCTTGAAGGAGTGTGTATGCAGGGGAGGGTGTGTTTTGGGTAGGGTTTGCACTGTACTTTATTTTTAAATGTCTCTGCTGCTAGGTACGTGGCTCAGAAAATTTTGCTGCTCACACAGAGCAAAGGCTGCAGAGAAGTTCCTAAAGGTCTTTCACTTCTGCAGTTATTTACATCCCTGTCTCCTGTCAGTTTCTATCTTGTTCAGAAATGAAATTTATCATGACAAAAGCTCTAATCCAAGTCTTAAAAAAGGGGCCCTTTATTGAAGCATTTTATACTGATGAAGTCTTTTGTATCTAGAGTAGAACGCACTTTCTGAACGTAAGATTTGTTTTGTATGGACTCCCAAGTATGGATAACGCTCATAGCTAGAATGATTACTCACATACATAGCAACCAGTAACAATACATTCAGTAGAAGTTTCACCAATGAGTAAAGGTTGATGATTGCTATTAAAGACCCTCCTTAACTTTGTGGCTTACTTGTGGTTTTACTGATTCAGCTTGATATCATAGGAACATCTTCAAGCTAAGGGGATGATAATATGATGATAACGAAGCAGTCCAGCGCAAGGGTACTTAACCTCATGGAGCTGGATAGTCACTCTGTTATTAAGAGATAATATGAAAACAAAATATAATTGCAGGTGAATGTCTTGCCAGTGTAATCATGTTAACCACTTGCTTACACCACTCAAAAGATGGATTAGGAAAGCCGTATTACTATCCATCCATGACATGGTTATCCAGTGATTGTATCTCCTTACCTCACTCACCATCTTACCTCTGTGGCACTTCTCCTCAGTCTTGGCTCACTGCCACTCCTTCTCAGCGAGAGAAGCTGTCAAGTCCTCTGGCGCTCCAGTAACCCTTGTGGCAAGATACCGCATCGGATTAAACAGGAAACAGACCCACTTCATTGTGCCATCAAATATGTACATGATAAAATGCTCCTGGACTACAGGAGTTGTCATCTAATCTAATATGGTCAGCATTAGTCACAGTCCAGTGAAACACCAACACATACAATTTTGTTACCAGTTGTGGTGCATTTATAAACCTTCAGTTCTCAAACTCTGAGGACTTCTTGAAGACCACAGACAATTTTATACATTAGTTTTTAGTCACATGAAAGTAGGATTCAAGTACATAAGACAAGAAAAACATATAAAGAGAACCCAGAGTATATTACTTTAAAGAAAATTTCATTGTCTGGGGAGGGCTAGAGTTGTGATTTTTGAACTCTTGGGTTTGGTGCTGCTGATGTTGCCAAGTATGAAATAGCCCTTGTGGAGAGATCTGAAAGAAAAACTTGAACTCTGTGAAATTGCTGTACCTCCCAATTTTCACTGCTTTGTTTGGAGCAGGTCAGTTTTCCTCTTCCTATTTCACAACAAATCCCCATTAATTATCCCTCTTACTCTTGCCACAAAGCCACTTATACCATTTCCTGTTAGATTTCACCCTCCACCTCCCTGTGCAATTAGCAAAGGAGTTTTTATTCATGCTCTGATTTCTGCCCAGTACTGCTGTTCTGCTCTCTCCCCATCTCTCACAGCTCCTTCCCTTTCTTCTGCTGTCTGATTTTTCCCCATCCCCTCACTCTCAATGTTAACCCTCCTCCCACACCTTCTGTGCTCTCCCTCTCCCATAACACCCCTCCATTTTGTTTCCCTGTCACTCCAGCAGCAGAAATCAAAGTGACTAACATCCCTGTCCCCCAATGGCATTTCAGAGCTCCGGAGCCAGATCAATTTTGTGGTGCTGCTAGCAGAGGCAAGGCAGAGGTGGGACACAGCCGTCAAAGGGGAGGGAGCAGGGAGGCAGCACAAAGGGACAACGAGGAGGCCAGCAGAGCAAGCGGGAGCACAGCTGCGACATGAAGGATGCTCGACATTCCAGCGCCACAAAACGCAAACTGTTTCCAGGTCTGGGAAGTGTACCATGGCTGATTCCTTCGTCCATGAACTCAGTAGCTAACTTGCTACCTTACAAATGTTGGGATAACCTGGAGGTGAAAGGAACAACGTACATCATATCTACAGTCTTTTAATTAGCGTTTGGCACCAGAGAAACCATTAAAAAAGGTCACGTTTTTCCTTTGGGCAACTACTTACTAAAAGCTTGATGTTAACCTTTGAGTATTTCTGACCCAATAATCCAAAGAAAACAAAGAAGTGCTTTTAACTTCCCATGAGCTGTGACATGGGAACTCAGAGTTTACAGTCCTGTCTTCTGGGACTCCTCTAGTAGGGTCTGTTCTCTCTAGCCCCAGGGATCTCTGCCATGGGTGCATTTCCAAAACTTACCCTTTCTTTTTGTAAAGAGATCACATTATGTTGAACAGCCTTGGTATGCAGGAGCAAAAATACACATTCCTGAGAAGGAATGCCTTGTATCCCACTGTGGGGAAACACTGACTGGATATTTCACTGGCATGAAAACCTTGTACTGTAACTTACCATATCAAAGGCCATACACCCCATACATCCCACAATCTGTTGTCAATTTGTACACTGACTCATCTACACCAATCTATGTTGTTTCAAGCCCGTTCAGTATGATCCTGAGCTGTCATTCCCAACCACACACAGTCTTCCCATCACTCTAATCAAGTAACCAGCCTACTGACCCACCACAGCAAAGACATGTCAGGAAAAGGGTCTGGAAAGAGGAAAATGAGTCAGAGAAAGTAATGAAATACTTACATTTATAACTTTGATGCATACAAAACTGAAAAACAGCAGCCTTAGTGAAGCAGAAGAGAAATGCCTTCTGAACAATACCAAATTCATCTGTAGCTTTTGCTCTCACAGAAGTCACACAGGATATTCAATGATAATCCTGAACAGAGGGGGCTGGGAAATTTGCATTCAATGAGTTATGATCCATATTAATTTTTCATATTATTTGCTGTGGAATTCTCTGTTCTCATGTAGTCAGGAGGAAATCCAACCAGGAAAACCTCAGAACTGACACTTCATACAGGCCAATCCCAGCAAACAACCTTAACTCCTCTTAGTTTTGAACTTCAAGGTTGCTTGGCCAGACATTCTGGAGACCAGCAGACAACCATTATGGACAAGATCAGTCCTGATTTATGTGAATGATCCTTCAGAATCAAACCCTGAAATGAGCAAGGACACCTGTTATGGTGTTTCTGGACCAGGATGAACAGGAAAAACTACAGAAACCCTTAGATAATTCCAGGCATTTCTAAAGAGGAAACTCTCCTACCTGGAAACTCTGTGAGAATGAGGGGAACTTCACCAAAGTCTTGCACTCTCACCATTCTAGTTACTGTCCATATAAGCAAGTTTTTTTGCCAAGCTCAGGTCTTTTGTATGACCTTCCTATGTTTGGATGAAAAAAAAGGCAAAAAAAGGCCTCAATTTCATGGTAAACCTTGCAGAAATATTCTGCTCTGAACAGCTGTTTTGAATACAGCACAAAACTGTAGATCACATGAGAGGGTTTTAACAGTCCCTCTGTAAAAATCCCATAGACTATTTATTTTTAGTATAAAGTCCAATAACTTTTAAAGATGGTTATCTTGATAAAGACATATTGCAAAAATGTTTCTTTTTTTTTCTTTTTTTTTCCCCCCAAGTGATCTTCTGATTTTATTGCCTATGCAGATTACGAAGTTTCCATAAATGTTGAGAAGAAAACCCCCCAACTTTATTTGAGCAAACAGAGAAGTCTGGAACTGTTGATGTGTTTTCTGTCACAGGCTTTTCTCTTTATCAAATCCTATTTTATCCAACTATTAGGACATCATAAATACTGGGGAGAATTTCATACTCAGCATCCTCCTGATACACATGGTCATGTGTCTTCAGCCCATTGCAAAAGACAACAGATTATCATTATTGTTGTAGTGATTATACTCCTTCTTTGCCCCAAAAGCAGCATGTTGTTACTTCAAGATGCAGATGATATCTAACCACTAATTCACATTTGTAATACATTTCTTTCTCTTTCTTGGTTGAAACCTACAGTGCTGGGGAGGTAAGTCACCTTCTGCAGACAAAAATGCAGCACTGCATTTGGAAATACACAGCAGTAAAGAGCAAATGTGCAAGTGTTGTATCAACAGTGTAATGTCTCTACAGGGATATGGTACAAATGCACAAAGAAAGAGATCACTGACAGCGTTTAAAGCTCATTCAAAAGATCATGTCAACCTACAATACCTACACTTTATCAAACAGATATTTCAAGAGGAAGTCTGGAATTCTGATTATGTTTCCAATGTCAATGGCATTGCTCTCACTGTGCAGTCCTGTTCTGCCTTGACTAGAAAAGCATTTTAAGCCCAATTTGTCCTCACCATCTCTAGCAGAATTAACATACCAGCTAGAGCCTGTTCTTGGCCTATTTATAACATCCTTGTTTTAAAAAATAGAGTGCATTTTAGAGATAGCTGTTTCCTCTATAAGACATAGTCTGATAATGAAAACATCATTAATCTATAGTATGGAGACAGATAGATCTTTGACAAAATGCCTTGTAAATGTCTCTAGCAGAGTAATATTGACTGATTCTGTCAATAGTTAGTAAGGAATTTGTTGCAATATCACAGAATCATAGAAGAGTTTAGGTTGGAGGGGACCTTTGGGACATCATCTGATTCAGCCTCATACTCAAAACAAATCCGGCAAGACAGGGCTGCTCAGGGCCTTGTCCTGTCAAGTTTTGACTGCCTCCAAGGATGGAGAATTAACCTCTCTGGGCCTCTACTCCAGTGTTTAACCACCCTCACAGTGAAATATTTTTATTTATTTATTTATTTTACATCTAATAAAATTCTCCCATGTTACAGCTTGCATTTGTTGCCTTTTGGTCATATCACTGTGTGCCTCCAAAAAGTCTTTCTTCTCTAGTGCATCTGATCTTTATAGACAACAACAAGATCCCCTCTCCCCACTCTTTTCTTAAGGCTGACTAAGCCCACTTCCCTCAGGTTCTACTTGTATGCCAGGTGCTCAAGATGCCATCTTGGTGGGCTCTGCTGGACTCATTCCAGCCTGCCAATGTCCTTTTTGTGCCAGAAAGCCCAAAATAGGAGACACCCACCCTGATGTGGTGGGAATAATTGCTGTTCCTGTCCACATGGCTACAATCTTGCTATGAAGGTACAGTATCTTGTTGGCCTTATTTATCACAAAAATACACTGCTGTCTGCTTTTCAGCTTCTTGTCATCTGGGGTCTTTAGGGTCTTTTTGTTTGTTTCGCCCCCCCAACACTGCTTCCACTGTCTGGTCTGTATGGTTGCATGGGATTATTTTGTCCTAGCTGCAAGATGTTGCACTTGACTTCACTGAAACGCCGAGGTCTCCATCAGCCCATTACTTCAGCTGTCAAGGTCCCTCAGAAGAGCATCCCTGCCCTCCAGCCTATTGATGCTCCCCACAACTTTGTGTCATGCACAAACTCGCAGATCATGCCCTCCCCACATTGTTCGGGCTGTTAATAAAGACGTTGAATGTTCTGGCCCCAGTGTCAACACCTGCTAGCTGGATTGTGCACCTCTGAACACAACCCTTTAAGCCTGGTGGGCCAGCCAATTTTCCTCTTGCTTTAACATCCATTTATTCAGGGAAAATCTACCACTTCACCTACCAGGATACAATAGAAGACTTTGACACAGGCCAAAGTCAAAACAGACCGCATCCACTATTCTCCCCACATTCACATAGCCAGTAAACATATCAGGCCTATCAGACTTCCCCGCAAATCACAATGGCTGTTCTTGTGATTTGAAGAGGTTGTCCTTGAAGACAAATATTAACGTAAATTAAATATATATGTATTTATTTTGAACACTGCTTAAGAGCATGCACCTTATCATATTTAAATAATTCAGAATTGGAAGACATACCCTAAGGAAGAGGGGTTTTTTTGTATCCCTGGTGCAATGTACTGGTTTCTCATTCAGAAAACAGGGAAGTGGCACAAACAAAATAAATTCAAGCTTGTCACCAAAAACCTGCAGATTCATACTGTCTTGGGCAAAGGCAGTTTCTTTTGGGGACATTTCAGCAACATTGCAGGTCCTGACAGCCACCTGGAAAAGAGAATTATTGTATAAGCTTTGAGCAGTATGAATTGCAACAGGAATGGATTGCAACAAGAATGAATTGCAAATCATTAGGTCTTCTTCACAAAAGCAGGACCACAGAGATAAGATTAGTTGAATGACAGACACGATACACTACATCCAAATGCAGCTGGAATGTACATTTTTTTCTTTTTATTCCCTCCTCTCTCAGGTCTGGCTTTTCATTTGTGTTGAGACTTAATAATTATAAAGCAGGCATTGGCCTAAATGTAAGATTTTAAGGAGTGATTTTTATACGAAAGTATTTATGTGGTGTTACAAAGAGACCCCCATGAAATAAAGGTGTTTTTAGGAAAAGATTCATGATCAGCGTGAAAATGCAGTTAACGCGTTTGGGCTAGTCTGTCCTCCTAGGGAAGCACCTGTTGCCTTATTAGAATAGAGTACACATAAAAGAAGTTGCTATTTCTGTTGTGAACTGCATTATTTTCAATTGTGATAAGAATCATAGACAGCTTCAAAAACGCCTATGTGAATGCGGGCACTAACTACACTCTGAACAATTTGCCTTTTGGCAGAACTGTCACTCTGACAAGCTCCTGGCCACCTGGGCAGAGCTGGTCTCTTGCTGCACATCCAGCTGATCCGTGGGTTAGAGTGGGATAGCCCACAGGGGCTCTGTATCAAAGCTGGACTTCCAGTTCCTAACAGAGCACAGATACTTCGGAGCACTTCACATATGTACTGTGTGTATAAATAAAACATGAAGCATGCTACACTAGCTCCAATTAGGAGCAGTGGCACGCTTCTGTGAAATGGAACTACATTACCGTATAAACTATGTGAATTTTCAGAAGTATCCAAGAGAGACTTTTCCAAATATTTGCAGATAAACCAAAGGGGAGACTAAATAACGAAGGGTAAAAGTAGCAGAATTATTTTCCTCCTTTTTTTGCTAAAGAAAGGTTTAGAAGGAGCCGCAGCTGTGATTACAAGTAGAGGAAAATTCCAACAGTGTGGTAAATTATTAATTAATATTGATGCACTATCAATCAGCATAGTGCATTTATGGAGTATTCAAAGTTAGAGAGAGGCTAATTAGCAGTCTAAAGGGAAGGCCATTTGAGAAAGCATGGTAGAGACTTTGGCTTAGATTTACAGTGGTATTTATTTAGAGATTTTATGGGTTCATTGAATATGTACAGCCGGTAGTTTCATAAAGTGAGTCACTAGCTACTTTACAGAGAAAAAGTAAATCTGACCAGACATAACATGTTTTTCCAGGTTAACTGTAATGGAAGTGCATGCACTGGACAGGAAGAGGAGTTCCTTCAGACCAGCCCACCACAGCAATACCAGAAATGCTCATTTGATGTAAGAAAAACTACAGTTTGGTTATTCAGCCAGCTAAATACTGAATTTCCATTCAA
The DNA here is from genome assembly GCA_013396655.1 of Campylorhamphus procurvoides. Classification (NCBI taxonomy): domain Eukaryota; kingdom Metazoa; phylum Chordata; class Aves; order Passeriformes; family Dendrocolaptidae; genus Campylorhamphus; species Campylorhamphus procurvoides. Next base: position 165,876 of record WBMV01008576.1, read on the forward strand.
CCCTCTAAAACATATTTCTCTGTCTGGGCAATACAAAAATACACCTACTATGACAGTTAAAGACTACAGTGATTTTAGACATTATGCGAACAATGATCTGGATGTATACTTATTTTCTGCTGATGTAACATCTATTGTACAGCAACACAGATTAATTACTATAGTTTCAGGAGTTTTTCTGCAGCATTTACAGTATTAAGATTCATCTGCGTGCTTATTGGAAGCTATAACTTTTGAGAATATTTAGAATGGGAATGCCTAGGTTTCAAAATTACATTGTTGGAGTAAGAAGATTTGTCCACAGATAAAATTTTACTTATGATGACGTAATTTCAAACAATAAATCAATGATTTGTTTTTCTTGTTAAAACAATGCCTGATGACAGCCACTTTTCCAAAGTGGTTTGATTCATATTGTTTTAAAGCCAGTCATCAAAATCAACTTTCCTCCTTTTCTTTAGCATCACTGTGAGAGTTAATCCCTGCCTTATACAGGTTCATTCACATTTTCTATTCAATTTCATTGAGAATTGGAAAAAAATAAAAAAGTAGATTTAAAATTGTAATTCAGATTTCATTTTAAATTGCTTATCTCTGTTCACCTTCTGATTAAACATAATTTTTTTGGAACCAAAATATCACATTATCTTTATGACCACACTCTCCATCAAAGCAGTAAAAGCTTGAAGGTTTACTGCAAGAAGGGTTCCCCTTACTGGTATTTCAGTGTACTACAGGGCTCAGATCCCCTTTATGGTTTTAAACAACTGAAATCATTTAACCCAAAGCAGCTGCTGGTTGTGTCTTGATTTGGGGACCCCTCACACAGTCTTTGTTCAAGGCTTATACATATGTTTAGCAAACATATGCCAAGTCATCAATAAATACTGGCTACTGGTTGCTGGATTTGCAAGTGTCTTCATAGTTTTTGATACTTTTCGAAAGGAGGGACATATTTCTGTATGTGTATCATCAAACAATATGTGCTAAAATACCAATTATATTATTTACAGCCACAATACATACACCTTGTAGTTATATAGGGTGTTTGAAAGATTTTATTGGCATTTACATAGAGTGGCTACAAAAATGACCGAGTGACAATTACGTTAAGTCATCTTGTAAGTGCTGCTGAACCCATTATCCCCTGACAGTATCCACACAGGATACTGAAACCTCGTGGTTTCTGAGAGAGGGTGCTCACCACAGTAGAGAAGGTCAACTTCAGCAATGCATTTTCACACTCTCATTCAAAGAACCCCACAGGGCAGAGCTTGGGAAATGGAGCTGTACAGCTAATCCTTCACAAGTGTATCCATTGTTTAAAACTGCTCTACCAAAAATGAGCAGAATAAGTTTTTAAGTCTTGACAGCTCAGTATTTCCCATAGCTAGTCCCAGTCTACCTTGCCAGAATAAGGAATATCCTATTTCTTTTTTTAAAAAGGCCAGAAGAAACACTCATCTCCTTTACATTTGGAACATTGGAAGAAATATTTTTCATTTTCCATGGCATGTTACTTTACAGTGAAATTTCTTCTGCTGATATGGGCACATCTGTAACATACAGAGAACACAAGGTGGAAAGATCTGTAGATGCTCCTCTTCACACTGAAGGTAAATTAGTTACCTTACTCTGGAAGGCTGAAAAAATACGGCTGCTGCAGTCAGGCCAGGAGCTCAGAAAACATCTCAAGTGCACAGGCGTCCCAGGCTCCTCAGTTGGCTCATCACAAGGTCAGGATCAGCTCTGACAATGCTGGTGGGCTGTGCTGCAGCCTAAGATGAAGTAAGCATACTGCCCATTAGCAGTGTAGGACAGAGCTACAGCATCTCCACATGCTTCCTGTCACAGACATTGTTTGCACATGCCCCCACACTTTCTCCCTGCTACACAGGCAGATGGACTCCTGTGGGTTGTCAGAAAGCTGGCTTGGCTTCCTCCTCAACGAGTGCTCTCTTGTGGCTGGGGTACAAACAGCTCATCTTGACACCTGCTCTTGTGAATGATTGCTGGTTCTTGCTAAGCAGTGAATGGCTGTTTCTGTCCTGGTTACGGTCCATGTCAGAGCTCCAAAAGGCCACAAGGCTTCCTGGGACTCGACTGTCACATCAGGCAAAGGTAGACAGATCCAGACAACCCTTGCTGCCAGGTCATCCCTTGACCAATAATCCCTGTTTCCAGGGCTCATTTTCTAACACCCCTTGCTGTGGTGGGATTCTCCCTTTTAAGTTCCACCTCCAGGTTTTTCAGACTCTCAGCTGTGGGGGTTAGGTCCAGAGGCTGTGTTTTTTAACCATTGCCATTTTGAATTGAAAAAAGACATTCCACAATGCTTATGTTTGAAGTATTTTTATTGCCAGGCACCAAAGGAAGATTCAGTGAGTACAGTACATACACTTCTCAGTTGCACAACATCCCAAGATCACATTTTTATGGGGAGTTGCTAAACTGTAGATTCCTGACCATTTCTTGAGGATTTCTTCTTTGTTGTATTGAGATAGTAATGGCACTGGAAGTCCACATAGGATTTCTAACTAATTTTCAGGCTAAATGCTGTGAAAGTAAGCCATAATACTGGAATTCCGCTATGAAATAAAACAAAGCACAACAGCCGATATTTCATTTTCAGTAGTTACTTCTGTCATGACTTTTTAAAACCGTATTTTCAGGCAAAAAGATGGAGCTTTTAGCATTTCTTTAGAATCTTCTATTCTCTACTCCAAGCACTAATCTAAATGAGAGTGTTGTCAGGAGTTTCTCACATCACTTTGCAAGAGAATCAAGTTTCATTGAAGTCATATTTAATTTAGAGCTAAAAAGTCTTAAATGATAGTTGGTAGAAAAACTTAGTGTTCCTGTGTCCTGGCTTGCTTTCAAAGGAAGGAGAATCTAGCCTACAGATGGCCAAGTATCTGAAGTCTCTGTCTGGCCAGGATGTACTTGTAACTAATTTAGGCATCTGCTTTTGATGATGCCTTTTTGGGCTGTTGTAGGAAGCAGCCTGCACTAATAGTCATGTATGCCATTTTTGGCAGTAGGCCTGTTTCCTTAATTAAAGTAATTTTATTCATACAATCAATAAACACACATTTCCTTCCCAAATATATCTTGAAAAAATGTTAATTTAGATAGAGTAATAGAGTATTTGGCCATGCTATAATAATATTAAATCAATATTTGAAGGAGATTAGGGAACGTCTTTGAGAATATCAATATCTTCACTAATAGATTAATAGTTCATCACATACTTCACAATAATTTAAAAAAATATCAATATTTAAGTCATGTTAGAACAACTACAAGGAAAGTCTGGATTAAGGCTGCTTTTTGGTCCCAAATCTAAAACCCCCCAAACATATAAAAGCAGAATGACATAAATTCAGTTCACTGTGGTACTCAGGATTTCCTAAATCTGCTTCTTAACATTGCTTGAAGTCTATTTTGTGCTCTGAAGTGCTTTAAAACAATTGCATGCTTTATTGCTTACTTTCACACTTAACTAACAAGTTTAACTACAGGCTTGAATACCAGTACAGAATTCCTTTTGAGAATGCTGAATTTCAGGCTAGACTCCCACCACCTACTCCAAAGAGCACTTTGCTCTAAGCAGAGGCAAAAGGGTATAATTAGCTTGTTCCTATTTCTCACTTCCTGGCACCTGGCCTTTCCACCATGTGATGAAGCAATGAAAGTCCAAGTTTTGGGACAGTGGGAGCCACCCAGAGCAACCAGTGTGCAGTCTGAGGATGGGAAGGTGCACAGAGCTGCTCTGTAAACCACTCCACCACCTCCATTCTACCAGCATCTCTATCAGATGTGGTTTCGTGACTCTCCACTCAGGAAATTCTTATCTCTCTTCACATCTGAGATTTGAAGCCATAAAAAACTGACTGCTGATTCTATGCTTTGCCTTTCACTTCTCCATAGCAGAGAAGCTCAGAGAAGTTTTTCATCAAAGCAGCCACTGTGGTGGAGACAAGCTTTCCAGGACTGGGAGGCAAGGGTAAGAGGGGTGAATAAAAGTTGAAGAAACTTTAGTCCCCAACTGCCAAGTGGTGATGAGAGGTACCAGTGCAGAACCACCCTTTTGCACAATGAAATCTCTTCCTGCCTTCTCCACTTTCACTGAGTGGACACAAGAACAGCAGGGTCTGATGTCAAGTGGGCATCACACTGTCTCCTTGCTCTCTTCTTCATTTCTCTCCGCACACATACACTGTAACCTCCCTGCAGCCTGAGTTCCCTTCTAGCTCTGTGTTTGCATAGTTTCAAACTCTGTGGTGGTGGTGGCCATAGAACTGGATCAGGAGGAAATTTTCAAAATAAATTGCAACATTACAAAATACCCAGCCATGGTGAGTGATGCTTGGATGCTCTCACCTGAAAGGTGAAAGTGCAAGTAGTTACAGAGATGGTGCTGCCCCAAAGAGCTGTGCTAGAGCACGAGATAACATGTGACTCAGGGTAGCAAAAGCTCAACAGATGTCCAAGGCATTTATCTGTTGGTAAAAGCTGAAGTTCAACATGCATCTGTGCCCTAATTCCGTGATAACTGAGAGGTGCGAATGGAGGGGTCCTGACAGTCACCTTCAGTATGTTCCTGAACTCAAAAAGGATGATGGGTTTCCAAAACACACTGGTGTATTAAGGAAGAAAAATAAAGCATGCTCAGCATTAGAGAGTCCCAGTTACCTGAATAACAGACATTAATCACACAACAGGACACACTTTTTCAAGCTGTAAAATAATACTTCTTCCTAAGACAAATTCCCTGATTCCACATACATCCTGGGATCGACCGAGAATTTGTTTTTGCTTGTGCATTCCAAGAGACAGAGTATTTTTGGTTTCATGGTCTAGGAAGCAGATAAAAAAACCCAAACTATAGTTTAGAGGCCAATGTTGTGTCCAAATTAAATATGAACTCAGGCTGCTCCAGCGTCTTGTTAACTTAACTCTGTGTTGCATAATCCATCAGCCAGCTGATAAATTACTTGTGGGACTGTATTTGTGAGAGCAGCCTCCCTCAAACCACTGCACTTACTTGCAGGAGTAACTGTCCATCAGTGGGAGAGAAAAGCAAAATCCAAGTTTTGATGTATACAAAAGCAATTTAGCAAAGTACTTCGCAATAAGAGGCCTCTCTCTGCACTGTTGCATCCTCTTCTCCAGCTGCACTACATACAATTCCAGCTACTTCATTACCCTCCATTGAAGCATTTTCTGTTGTCTGGTGGGCTTTGAGGGTTTTTTTGGTGTTTTTTTTAAACAGTGTTGGAGGGGGGAAAGCATTACCTTGCTGGGTACCTCTTTCTTGCCTTGACTGGAGGGGTCTATTCACAGAATAAGACTTGAGACTTACTTGCTTCACCCAGTGTGAGTAGTTCGTCTCCTTTTAAGATTCACTCAGCAGTATTTTCATAAACAGAAAAATAGTGAATGGCCTGGCATAAGCAGCAAAGTTCTTTTGCTGTAGATTTATTACATTTTTGGCTGACTATAGAAAACAGCCTATTTTAAAGTGTTTATAAGAAGCTATCAGAATCTTTTTGTTTATAATTTTAATTTATTTAGAAATTAATATATTCCACAGCATATATAAATTTCACAAACTTAACGCTGGCAAACACATAGCACATGCTCTTGAAAAATACTATGAAAGCCTCCCAAGGCTTCTTTCCCCATGTAAAATCTGCATTGAATGAAGCATCTGGTTGCCATTCTTAACCCCCTGCAAAATGATTCAGAAATGAGCCATTGCTCATTTCCAGAAAAGATGACTTAATTCTATCTGTGTGGTACTGCAAAGTGAGCATAAATTCCCCAAACTCTTCCTACTTATATTACTGTAAGTCAAGTGACTTCAGTGCAACTAATCCTGATTTACATCAGTGTAAGCCAGGAGAGACATAAGGACTCTAAATTTCCTCACTTTTTGTTTTCATACAGTATTTTCTCCTCCTGATGGTTATCCATTAGCCTATAAATCTCAGTAGCCCTAAACTCATACAGCCAATTAATTCTTGAAGGGTTTGGCCTATTTTTAGCAATATACTTGAGCCAACTCCAGCAGTTTTATCTCCTGATCCCATTTTCTGATCCCATGGGAAGGTGATAGGCTGAGAAATTTAGTCTGAGCTTTATAGCCGTGCAAGGCCATCCCTGTAAACTGCCCTACTGTCTGACTGCACATGTCTTTGGGGTGCCCAAGCACTTGCTCACAAACGTACTATTCAAACCCTTACAGTCACAATTTCTGTAACTTCTGTCATTAAGCAAAGCAAGCAACTCAAAATCCCTAGTCTTTATCATGGTACCTACAAATATTCCCAAGGGAAAAGACACACTCCATAGGTTTCTGAGGGATTCACCCCCTACCTTACCGCTCTCCAGGTAAGATTTTGACAGCTACTAAGTGAAACAGGGACCAGACTGAAGCTTGAGCAACAATGTTAATCAATTCAGGTGCCCATTCAGAGATCATTCAATACACTACAGAGAGAAAATGGAGTTTTAGGATTTTTCATCCACACTACCTTAGGAATCAGATGACATACTCATGAAATGAAACATTAGAAGTATGATATCATCAGAATGGTCCCCCCACCTCATCAAGCCTTTAAGTTATGACTTGCTCAAGGATTTTAGAAAGTTGATAACCCTCTCAATCATTACAAGGCACTGTGTTTTCATCTAATAGTTTTTCATTAAAGAGTGATATTGCTACAGATTTAATGGTTTAAAAATACTGGCTACTTTGATCAATTAAAAATTATAACACCCTGGTACAGCCCTCCCAGGAGTACAAGCCTCCCTAAAGTGTCAGCTGCTGGAAGTAATGCTATTTTTATGTAGGAAACTGAAATTATTGCATAGCAAAACATCCCTGTGCTTATAAATTTCGATTATGTACTAGTCTGTACTTACACAGTTTACATGTTTTTTTCCACCTGAATTATTTAAAATAATACTACAGAGCATTCTTAGAACTGTATTCAGCCTTCCCAAATGCTGTGATACAATTCCTTAAAGAAGGAATACACTACATCATTCTTTTTCTATCACTACTGAATTTAGACAGCATTATTCCCTTTCTATAGTGAAGCATAAGAAATTAAGTGAACTGCCTCAAATCATACACCAAGCAGGATATGTACACCCAGAAACTAATTCTGGAATTCTTCATTCGTTGTTCTCCTAATGCAAGTGGCATAGTATGATAAGGACACATGCTTTAGCAATGTAACCTTTCCAGGTCATTTTATTTAAAAATTATTGTTCATTCTGTCCTTGCATAGGGTTGCTATTGAATGTCTACTACATTGCCACTCCTGAGACACTTGCCTATCACCTACCATAACAGGAAATTAAAACTGTATTTATAATTCACAAAGTGCTTTGGGGCTTCTATGGATCAAAGGTACATTGGAGATGGAAAGTATTTCATAATTTTAACTGAACATCTTAGCTTCAGAGTTGTTTCTCTGCAAGTAATAAATTAGCATTTCCTCTTCTGGTTGCTGTCTTTTGGTCTCTGCTATCTTTAATGTGAATTTGCAACTGTCAAAATGAGTAATATGCAGCATCAATTTAAACCCAGCTTTTCGATAAGTTCAGCATAATAGTTTCATTTTGTCTCGATTCTGTTTATTGCTATTAAATTCTGGATTGTTTTAAATTCCCTGAGACCATCTTTGAAGTATCAATTATAAACTGTAGGCATTTATTAGAATTCAGTTTGAGATAGAACTCTCATTTAGCTGGAAAACTTTTCTTTCTGGCCTTTGCACTTAATACAGAAGAGGTGAAGGAAATATAATTTGCCATTTAAGAAAGTAGAATGTTTAAAGAAGAAGTTTTATAAATTATTGTAGAGATTAGAAAAGAAAGAAAAGAACCTCCACAAAGAGCATGGATAGAGGTGAAGAACCACACACAACTTGCTTTCTGGCCATCTACACAGTTCATGACTGGTCAAAGACACTGGAAGAGAAATTGAAAACATGAAGCTCAGAAGCAACACAACTCCTCCCATTCACAAAATACACTTCTCTATGAGTTCGAAATGGAAAATGAAGTCATCAATTCTTGCAAGTCAAAAGATTTCTATAATAATATGGCTTAGAACACACTCCCTAAGAAACTTGCTATTTCTGCATGACTAGACGTTTTAGTGGATCAGAGTTAGGTATGGTGTTTGACAGCAAAATCCTGCATAAGCCCTCCCTCCTTTTTCTTTTAATTATTTGTTATTCCAAATGCTTATTGATACTCAGAATAAACAGCAACATCCATAGTTTTTTTCCACTGACACAGAAATTTTCACATCCTCAGCTATTTATATAATATTGTGTAAAAAATATCCTTTCCTCTCTGCTTAGCAAATAATAAAATGCTTAAATCACTGAGATCAATATCAGAAATGGACTGAGAAAACAATGCCTAGAAATAGATTAGCATTTGTCTAGAACTAAAAAATTGAGACGAGAATTACAGTTCAGACTGGATGATACCGAAACCTTGCGGGCTGTTCTTTCAATTGTTTCTTCAAGAGCATGGGTGATCACGTAAGATCATCTGAAGGGTGTTTATAGTGTGCTTGACAAATAGATTCAAAGTTTTTTACATCTTAATTGTTACTTTATATATTCTCTCTCTATAAACCATCCAGTTTGTGAATTTCTGAGTTGTATGCAAATACTAAGCAATCATTATTTAGAGCAGATGAAGATACTCAGTCTTTTCTTTTTAATCTAAATCCTACTTTTAAATCTGCCTTTGACTTTTTATTCTTCAATCTAAACATCCTATTTTCTATTCCAACTGAAGTCATCACTAATGTTGACAAACTGATTATACTGTCTTCTTGATCAAAGATCAGATGGGAACCAAATTGCTACCAAATGTGTGCTGGCTTCCGTTTTTATTCTTTCTTTCAAGGACACCAACAATTTCACCAGGATGATTCACTAACAATTCCTTAGTGCTAATATGAGTCTTGAGTTTCTTACTTCCTTGATCTGGAGCAATATCCTGTATTTCCTCCAGACCTATAAAAAGGAAGGGTACAGCCTTGGCTTCTGGCCTTGATTCTGGCGTTGCAGGTGAAACCTCATTATATAGCTGGACAGTTATTTGTGCTTGAAATTACATGTCTCAATTATCTGGCAAAATCACTGATGAAACCTTTGGCATGGTGCAATCCCAGCATGAATCAGTCATCTTCAAAATGATTAAAATGCATATACCTGAACATCAATGCTTAATAGCTGGTAACATTTCCAAGCAAACAATGCACTCAGGAAGGAAAAAGAATAGGAAATTTTCACGCCAGTGAGGTATGTCAATTCAAGGAAATGCATAGACATAAGACAAACTGGGGGGGAAAGGGGCAAAATATTATCACATTTTCAGGGCCTCAAAGCTCATGAGATGAAATGGATAATATATAAATATTACATAATTATAAATAGAGATAGGAAGAGTGACAAAGAAGCTAAAGGCACAATATAATCTTTTGCCCAAAGTATTGTATAAAGAACTCTGTTAGAGTTGTCATCTTTCCCTTCCTGCTACCCATGGTCATAGTTGTTTTTCCTATTCCTTTTTTATTCTATCTCCGTTTGCCATTATTTTCCCCTCTTTCCATTTTGATGTTTTTAACCTTTAGACCTTGACTACAGCATAATAAGTCTAGTGTGGCATCTAGTTTATCTTTTCTAAGTAATTTCTGTTTTAAAAAAAAAGTCTTTCAGAAAAATAGCATTGAGATTCCCTTTTTTTTCAGAGCAATAAGCTGATCTGGCAGAGGACTTCTGGAGAGGCTATTTCAGTATTAAACTGAGCCAACTACCTTAGATGGAAGTGGCAAAGTAAAAATGGATGATTCATAAATAGCTGTGCACGCACACAATTCAAATCTGGGGCTTCCTGTGGTGATGGTATTTATTGTTTTCAAATCTAAGCATTCATGCAACGGGTAGTGAAGCCAGAAAACTGAGCTTAAAAAGTAATTTTAGATTTGTCCACTTTTTGCCAGACAAGTTTGAATTCTGTTTGGAAGCTCTTTCTGCATGGTGATAAGATGCCATTGCCTTCCCTTTTGCTTTTCATCTCTCCCTCCTCATCCCAGCATAGCAAGCAGTCAAGCAACTGGGGAGAAATGAACTAGAGTGGACAGAGGAAGATGATTTTGTGGAGAGACGGGGAAGGCAGAGGTTGTCATTTCTGCTTCCGCTCTTTGGAAATTACATCCCCAAACCACTGTGTAACCTCACCTACTTTTGAAGTGGGAAATTACCTGTGCTCTGCCTCACTGGTCTCAGCCTCAGCCCAATCTCAGTACCTTTAAGATAGAGCCTACTCTTGTTCTTGAGCATATCCAGGACTGTTGACTTCCTCTCAGCAGGAACTGGACTGAGCCCATGTCTAGTAGCAACAAATATCAGAATGAATGCCAAAATGCTTCTTATGTTCCCCACAATGCTGATGGGGAAAAATGGAGAAATGGCATGTCATCAGGACCATTCAGCCATAGAATAGCTGTGCCTCTTTGTTTAGTGTCCAGAAAACCAGATTTACACTGACGTCAGAACTGCAATGAATCCCAGCATGCTACTGGAAGCTGTGAGGGTTTTTAAAGCCTCTTGGCTCCCAAGAGCCAAACTGCTCCCCTGGACTCTTCTGGGCACAGGCACAACTGGGGAAGCAGAACAGAAGCCTCCTTGCAGGGCTCCTGATATCTGTACCCTGCTGCCAGGTCAGATAAAGCTTTATGCCACTTTGTGAGTAAAAGTTGGGTTTATTGGGTTGACATGACACAGACCACTCTCTTTTCCATAGAAAAGACAGCAACTGGAAACTGAGCCGAGAATTACACAGAGCTGTAATGACTGTGTCCACTGCGCAACATTCATCATTGCTATTGAAGACTGACTGGGACCATAATAAATATGTGACTATTTGATATATGTCCTCAAAAAGGTCATCCAGAAGCATATCCTGGGAAGCCCCTCCTGGCATGAAGTGCAAGACCAGCCAAATTGTTTTAACTCACCAGTATATTTTTAAAGTTCATTTAAAACATTTTGTCATGTATGTTCTCTTTTACAGAATGATACATCACCACTGACAGTTGGTGCATACTGTTTTCATAGCCTAGCTTTCAAAAATATTATGAACAAATATCACAGTGGTATTGTTATAATGAATTACAGTGATGTGTTTCCTGAGAGAGTGCCAATGACTGGTTTATGTCCTCCATGATGTTTCTGTCATAAGAAACGTGGCACAAATCTTTTCCCAAGGTTCAGCAGTATGTTTAGAGCAATAATGCTACACATTTTTTTCTTCTTTAAACAGTTTTCTCTGAGCCTTGATGTACAGCCTTTTAAAATTTTATTTTAATATGGTCAACGATCTAACAACACTTATTATGTTTGAAGTTGCTTTATTGTAATCTGGAAATAATTTTCGTCTGACTCTTAGCAACAGCCAAACATAATAAAAGATGTATAAGCCAAACAATGTTAAACAGAGGCTTTCAGGACTACATGAGGTTCTCATACAGTTGTACAGTCCTGCAGTATCAGTTTAGAGTCCTGCAGTACAAGTAGAGAAGGAAGCACTGAGCCCTTCACATCAGCTGGCAGCTGATCTGGGAGGCAAAGAACATTTAGCAATGCTGCACAGAACCTCTTCAGGTTCCCATTACAGGCTGGGTACGAGCTTTGAGTTTTCCCTGAGGGTGTTTTGCTCCCAGTAACTAGGCATTGTCTATGCACTAGTACTGGTGCCTTGCCAGCCCCCAACAACCTTCCCAGCTGAACTGCTTCCCTCAGGAATGATGTGCCAGCAGGCACTCTTAGAAAAACGTGGCTGGATGAACATGAAATTCTTTTCATAAGATCTGTAGGGGGGGGAAATGTCATATGTTTGCCAGCTGCTCATCTTGATACAGGCTTGTAGTTGGAGCTATTAAAAACACAGGAGTTTTAACTTTTTCGTGGTTTTCAATCCAGGCTACTCGGTGAGAACAAAAGTTCATTTAACTCCAGCTGTGTTCCACCACATTCATTTCAATAATGTTTGGTCTACTGAACATACAGAATTAAGTACCTGTGTGTTCTGAAGTGGCACAGATATTTTGTGTCAGGCACTCAGAAGTTGTTCTGGACAAAAATGTACTAAGGGGGGATTAGATGCAAATATATATCTGGCCATAGCTGAAATGGCAATATTTGCTAATAGATACACTGCACAGTATGGTAAGCATTTTTAAACATACAGAATAAGATATAATAGCCATTACCTTTACAATTTTGCAACTCTGTCTAACACATTAAATGCTGCCTTCACAATAGTAACCCATCCATATAAAATTCTAAATGCTCTTTCAGTATCTCAAAGAGTTTTGGATCTCACAATGCTCCTTTTTCTTCCCACACAAAGATATTTCTCTCACTAGAAAACAAAAAACCCAATCCCTCCCCAAACGAAATGCAAGCAAGAATATTTCCAGAATGATAAGAAAATAAAAAGCAATGAGTGAAAACAAAATACTCTTTGCCTAAAAGAAGGAAAAACCCTAAGGGGCCCAGAGCCACATTTTTTTAATGTGACAGGCACTTAGAAGTGTAATTGATGGGGCACTTAACATGGCTCTTGACCAAAACAGCTCATATGCAATAGCAATGTCACATTTATAACATGCCAAAAATCATGCTAATATGTATCCCATGAAAATGCAACTACTTCATAAAGTAGGTGAAAGAAGATCCCCCATGTTAGTAAATGTATTCAAAGTTTAAGTTTGAAGGGCTAGATTGTGATTTCAAATTATTTCCACAAATAGACAAGCAATAAATTTTCAAAAGCTCCCTGTTTTCTGCTGTATTAGGCTATGCTACCTTTGCTACAAATACGATAAAGGAAATTGTCTACAGTCCAGGTTTACAGTGGAAACCCATTGCCTCCCACACCAGGGAGAGGGCCGACCAGGTCATTTATCAAAAATTACTAATGCCTAAAGCCATGGGTCACTTTTCAACCGAAAGGATAATAGTTTTTCCTTTCAACTACAAATTCCAGTCTAGACATGCTTTAGTATGCCTCTTGAAATGTCTTTTTGCTAAAAGTGTACTCCAGTGTCAGTTACCCTCATCTGAGGCTTCTTTACATGAACCCAGAGCCACCTGCCTTTCACAGGCAGTAGGAAAGCCTGAAACAGGCAAAGAGTTCCTCAGTGCACGATTTTCTTGCTGGATAGTAATCACCGATTCCCTTTCTGACACCTACAGCACTTATAAGTAATACATATATACACACACAGAATTTGGTATTACTTTACCTTATAAATACTGTTTACTACATAAGTTTGATGCATAATGAAGCAGAATAACAAAGAGACACATACCCACAATGAAGGTGTGACTCTACAGGTATTCTGTTTGCTCCTGTAGGGTGTGGTAAGCCCCAGAAAAACATATGGAAAGATAGTTGCTGTCACAAGAACTTTAGAGCCAAGCTCTATCATCAAGCCACACATGCTGCAACTTGATAATCTTTCCTGACAATGTTAACTGGTTACCTTATGTCACACAAGAACTTTGGGCACACCATAGTGAAAATTAATCTTAGTAACTATCTGTAGCCCTCTGAGACAGTTTGCTACTAATTACAAAGCTTACATTTATTACAGGTGCATGGGGTCACTGTTGACATTTCAGCTCTTAATAGCCTTTCTTCACGTACACACCAGAGCACAGCATGTCTCTGTTGTTTAGCACCACGCAGCCCCCAAACCACCAGTGGAGCCAGCCATCAGCCTGCAGCGACAAATTCACTACTTGCAACCAAAGTTCCTACTCTATCTTAAGAGCTTCGACAGAGAAAAGCATCAAGTGAGTAGCCAGTTGTTCTTTACCAAATGACTTCAAAAAGTTGAAAACTGCACCGCACTACCTGAGGGCTGGAAGCAGTTCAAGGTGACTAAGAGTGAGCAACCTGAAGTCTATGCCTTTTCTTCAACCCTGCAAAGCAGAGCTGAGGTACGCTGACAAGACAGTGCAAGCTCCCTCTGCCTCACTTTTGTTCCGTCTCCTACAGACTATAATCTGCAGAAGCTGTCAGTCCTGCAATTTGTGTGAACATTAATTTCATGGAAAGATAGCAATTCTAGCTTAGAGTGGCTCATCTCTCCAGGCTACATACTAGTTAAACTAAATGACTATATTAAAAAAAAAAAGAAGAAAAAAAAGCTCTCAGATACAGCACATGGTCGTCATAAATATTAATTTATGAATCATGACTAGCTTGGAAAATATGAATAAAGATGAAAGTAGTGAAAACAGTGACTGAAAACTTTATGACTGAACATGCTGAATTTGATTAGTTATGATTAATGGGGGTCACATTTTGTCCCTTGTAAATAGTTGAGTAATTGCTGTAAATCCATGAAAATATTCACAAAAAGTGAAAGGTTTTAGCACGAACATCAACCCACAAAGGAAATATGTAATGTGTTACTACAGAGCCATTCAAAACCTAAATTCCTTGCAGCTTGAGATACAACATTTTGCCTTCAATTTCTGGCATCATCATCTACTTCTTCACTCAAACATGACCACAAGATATCCCTGTGGCAAATAAAACTCCAGCTTTGTGAAAACTATTATTTAAAAACTCATACACACATCATTGGCAATGCTGAATTTTTACATTTAAAATAATGAAATCACTATGTTCATGGATCTAATAACATCACTAATGTATCAGGTAATAGTAGCTGGGGCCAAAATGAGGATGTGTCATCTTGAAAAGGGCCTTCAGTGTTGGAACAGTGATACAAATGTCTGCACTGAGTTTCATTTGGTTACAGAAAGCAGGAGACAACTGAGATTTCTCTATCACAAAAGGGTCTCCGTGATGTCACACTCAAAATATGATCAGTCTGCAGCGGGGAGAAATGAAAAGTGTGTCCCTGGAACTTGTAGGTCACTTCTCTGCCCCTGTTTCACAGCCAGCTGTCCACCAGCCTGCTGGCCCTCAGGAAAACCCCTTGCACAGCTTGTCATAGATCTAGTACCCATGGCAACTGTACCTGCTTAGGTTGAAAAAGCATTTCCCTTCTCAAACCAGAAAAGCTTCTGAATTTAATCTCCTGCCACCTTACCTAACAAGTCTTAGGTTAGACTTTTCAGGTAGACTTCATGGTTAAAGTATTTTAGCTCCATCTCAGGAACTGACTGCTTATCCAGAGCCCCAGTGGTGATTTAACACCCTCACAGAAGTCCGCACTTGAATTCTTCCATCTTAAAATGTAACATGACTGCTGCTAAAAAGTGAAAATGCAGCAAGGTGTATTTATCAAAGTCATTTCCGTATTTGATGAATACTGCCAAGCTGTGCAAGCTACATTATCGAACTGTATCTGCCTTAAGTTAAAAATATCAACCAGAAAATGCCAGACACAGGTATAAGAATGTTCCTTCTTGCTGCATATTTACTCAATCAGCTCTGCAGACAGGAGCATAAATGACCCATAGGGAATATCTTTCAGCTGTCAAGCAAAACTCAGTTTGGTTTACTGAGCACCAATGGTTTTTATGTTTTGAAAGCCCTTTTGTCTTCAGAGACTCTCTAATGAAAATCTGAAAACATTTGCATTGCTTTAAAATATCTTCAGAGATCTGTGTTTTATGCTTCCAGTATGGATAATGGCATAAGTTTTCAAAGTAAATAAAAAAATTTCCTGTTAGCAATGAAAACACAACATCGCTTGGAATGAACACGTATCATTTTTCCTCTTGAAAAGGTCCAGTTTTATCCCTTGATTGATTTTCTTCATCTGCCTTGAAAAGACTTGCCAAAATTTTACCCCAGATTCTCCTTTTCACACTGAAAACCAAATCACTTCCCCCTTTTTCTTGTTCTTTGAAACATGTTTTTTTTTTAAAAAGGACTTTCCTCCTTAGTATCCTTTGACAGTGGTGAATCTCTAATTTTCTGCAGAGATCCCTTGAATATGTCTTTGCTTCAAGCCGGCTGTTGCTTCTGCTTGCAGGAGCCAGGACAGGCTGGCAGATAACTAAATTAATATCCCCTGACATTGCAACACTGTCAGCCCAGAGTCTGTGTTATTTGGAAGGCATTGCCCAAGGCAATTGCCTGGCAATCTGGGCATGAGTCTCTCTTGTATGAGCAAACAAACTACTATTATTATCCAGTGGTGTTGCATTATCAGCTGCACTGAGAAGTGAACAAAATTAATTTTAGTGATTAAATGGATCCAAGTATTCCATGTTGTCACCTTAATCCACAGTGTAAGTCTTTGTCACTGGATCCTCTCAGGATGCTTCTTCACTAGAAGACAATTTTCAAAGATAGAGAGTATTAACTAGAAATAGATGACTACTTTTTCACCCACAGATTCCTGTTTCTGATGCCCAAGAAGACATCATGTTAATGTCTGTCAGGTGAAAGGATAGGAATTTCCACCAAAAACGCAGGTTGCAGTGGAAAAGCCTGTAGCCACTACCCATTTTGGTACCATGTTTTAAACAGGTTGTGAACGTTAAAAATCAGACAGCTGAAAAGGAGCTGGGTAGGACTCCAATAGTAACATCCTCTAAAAAGCCATGTACAAGGTCAGAAAGGAAGAGTACCAGGGCATGAAAGACACGATAGTGTAGACAATAGGCAGTTAACGACACTGGGAACAAGGGAGCTGTTCAAAACAGGAGAAACTTGTGCAGGAGGGATGGGCTGCTTGTTCATCATAAAACCCAGCACTTATTGAAAAGCATCAAACCTAGAAGCAGGGGACAAGCCAACATGGGCAGAAACACTCAATTCAGACTTAGGCAACCTATAAGGTGGTCATAACTAGAGTGCAACACATTTCTGAAAGAGTCAGGAGGAAAGTAACCAGCACACTGTCAGTGAGTAAGGAAGGATGAATAAGGCTGCCTACCATGCCAGTTGAATTGAAGAGGAAATAATAAGCAATGGTGTAAGAACCATACTTGGAAGTTCTTCTACATTAATATTAGAGGTTGGAAAAGTTGGAGAGGAGCTAAAATGCTTGGCATCAAACAGACAATCCTGATATAACAGGCTTCTTGGCATGTGAGGAAAGGAGGACAAGATGTGGTATTACCTGCTTGATGGGAGTGATGAAACAGGACACACATCAGGGAGAGGCACTGTATGTGAAGGATATTATACGGTGGCACAGCATAAAAAAGTTAGAGGGTAAAAAGAAGCACAAACCTTGTGAGTGAAAAGAATGGACATTAATAAAAATAATAGCATAGCTGTGCCACCAACCTCTGATTAGGTTAATGTCAGAACCACTGGCTCAGGAAAAAACTTCATGAAATAAAAGAAGCTGAAAATTTAGGTCAGGTAAAAATTCAGAGACTACAATTAACCTCACCTGACTGAGTTAAAGTAGCATTAAGATACAAAAATGTGGTGGTGTTTTTTTTTTTTTTTTGACACAAATATTTGCTACTTAAAAACCATATTGGAGTTGGTCTCAGCTGGTGCACAGGACAATAGTTTATTAATGTGAGAGGTCTTCTAAATTAGTGATCATCATATGTTGCAAGTTAAAACTAAAAATATAGAAAAGGTTAAATACATCTAGTTTGTGATTATTCAATTTAAGAAAAAAGTCTGCTAAAAATTAGCAATTATAAAAAATAAAATCCAATACTCCCTTTCCCTCCAAAAAACTCTGACAGGGTTAGTTCAAAAGCCAAGAAGCCTACATAAAGCCTGTAGAACAAAATACACTGTACTAGAAGTTTAGGTAACGCGTGTGAGAGACCAAGAAGATAAAAAAGCAGTCCACGCTCCCTCTGCATGGATGGCTCAATAGAAAAGCAAAGGAATCTTTCAAAGCCAGAAGACAAGCACAAAAAAAACCCCAAACCCAACAAAACCACCAGAAATCTTCCTAAAGTGAGGGTAGAAAAATCCCATAAAATGAAGCAGCTCAAATGTAAACAGGAAATAAGGAGGGCTAAAAAAAGAATTTGAAGAGTGACTTGCAAAGGATGCTCAAACTGACAGTAAAACATTCTTTGAACACATCAGAAGCAGGAAACTATCTTGTGATTAGTGGGACCAGTTGATGACAAAGGCATAAAAAGGATAATGCCATCACAGACTCTCAGTGAACTATTTGTTTCCAGCTTTACTGCTGAAGTTGTTCAGGAGATTCTCATTCTTGACATACTTGTTTTAACACACAGGTAAGAGCGTTCTTTTAATTTTGTAATGAAGTTACAGAATATTTAGAGAAGACCAATTAAAGTTATCCAGGGGACAAAGAAGCTATCTCATCTATGTAGTATCTCCTACGCTATATAGTCTAGGACCCTTCTGTTGAAAAGGGAGAGCTAGAAAGGAGGTATGATTGCAGTTTACAGTATCAGAAAGAAGGGGATAGCTGAATGCATGCAGGATCAAACAGAATAAAATCCTGCAGTACCAGAAAAAGTAGTAGAGGATACTATGAAATTAATAAACTGATTTAATTAAAATGAAAGTACTTTCCACAGTGAGTAGTGAACCTCTGGAACTCACTGTCACAGGAGGCTGTCAGTATCAACAATAACAAAAGTTTTTCAAGTGAGATTTAGGTAATTTAATGGGAAACATGTCCATAAACATTAAAAAGACTATGCAGGTATACGGCCCCTAATACCTGTAACACCAGCTGTGATGCTGACAGAATTTGAGAACAGACCTTGGAAGTGGCCAAGTTTGCATGCTATCCCTAAACTCTAGGGATAAGTCCCTAAAGTCTCTCCTACTGCCTCTGCTGGAGACAGAAGCAGATTAGACTGATCATTGGTTTCATGCAGTCAAACGTTTCTCTTTTATGAACTTTTGCCCAGTTTCTGCATCTCAGCTTGTGTTGTGTTGCCTTTTTAATTTCTCAGCTAAATGGGCCATCCCATAACAGGCTGTGTTATCTTTATCCTTTCCAATACATTGTCATTGCTTCTACCACTCAGGTAAAGGTGTTCTTCTGTGGCTGATATGTGAGGGAAGTATGAATGATTCATGAATGAATATCCAAACCCAAAAGTGATCTATACCATTCCACAGCAACAGTTATAGAGGAAAAAAACCCAAACCCTTGGTGTGCTGCAGATTTAATTCTCAACATCAAATACTTCTGTTCTAAATAAAGAGGCCAGAAACTTAATTGGGAAACATGTTCAGAAAATTGTATTAGCATTGATTAACCAGGGCATTGCAGAAATTAGCAATCTAGGGAGACTGATTCTAAGTGTAATAAATAAAAACATAAAGGAAAAGGTGGCGAACATTGGATCATAGATAAAATGTACTCCTCTGCAGAGAAATACCTGTAGCTTCTTATATACGGTGTTGTAAAGTGTGCAGCAGAAGTCAAAATTACCAAAAAGATAAATAACTGTATCCCAAAAGAATTCTAAGTTACAGCATATTAGGAGAAGTTACTTGAATATGGTCATCAATACAAAAAATAATGCAACTAACAGCAGCACCCCGACTGTCCTTCACTAACAATCAGAGGAAACAAACAGATTTCTCAGTGCACATGCACGAGACTCCCATCTGGAACATCCTGTATTTCCTTTCTCCTCAGAGTCTGGTGAAAGGTGATAACAGATACTACAAATCATCAGCACAAGCTTACTCACTGGCTCAATGGAAATTCCGAGCAAAAAGATGTTGACAACAGTATCCCAACCATCTCTTTTTCTGATTTGGTGGTGCAGTACAACATACAATCATCACAGAGAGAGTTTTACAACCATTGCAATAGTGTTTTCTATTTATAACTACTGGAATGTGAATTTATGGACTGACTGACAGACTGGGAGTCTTATTTCATAAACACTACATGATTTAATAAGCAAGAAATCAGGAAGCTGATTCTAAGAAACAAACCTACAGAAAGTATTTTTAAATCTGAAGACAACCATGCTAATAAGTCTGAGGTTATCCTCTTCATGTTGTTATGCACAGATGCACATATGTTGCCGTACAGAAACACAGCAAGTTTATAAAAACTCCTAGAAGGGAGAAAAAGTTGGAAGTGCATGCGGGGAGGCAGCTGAATCAGAAACCTACCATAAGAAATAAATGACTTTTCAAAGGAAGCATAATACATGCTTTTACTAAAGACCATCTATTAGGGACTAACACATCGTTTATTTTGAGTGCAGCTTTGGAAAAAAAAGTTGCAAAGGCCACTATGGTTAAATCTGAAGATTAAATTACCAGTTTGGAATTTTCAAAACATTCTGTGCTAGTTTAACCTTGCTTCCCTAAAGTCAAGAACAGATTTTTCCAATGATTTTAATAGGAAAGGAACTAAAGCAAGCAGAGCTATTCCAAAAGTCCTGCCATGGAGGTACCCCAGCCCTTCTCTTTATAGGAGTATTAGTTACATTTTTATGTGGATATCTAGACAATCTGGGTTGTAAGAGCTGGCTGAAGAGAAAGTCCTTATTATCCCAGTGGGTCTGGGAGTTCAATCAAATTTCTAAACTTCAAGCTTCTAAATATTTTCTTCATTTAAGAACTGATTTCATATAAGAACTTAGTGATGGGTCACAACTTTCTAAATACAAAAACTGTTGACAGAATTATATTGTTCAACTTCAGAGGCTCTCAGTGAATCCTACAATAGTGTCAAAGTTTATATCTGCACAGGCTTTTTAAGAGCCTTAAAAACATGAATTCTTTTAGCCTAAAGTATCTCTAAAGTGGGCTATACTTTAGTATAGCAGGATTGTTCCCCACTTTTTAATACAGATGAGGGAGGCTGTAGCAAAGAAACCACACAGCCAGTATAGTCACACTGCATGGAAATTTGTGGCTTCAAGCCATTCTCCTGCAGAGAAAAGGAGAAGTAAGGGAATTGTGGGTGAGGAAAAAATTGACCAGTACACAGTTCATTGCTAAAATGTACCTTTCTGTCTGAAAACCCTGGGGTTTCAGGAGGTTGGAAGCTGCACAGTAAGCCAGTCAAGTAATCACTATTGAGTGAGAAAAGGAAAGCAACCCAGTCCTTGGAGGCATGAAGGTTCTGAAACAAGATGGACAGTCAAAAAAATAAAAAAAAAAAAAAGCAGTGAGCATGAAGTAAGTGGAGTCTGGTCCCATTTTACCCACACAGGGTGAGGTTCACCTAATTCCAGCTGTCAAACAGATAGAAGAGTCCCATCTGAGCTGGATATCCTTCCTTTAGCATAAATGGAGAGATCAAGCCACTGCCAGGGTGCTCCTAGTTCATCCCTCAATTTCAGAACAGGTTCCAGGAAAACAAACTACAGGCAGCTGAAGTTGATGACATGAAACCCACTTCGGGAGTGTGACCTAACAATTATTTTAAGATGGTACGAATTTTCAATGAATGATAGACCTCCAGCTAGTTCTGCCCAGGTCTGCATGTGGCCCCAGACAGCACAAAGCTGTACAATCTGTAGCTGCGTTGCACTAGCATGCAGGGCTGGCTATGAGTTTAATACCTGGTTTTGTCCCATCTGCACAGAACCCAACATAGCGGACACCTAACCGATGTCCCAGTCTGATTTGGGCACACATACACCATGGCAATTGATAAGATAATGCTATGGTTTATAAAGTGCATACAAATACAGGGTTTGAAATAACTAAAGGAAATTAAAATACTTCATTATTAGAGTTGGATTTAGCTCCTTAAGTAAATGAAAAAGTTCACTACTTAATGTGACCAGATGTAATTTGTCCTTGAATGCATATAGACAAACTCTGCTTCATACTGTCACATTTCTTCTTGTGTATGTCCTTAGAATATGAATGTCCACCACTATTCGCAATCAACTGGATATAGTGCACCTTCCTCACCTTTAAATTTAGTTGCAGAAGTCAGTAACTGTAATGACACAACTTTAAAAGTGTTATACTTGTCTTCCCAGAGGTTATTGCTGTTATTTGCAAGGGAAAACCAACCTTGAACATTTTCCAAAATAGCAAAAAACTCAAAAATTATATCTTTCAGCAGTGGGAATAGATCTTACATTTACTCCTTAGGCACAACTTCCTTTTGATATTATGCTGACAGAAGGGTTTGTTTTCTCCACAGCAATTTAGAAATGTCATCTGAAAGTTTCAGAAAGATAACAAAGGTACTGCATGCCTCACCTTAAAAAGAAATCTGTTTTAAAAATAATTCCTGACCTACACTTCTCCCTCCAGGCACACTACACACCAGGCTAACATCTGCACATCTGTTCTTCATACCTGTGTCTCTCAAATGAAGAAATACAGAAAATAATCTGCTGTCTAAATCAACAAGATATTGTATTACGCTTTGTGGTTACCATTAACTTAACACAATCAAACTCTTGAAGATGAGACCCTATCATTAATCATATGCAATTACTTTTCATTATGTGAAATTACAATTAAGAACTACCTAAATGCAAAAATCTGAAAATTTATTCAGATTGTGATTTGTGCAAACCTGGCCTGAAAGATGCACAAGAAAGTAATATTCAAAATGGCTGCTACTGTACAATGGTAGCACCATTTTCTTTCTGGACAGTTCAAACAACCTACTCTGCTGCCCAGTTTGCCTCTGAACTTGTCTTTGTCCTAAGAAGTTTGCTTATCTTCTGTCTTCTTGATCCCCTAGATGTCCAGCCCTCCTTCTAACCTGCTATCTTGACAATACACATCTGCTCATTTGCTATGCCTGGCTAGATGCACGTTTCACAGTGAACACCAGGTTGTGGGTTTCTCCCCTGCCACCTACAATGATATGCTAATCTGTAACAAGGTCACAGAAGTTTCTGCAAAACCAGCCTAATGATATTCAATAAGAGATGAGATTTCACACAAGCATAATTGACAGGGTTAATATGCAAAACATATGTTCTTCCAGCTGTTGCTAGAGGTGATCACTGCTAAGATACAAAAGAAAGAAGTAGAGGGAAAAGAATTCCAGAAAACAACCGAGAATAAATATTTCATAAAAGAATTAAATGCACAGCAAGCACTGGACTTTTCTGAGTAGAGCCTACTCACGTTTAGTGGTGGGTCATTGTTCCTATCTCTCAGTGATGTCAATACATTCCTCTCTGGCCACACAAACATCACTTTAAATTGGGAGAGGCAATGGACTTTCATGGCCTTTCAAAACTCTGTCTGGAGACAGAGGTTTGATGAAATACTGCGTCTGGTGCCAGCTCACTTCACGAAAGGAGAGAATATGAGTACTTTCTTTAAGACAATACCATAAAACATTGTAACAATCCCAAATATTTCACAAAATCAAGCCTCTCCTTCAAACTCCTTACATAGCCCTAAGGCATCCAAGAGCTGTTTGCATATCCTTGCACAGCTCTGCTTACAAACCAAAAGTTTTGTACCTACTGATACTAGTACATGGGACAGTGTAAGCAATGCAAGCTACTGGGGTCTCCCCTAAAATTAACAAGTAACAGTTATAAAATGAACTATTAAGATACATTGTGATAATTAGATCAAGAGCCAAAGAACAGCCATCACACTCTATATGTGAATTATTCACACAGTATCAATGGAAAATTGGTACTTAAATATTTCACTTTGAAGACCTTGTGATTTCATTGTACACACTTGAGTATTTTGCTGTATTTAATCCTGGGCAAGACAAATGCTAATGCTTGCCTATCATCAGGAACAGAAGTTTTTGCCAATCTCTTACATTTCAGTCCCCCAAACTTTGCAGTTATAACATATAACCACACTAACTCTGTTGCAAAAGATTAGAGAGTAAAAACTTCATAAAAACTAGAGCTCTTGCTCCTAAAAAAACACAGGAAGCACACCCAAAGCTAATAATGCCTTTCTCACTCATGCTAATGGGCACCTTCTCCAGTGACTGCAAATGCACAAGAATTCAAGCTCAGTGCTTAACTCTGCTTTCACAACTTAATTCCTATAATTTCCTAGAATTGTCCACCATAAAATAATTACACGAAGTATTTCTATGTCATGTCTAGTTCTAGAAGTGGCCCATATAAAATGAAACATTTAAGATTACTTTTTTTCCCAGAAATTTTAACAAAGTTGCTATCACTTGCTCACACAGATTAAAGTACAGTGGGGTTTTTTTTGGCATGACATTCTTTGTACAGACAGATCACATGAGATGGCTTTATTGCTCTGCACACACTTGGCATGCTCCTAGCAGCCAGAGGCACAGGAGGAGACAAGTCCTCCAGACAACATTACGCACTTCCTAGAACAGCATGAATATTCTACACTTCCTTTCAGTTTGAATATTTGGTCCAGAATACCTATCACCTGCACACAGATGAATAGTGGAATAACACAAAATGTCAACATGACAGCTAACAAAAGGAAGTGTCCTCTCCAGTCAAGCCAAATATATAAATTCACCAGTCAACACTACATTAAGTATCTTAGGGGAAAAAAAAAAAAAAAAAAAAAAAAAAAAAGAAGAAGAAATCACTTGAACTTTGACTTCCTTTCAACACACTCTGTGATGCTGTTTACAGTATTTTAGCATCTCACCAGGTTTTAATACAATAACTGTGCTAAGCTACTGTGGCAGTACTCAGTGTTTAACCCAACAACGGCCCTGGCCCAGCACATGTGAGTGCTGCCAACAGAACACACACTCAGGGAGTTTCAATCTCAGCAGCCAACACGCCTGAACGTTTTCTCTCCCAGTACCGCAAATGCTTGCAATAAATTACTTACAAAATATAGGCCTGATTCACCACGGCATTACACCATTTGTACACAGCTGACTTCAACAGAATTACACTAGTGTAAAAGAGAAGTAGGGGAGGAGTGAAGCAAGCCCTGTGTGCAGATAATTAACCATCTTTTTCATTGAACCATAATATACTTTCTCCATAAACTGGCAACAGAACCAATCAGTGTACACATTTCATTTCAAATACAAAGTAATTTTAGGAGCTAGCATTATTGTACCGTTTGAAATATTCTCTGTTCTCATCAAATGATTCCCCCTGTAATTGATGTCATAAAGAATATCTGTGTTAAGCTGTCTTCATTTCCACAGTTTTCAATCCTTATGATGATCAATTATTTATATACAGACTAGATGAAAGGCAAGATTGTAATGACTCCAAGAGATTTAAGAGTGATATAATAAATCTTGAAAGCAGAACTCAAGGGGGTGATGGTAACAAAAGCCAGTACTGGACGATCATATTTTGCTATTTTTAGAAGTTTCCCTTCCTTGCCTCTAGTGAAAAGATTACCAAAGCAGCACCTCCTCCTGCAGTCCTTCTCCTTTTGTGCCAGCAATAAACCTTTTTTTCCCATGAGATCCCTGCCACCCTTATCCCTTTCAGCTTCTTCTTCCTTAAGGACAGCAACAAACCTGCTTTTCTGTTTTATCAGCCCAACCATTTTGGTTGCCAGAATGACCTCACTGAGTGCCAGGGGAAATTGTTTTATATAATCTTTTAAGAAGTCCTTCTTGTACAAAGCACATTAGCACACCTTTATCCCACTAATGATGACTCAGGGATTTAAAGTTTACATTTGTATCCAAACTTTCCAAAACCATATGGTTGGCTGTGGTTCACAGCCACAATAAATAAGCCTTGTCACCAGTCAGTATCCATGTCACATGTAAATTAAAAAAGACACATACTTCTTCATATGAATCTCATCAGATATGAAACAAAAAAGTGACAAATAATACAAATTACTTCAATAAATCAAAGTTCTGAGCTATGTTTCTATCTGCCTCCTTTTTCCCCTAAAGTTCTCTAAAAAGATTCAACAGCTAAGGGTCACCAGTCTATTTTCTATGATCCACTGAATCATCAGACAGGTCTAAGCATGTGCATTCAGGCCTGCTTCCAAGTGTAGCTTCCAGCCACATTTAGGAACATACAGCCCTATTAATTATTTGAACAACCCAACCCGTACCAAAGGATATCCTTTGGATTTCATAACAAAGACATTGCCCTAGTCTTATGAGTCTTCATGCTTGCAGTAATTCTTTGCAGTAACTTGGACACATGCATTAGGTATTAAAATAGATAATATATTTATAAGCATACGTTGCAACTCAGACCAATGATTTAGGCAGCCAATTTCAGAGAACTGTAAAGAACTTAATTTTCAAATTTGTTCATCATTGCATGAATCCCAAGCTCAGTTCAATGGTGTCAATTGGGACAAAAAATAACAAAAGATCAATAATTATTTAAAGGCCAAAATCTGTGGGTAAACATAGGGCAAATTCCAAAGTCTTTAAGTAATACAAAGACTCTCACTATCCCTTTGTTTCAACATGCACTTCAAAATTTTATTATTGATATAAAAAAGATGTACAGTAGGTACACCTTGCAACATGATCTTACATTTTTAGAGTGCACTAAAAAAAAAGGGTTTCCCATAGTGGTAGACAAATGATCTGACTAAAAACTTGCAAAATTTAGGATCAAGTTTTGCAGGGAAAAGATAGCTGTTTTCGTCAATTATGATTCACAAAATATTATCCTAATTGATTTGTATAACAATAAATATAGCCATAGCTAGAATTCGTGCCAAAGTCTTTTGCCTATTTATTTATTTCTCTCCGTTGGGATTTCTCCTTTTAATAACACACTTGCAAGAAACAATAACTCTTCAAAATGTCTGCATGGAGTTAATTCTAAACAATAAAGCAATCCAGTCCAGAAAGCAGCTAAGATTGAGCTCATGTCAACAGGTAGAATTTACAGTTCCACAAAAAGAAATGTTGAACAGTCAACTATTTAGCTGCAATAAATTAGACTCTCACTGTGTTCTTCTTATCACTGCAATCTATAGATGAAAAGCAGTATATAGTAGCTAATTTTTAATTTTATTTATTACCACTGGCAGGATTTTCTAGTAGTATTCTGTTTCTTAATGTGAAACTAGGGATCAAAACTTTATAATGACCCGAAGCTGATTTCTTAACAGTTTTGATTTCCTGCTCTTCATAGACACCATAAATCTTGTTTTCCTCCTCAAAACTTCAGATGTTTCTAACTTCTTATCTATCAGCCTCTAAAGTGCTTCCAGACTCCCACAAACGTTTTAGCAGACTCCACAGGCTTGCTGCCACTCTGCTAAATGTCAGGCCATATATCTGTTACGGGGGAGTTCCCCACTTAAGAAGCCATACCATGGGAAGAACATGTAAGTAGGGAGGACCCAGAGGCCCTCCAGTCTCAGTTGTATTTAAAGTCTGAACCCATGCTGTCATCCTATCTTGCATAGCACACAAACTGACTGGAGAAGCCTGTGCTTAAACTCACCAGGCTAAAGCAGGACTCAGGCTTAGCAATAATCCATGTCTGCAGTCCTGGGGTCAGGCAAGGCTGTAGACCACATCCTCCACCAACTATCCTACGATGCTTTGCAATGGCGTTTTATGACTGATCTCAACAGGGACATGTGAAACCCAGATCATGGACCACATCGTGCTTTTTCCAAAATGCTGATAGCAGAGACATCGTCAAGTAGGCGTTGGTAAGTTTCCAGCCTTCAAACTGGTTGTCTTATAAAAGGAGGGTGGGGACTGATGAAGGAGAGCACAGACACTGGAGAGCAGGGCAATGAGAAAGGAAAAGGAATTTGCAAAAACATGCTTCATCACAGCTTAAGCACTTGAAAACTAGAATCATAATGAAATATTTTGGATTTTCCCTATCTTTGCTCTTTACAAATCACAGCCACCAGAATAGGTCAATAGAACAGACACTGTTCTGTTCTATCTGACTTTGACACGTGGTTGAATTACTTTCAAGTTTCTCAAGGAGCAAACCCAAGATTTTCTTCTCAGCTTCCTTATGACTTGCAGGAATTGTCACATTTCTAGGGAAATTGACAGAGCAAAGTCAGAAGGAAAGGACAAGGAACTTACAATGCATACATAGCTATTAGAGCTGCTTCTGTAATACAAAATGCTAAAGCAGTGGATCTCAGCAAAGAAATTCTTTCACCCAAAAGTAATCTTTAAAAAAACCCAAACAACACTCCCCCCCCCCCCCCCACATAATAAAGGATATCCTGGTACTGAAAAACAAGCAGTGTAACATGAAAGGACAGTATGGTATGGAACAAGAAATCTTGTGTGACACAGGGGCTCCTCATGTGAAAAATGGTTTAAGATGCCATTCATGACTTTGGTCTGCAGTTCTTAAAGAATACAAAGCGAATATACAAAAGGCTCCTCTCCTTTGATAGTATTATCCTTTCAAGTGTGCCAGTATGTGTGATTAATATCTAGCAACCTAAGGGATAAGGTGCCACATTTGTGTTCCACGAAACATGAAATGACACAGGACTCATTGTCATGTTCCCTGATTGTACTTTCATGTTCAATTATGTTGGTTTTTAAGCTGTTTGTTTTGGTTTTGCAGTTTGCTTGGGCTCATGTGAATAGTTTAGTATTTAGGTCATGTGGCTATTGTCACATGTGGCAGAGTTTGTAGTATTTTATACATTCCTCTATAAGTAGGTGCTGAGAATATCCTGCCTTATCTGCACATTTGACTCCTAGATGTAGCATTCACAGATGAAATTCTCTTGTGTGAAGTAGAGCTGAAAGTTTACAGATGTGTTTGACAGAACTCATTTTTCTGCTAAAAACTCTTTCCAAATCTTGTTTCTCATAGTAAAATGAAGAAGTCAAAAAATGGGAGTCCATGTTTGATGAGAAACACTATGCTGAGAAATACCATCATGTTGCAAAACAGGAAAAAAAATGTGAAGTACATGATGTCACTGGAGACTGTTTTTACCCCTACAAAATTAGAGGGGAAAGAAGAAGAAATAAAAAAAAAAAACCAAACAGCTGCAACCCTCTTTATTTAGCTTTTCCCACATCCAGGGCACCCTGTCTCATCTGAATGCTTCACTAGGTGCAAGAATAACAGATTATTTTCCCTAGGAAAAATGGATGCTCTTTTATGGACTTTTTTTAATATATATATATATTAAAGTGGCTATTCTGTTCTACCTTCAGCTGCCAGGGTTCCTGCTCTTGTCTCTGACCCGTTTAAAACCTCAGGCATAGGGAGTCTGTTGGGAAGCATAGGAATGAATTAACATTTTCGGGATTTCTTCTCTTCCCACACACCCTAACATGGCTCTTTCCTGATGATATAATGAGTTGCACTGACAGTTATAAAATTACCCTTCTGATTCCAATTATTTTTCCAAGCAGATGCCGCTAGGTTGCATTCTATTTGGATGCATTCTTATTATTTACTAAATCACATTTCTCAAGGGCAGGACCTGCCTAGTATCAGCAAAGGGCAGACAACTCTACATCTGTTCTCAAGCCCCTCTCCCACTGCTGTTGATTCTCACTGCATGCTGCTCCCTCCTTCCCCCTCTCCTAAATCTTGTGCCTCAACATTTTTGTCCACTTTGCCAAGTCCCTCAAACATCTGCTTCCTCCACCCCTGCTCTTGTGCTCAAGAATGTATCTGGCAAAAGCCTGTGACTAAAATGACTTTCCCCACCAGAAACTTATCCTTCCCTCTTATAGTCTCACCCCTGCAGAACACCTCTCTCAGCACGAATAAGTCTCTGAATTGCAATTTCTAGTGACATCAATTCAGATCTTCTTTGCCTTTTTCTCCTTCCCTCTCCACTTGCACAGGGCTGTGGCAATCTCTCAAAAGTGTCTTAGCAGACCACAACTCTGTCTTCTCACCAGTTTACCTTTGCCTCCAGTGATTACCCCCGCACCTCTTCCATATGGTCTCTGCTGCAGGTGCGCAAGTTTCTCATCTTTTTTCCTTCAGCCAGCCCATAACAACCTCCTGAACCTCCCCCTCAGGCTCTGGCTACATTCTTTTTCACTCTTTTAAAATGGAAATACAGACCAAACTCTCTGTCCTAAAACATGTACACAGAAACCAAGTACACAGAATCACAGCAACTGACTTCTTTCATGTCTGAGCTCATTTTGTGACGTCAGTAACATTACACAGGGTTTTTTTGCACACTCCTTCCAGCCAAGATCCTCTCTACTGTGGCTTTTCTCCTCACATTTCAATAAAAATGCTGTCATTAGAGTTTCAAGAGATTGTTTTGTAGACAAATCTAACAACCACTTATTCTGCTTTCATTCCCTCTATAGATCATTATTTTCAACACTCTCCAGTGTATATGTTCAAATAAATATTTAAGTCCTCACAGCCCTAATTTCATTGACATCATATTGCCATTGCCTTATTTCTTCAACTGATTCTTTAGAAGGACTCTCTCATTCTTTCCTTCATATTCTGCAGGACTTCTGCCTTGTACCACATCAAATTATTTATTATTATTCTTTAACTTATTTTGGCCTAATATCAGAACCACAGACTTGCTAGTTGACTCCCCATGGTCACAGGAGGAATCTTTATCAGCAGTCCTGGAACCTAATGGATACACAGGCACCAGCTAAAGCCCAGCATAACCTCAACACATTCTTCCTCCTTCCTCTATTTTAAGCATTTCCCATCAGTCGCTTGATCTCAATCACAATGAACTACACCACATGATTACTAGCCTCTTTGTGTGATAAATCTGAGAAGCTTCTCTTTGCTTTGAGCTCTTTAGTCTTTACATTCAGATCAGGTCTAATTTTCACAGCTGAAACTCCTCATAGCTCTCATCCCTTTGCAGTTTGGCTGAAAATTCCTCTTTCTTCATCTAACTGAAGTAGCTTTGCCTCACTCTAAAGCAAAGCAAATTACAAAGAAAGTTCTTCTAACTTCAGCTTTAGGGCTTCTCTTTAAGCATCTTTTAAGTTGATGCTCCCTCCTTACCGTGTTTTCAAATTTTCGGATGGAACAAATATAGCATTCAATTGACATCTGAGGGTGTAGCACATCAAGATTAAAACAGACATGACAAACTAAACCAAAAATTACTCACCACCCTCCTCTTTCTCTACATTGAGCAAAGCTCATGCAACAGGCAGGAAGGGGTAAAACAGCTTGGGAGACCAAGGCAGCTGGTCTCATCAGACAACCACACCCAGATGTTTTGTATATGGGACAGGAAGAGGAAATTAGAAGCTAGAGTAGGAGGATAATTCCCTGTTCAGAAGCTTAACATGAAAAGACTGTTGTATTAAAGGCTCTATTTGTTTGTAATATGTAAAGATTTGAACAAATACAAAGTATTGTCACTCTTGCATGGAAAAAAGGGGAAAGTATTTTTTATGTATTTTTCCTGTGGTTTACGCTTTTTCCTTACTTTTGCTTTGAAAGTGTATTATCAAGATACTGAAAATTGAAACTGGTTTTGTTGGATTTACCTTTCCAATTTTTTTTCCCAGTTCTTATGTGTTTTCCCTTAAAAAGTCATTTGTCATAGACTGCAAATTATGAAAATTAATATATTTTCTAATTCCTATGAAGGTTTCAGCCTTACCTTTGTGCCAATTTAAATAGTTCTCCCAATGTAAACTTTACCCACAGGATCACGTAGCATGCTTGCACTCCAAAATACTTGCATTAAATTTCTATAGTCTATCGAACAGCTGGTTTGGACTATTAAAGGCCACTGGAGCAAGGAGGGATTTCAGTTTGTGAAGCACTTTGGGAAAGTACTGTAGCTACATTGAAATCTTAAACTCAGATGACATGAGAAGAAGCAACAACAAGGAAATACTTGTTCTTCTCCTACTCTTACTCTCTGAATAATATATCAATTTCTCTATTACAGTGGTAACATCTTTCTTTTAATACCTAGGTAAATTCATTAGTTTAAGGCAAGAAGCCCTGCTCATAAGGAGACAGAGGAATATTGACCCTCCTGCCTTTCTACAGTTTTTGATTACATATTTTTTTTCATTAGGCATGGTTTGTATTATGAACAATACACAACATAGCTTAGAATTGCTGATCTTGTAAAAAATTGCACCAGAACTGCTTGCAAGTTAAAGCAAACTTGTTTTCAAACCTCATCACAATCTCTATCTTCATTCTTATTTTTCCTTTTCTTAATAAAAAGACACTATCCATGTTACATTTTCCATGAATCAATCGAGGCTAAAGAAATCATACTCTACACACTTGAGATAAAAACTGAGTAATGAAATGAAAAGTTTAATATATTGTGTTTTGTTACTAAACTCTTACATAATGTGTGTATTGCATAAATGACAGTTTTAATACCAAGACCACTATTTTTACCTGGTTCTCACAACCATTGCCTGTTCAGTGGGTGTAAATTGCTATATTTTTTCTTTTAGTTTTGTCATCCTTAAAGATCAAAGTGTAAGGAAAAAAAAATTATTGCTGTTGCTACATCTCAGGTTTTTTGTGGAATGGAGTTTTCTTCAGTTGCACATGCCATCTGTAATGATGAGGCTTTTTTCAAATTTGGGAATAACAAACAGAAGACTAAGCGGCTCTAGTTGTCTATAGAAGTCTTTTACTGCAAACACCTCACATTGGCTCCACACCAGCTCAGTTCTGGTGGCATTCTATCTTCTATAGGAAGATTTAGGCATATGGTAGATTCCCAGTGTTAATTTCAACTTGACTTAAAGTAAAATGAGCCTTGTGCTTGGAATTCTAATATTTTCCCGTCAGAGTTAGATGCTGTTGTTTACAGATATGCCAATTTTTTTTCCCTACAACATCAGCACAATGCCAATGTAATGCATTACTTCCAAGTGTTTGGCATCCCTGGAATATAAATAGAGTATGTGAACTGCAAATGAGGTTTCTTCACATAAAAAGGATTGGATTCTGTGAGTAACCCCACTGAAACCACTTGAATGACTTGCTTTTTAAGAATTCTGTAAGCTGACATGCGTAGTAGAATCTCACATGAAATATTCTTCAGATTATTTATCTTTGATGACTACATATTGAATATAGGAAAAGGAAGAAAAATAATCACAGTTATTTTGGCCATAGATGCCTACTATGATATTAAAATAGATACTTGCATTGATTCGTGTGTACATAAATATGAAGACTTAAAACCTCAGCCAGTGCTCTCAAACGTGTCTTTACGGACCACCTAGCGGACAAGCAGCTTTATGCAACAGCACCTCTGCCGCGTCACACACTTCCCTCCGCGAAACAGGGGGAAATACGGGCGTGAGGGAGAAAGAGATGTATTCAATTGCACTTTTGTTGCAAACTTCTAATAATATTTATCTACTTTTGGAAAGAAAGAAAATTTCTTTGCCCAAATAGATATATTAAAAAAAAAAAAAAAGAAAATTGGGATGTTGACTTTGCTTTTTTGCTTTTTTTTTTTTTTTTCTTTTAACGTGGAAAAAGATAGGAACAGATGAGCTATTCAATGAAAAATATTGGAAACTGTTATCCTACTAGATATAGGTGTGTAAAATTCAGTAAAAATCCTGCTTAGGTCTAACAGAACCTACATTCCAGGCAACCATGTGTTGTATCTTCAGTCTACAAACCAGGGTAAATTGTAAAGTGGAAGCAAAGAGCATCTATATTAAAAACTAATGATATAAAAAATGTCTTCAGTAATAATAATCTAAAATGTGAGTAACCTCAGACATGCTGCCTTCCTCCATTATGGAAATTTAAAAATATATTTTCTCAATTCAACTGTATTCCACACAGTTAGCAATACCAACTCACCCTATTATGTAAAGCATACCTTGTCATGTGCAATGTGAAGCTATTGTCTACACAGTAAAGAATAAAGATATATTTGTTTGTCTTTATAACAGGATTTCCTCAATTTATCTTCATTCAGATTTGTTAAATATTCATTTATTCATTGCAGAATCTTGTGTATTTCCGTACTCTATGCTCAGACAAAGTGTTAATAAGGAATCTTAACTACAAACCATATTTTCTGTCATTTAGTTGTTTCTAAATACACCAGGAAGCACTTAAATATACACTAAATATACCAGGAAGCACAGCTTGATGGAGGCATTTCTTCCTCTTGTCCTTTCTATCACTGGGACAAAACAATGATAAAAATCTTAAAAATGGGTTTGATGCCTTGTGGTACTTACTTCACTGTTTTACACATTCTGTGATAAGGCCAATACTGTGCATCAAGAATGGAAATTATTTTTTTATGTAGCTTTTTTTCTATGGAATTAAATGGCTATTTCTCATTATTCCTTAAAAAATGAACTCTCCCTCTCTCAGGGACCTGCTATACACCCTTTATATAATCCAGGGCCAACCAGTTCAGAGAGCATGGTGTCATGCAAATTCATACAGAATATGTGAAACATTCTCCTGCTGGAGAAGCAGAAGACAGAGGGGAAAAAAAAAAGTGCCCATCATGTTTGAAGCTGGAGTCCTTGTGTGAGTGGAAAACACATGCTTTAGCAGCTCCCTCTTTGTAGAAGCTGAAATGGGCCAGTTCTGGCTGGCAGGCAATTTAGAATTTGAACATGTTTGCTTATGTAAGGAAAAACTTTCAAAATATTACTGTGAGGGGGGGATAGGGTCAGAACTGAGCCATAAACACGCATCTCATCAGATTTTAGACATGACAATGATTCATATTAAAATCCTAGTACTCCTCTGCTGTCTGATATATGGCCTCAGTTCTCTAAGGAAGTCTGTCTCCTTTGGCCTGAGTGCTGTTTTCGTATTGGGGTTATGCCACATAACCAGGACTACTCAAGAGTTACTGATTAATCTAAACACTCAGTAATGGGAGGGAGAGAGAGAATGGCCCACCCCATTTGAGCCCTGTTGAGTGGACTGGTAGGGCATCCAGGGCTTCTTGTCCCCTGCCACTTGTGAACCTCTCCCATGAGTTCCTCAACGTCCCTTTGCCCATGTGGTCTTGGCTCAATGGAGATTTGGGTAGATGGTTCCAATGATAGGGGAGGTTGGGCTTCTGCCTTCCTGTACACTGGATTTTACCCATGCATTTAGAAAAGGAGGTGTCACACTGTAAATTTTGGAAAAAATCTTTTATTCAAAACAACACACAGAATTCCTTCCCACTCACTTGAAACACAGAGCCAGTAGATGAGAACCAGGAGCGAAAATAATTATAAATATCTCAGAATAGCTGCACTGAACACAAACAGAATAAAATGGAAAAACAAGCAAGCAACATAGATTGTTCGAAGTCTACTTGATTCTGTAAGGGTTTCTGAATGAATGAACTCCAATTTTTTCAGGCACATGGGTGAAGCCAAGATCTTTGCCATGCCTAAGTAATACATATGAAATTACTGGGAAGGGATTTGAAAGTTAGGTATAAAGCACCTTGAAAAACTTCCCAGGTGCCCAGATTCTGAGTTATTCTGACCCCTCTGGTACATCTCCTGAGCTACTGAAGTCATGCAGAGGATTGTCAAAATTGCTCAAACCTCCCCCCACCACCCCGAGTCATTCCACCAGCGAGAACACTGTGTGGACTTGACAGCACCTCTACCTGGAACCCCTGCTTCTCAGCATACATACCATGCACTGGAGTTTGGAATATCTCTACAAAGCGTATTCCACATTCTCCACATCAAAGGAATCCTTTTGCTGCAGAAATGGGACTTTTATGACTCCTTTCTGCTACATTAAAGGGACTGTATTGAGGATCTTCACCATTTGTGCAAAAGACTTCCTGCTCGTGTGCTTACTTGGGGTTAAGCAAACAACTTATTTTTATATGGCCCTCAAAAACAGCCCGAAAGCACCAGAAAATCAGCTGCAGCAAGCTATGTTCTGCTACCAGCAGCAAAACAGAGGGAGACTTCAACATCTGCGATTCTATTTAGAACAACTGTGGCTGGGACAATTACAACTGCTGGTT
Source organism: Campylorhamphus procurvoides (assembly GCA_013396655.1). Taxonomy (NCBI): domain Eukaryota; kingdom Metazoa; phylum Chordata; class Aves; order Passeriformes; family Dendrocolaptidae; genus Campylorhamphus; species Campylorhamphus procurvoides. Next base: position 201,681 of record WBMV01008576.1, read on the forward strand.
GACAGGCACAGAAATCTCATTTGCCTGCTCAAATTCAGTTCAGCAGTCCAAAACGGAATGGTGAGTGTGATCATCTGATGGTGACCCACATAAAAGAAGTGTGCAGCTTAACAGAGATTCTCCTCCATGTAGACTGCTGTCACCAGTACATCCTACTGGTTGTGTTAGCAGAGGAGAGCACCCCTGCCACAGGTGGTGGGTATTTTTTCTTCAGGATGGACACACTATATGTGTAGTGTATATTCATGATGCTGCTGTTCATGTTTTATTTATTCTATTCATAAATTCACAAAAAGGGTTGGAATTAACATTTGTAAGAAAGAGAACAACTCCCTGATAACTCCAGTCTGATCTGTCCAGCTGGGAAACACACATTCCTGGGGGTAGGGAGTGGCTTCAATATGTCCCCTTTTGCAGTAGTAGCAAGATCTCTTTTGTTCTTTATGTCTTTATTGATGTCAGGCTATGACATGAACTGCACACAGCAGGTTTCGGGACCTGACACCTTTCCTATAACAGGGTTTAGAATGTCCATAAAACACGGAATTGCTCTTTCCTAAATCACGGAAATTAGTAAAGCTGTTAAATGTGGTAGATTAGGCAACACATAAAATGAACAAAACCCCTTGTATTCATTAATTCCTTCTGGTACTCATTTGATGTCTTTCCCAAGACCTGTGAGAGCTATCTGCACTTTCTGATTCGCGTTAAGCAGCAAAGACACTCAGTCTAGCTGCCAACAGCTTTTAGCAAAGATTACCAGGCTGGTGGTCACCAACTCTATCTTAACAGGTGGTTTTCTTTGTTTTATAAAGACATTTTGGACTTGTGGATATTCTAGCTAAATTCTAGCTGGAACTGGCAGATTTCATACTTTGGAAGAGAAGTGCATGGGTAAAGCCATGAGAGATGACTTACGCCTGTCTAAAAATGATTGTCCCTACACACCTGCCAGTGCTCTGCTGCCAGGGTAGACTGTACCAAGAGTGCATGCCTCGGTGTGTGTATGAGGAGGAAAAACACTACTGGCTCCCAATCTGTCCCTGCTGCTCTACTCTCATAGATTGCCAATGCTTCTGGCATTAGTCCTGCCGGTATTGATGGGTGTACATTTGTCATCTGAACTGTAAAATTTTAAAGCTGAATTTACACAGCACTCTCCTATGACAAGAAGAGCTCCAAAGGTCCTCTCAGTCCAAAGGGGATTTGCAGTTCTCTTGAAATATCTCGTTTGATCAGAGAGACACAAGATTCCTCCCCCTGTAAACTCAAGTGAAGTGCCATAGTCAGCTCTTTTGGAAAGTTCATGGACTAAGCAGGAAAGGAGATGGGCACAAAAGGAACATTTTCTTGTTTATATTGTAGCAGCAAACTGGCACTAGTTCCTTTTACAACTTGCTAAGGCATCGCAGACCAGCAGCCACGCAGTGTTTGGCTGGTGACAGCTGTAGCTGTGTAACAACTTTCCAGAGCATGAATGAGGAACTGCATTCTGTTCTTCTCCACCTCAGTTTTAGAAGGAGGAACAGTGTAAATCCAAGAACCTTTCCCTTTTCTGCCCTTCAATGGTGGCAGCAACGCCAGAGAAAAGAATTCCACATAGCAAAGGTGGGAGCCTGTCTCAAAATGCTGCTGGAGCTGAACTATGTGGATTTGCTGTAGGTGTTCAGTAATTTTCACAGAATCACACAATGTCAGAAAAAGACAATGTCTAATTCTTCCACATGCCCTTATGCAGATTGAGTAATTTTCATAGCCGAAAACCTTGATTCTGTGCGGCTTTGCATTGAGTCTGCCTTTTAAAATCAACAGCTTGTGTCAGAGTAGTACTGGGGCCTTTACTTGCCTAAGGCATTGGGAATCTTTCACCTTTGCACACAGTTGTCATGACAAATCATTCCTATTACAAGCTTCTCATCTCCTGATTTACATTTTTCTTCACATTCCCTTATCAAGTGTTCAGACTACTCCTGCACACAGGAATGGTTTCAAGTGGTAGTGCCATAGGGATCCACCTGAACACGGCCTGTTGCCCTGGCCAGAGAGGCTCCGTTCACTGTGATCCTGACACATTCCCGAAGAGATGGCCAAGTGTGTCACACGGTGCTGTGCTGAACCACCCCTGTGGGCACTGTCCTTGTCCCCCTGCAGGGGAATGTCACCCTGTCACCTGGGGCTGCCCTGGGGATGGCAAATACCTGCCTGGGACCCAGCAATGCCATCAAAGTGTACATGATGAAAAATGCCACTCAATGGGACCTCCCTAAGGCGGTACCAGGAAAGGGTGTCCTTATGTCCCAGCTCCGACTTCCCTTTAAACCTGACTCCAGGCTTAAGGGAGAGAGAAAACCCCAATGCACCTGCTGGGCACCTACGCCTTACACCCCTCAGTGCCCGGCAGCTCGGCGAGCTCGGCCATTTCCACAGCGGCGAATCCGCCTCCCTCTGCTCTCTCCAGAACAAGCCCTAGTTCAGCATTCTTATCACTCTTCTGTCCCTAATTTGATTTCCCATTTGCCCCCAAATTCAATTTCCCAGCAGATTATCGCGGCTGCTCGCAAGGCTGCCTTTTCCTTTGCGTCCCCCGCCTCCCTCACCGCGCAGCCGGGGCACACCCGGCACCACAACACCCACAGCCCGGGAGGGTGCGAGTTGAGCTCGGCCGGGCCTGACCGGGCTGGCCTGGGCCGGGAACGGGGCCGGGCTGGGCTGGACTGGACTGGGCTGGGCTGGCACCGGGCTGGGCTGGACTGGGAGCAGCCTAGGACCGGGCAGGGCAGAGAGCGGGCTGTGCCGCCCAAGATGGCGGCGGTGGCGCGGCCGCGGGTGTGTCCGGCCCCGCCCGCCCACAGCGCCCCC